>OX422212.1:186616073-186986073 GCA_949130495.1 Sambucus nigra | reverse complement strand
GATTATGCATTCCCTAAACGTGATAATTAATATGTTTAATACACATAACAAATTTATAACTAATAACTAATAACTTATACTTAATTATCTAATTAACCTTCCTAATCATGTTTTAGGGCCTTACAATCCCTCATTTGAACATCAGCAGGTTATGTCAGTAAGCCGTGACCATTCGTCAATCAGCAGTAGGTTGAGAACTAACGGGTCGCGATGGTGTGTCACGGCTCTAGGTTGTGACCAGATTTAGACATTAAAAAAATGCGCTTATCTCAGTCCCATTTCTCTATTGGGCATTTGCGATTTCGTCTAAGGGGGTTTGGGGTGATTTTTTCTATTCGATTTCGGTCTAGGGTTTTCGCAATTTCAGCTCTAAGATTTTGGAAAGGTATGTGTGTATATGTGTGTGTGCATATCAATTTGTTGATTAGTGGCAACGGTGTGTGTATTTGTGTGTATGTATAGATTTCTATTTGTGTGTATAAATGTGTGTATAAGTGTGTGTGTATATGTGTGTGTATCTGTGTGAGTATATGCATAGATTTATGTTTATATGTGTGTGTATGCATATATTTATATGTATGTGTGTATGTGGGTAACTATGAACAAAATGTATTTTATGTCAATAAACCCTAGAAATTGTATTGGTTTTTTTTTTGACAAAATATAATTCAAAACCCTAGACATGATATTTTTTTGACAAAATATAATTAAATGGCTTTTTAATAAGAAAAAAAAAATACATCCACATTGTTGTGGGTTATATGTGTGTCATTATATTATATTGGAGGTTATATGAGTGTCGTGATTTTTTTTACCAAATATAATTAAATGATTTTTTTTGACATTGTATAGGGGGTTTATATGCGTGTCGTTATTTTTTATAGTGAGATATTGTTAGTTTTGCTACTTTACTGATATCGATTCAAGATCCTAATTTTTATATTTCTCACCCGGATTGCGGCGATATTGGTGAGGGTGTGATAAGTCCCCAAAAGATGCTTTCTTTTCTACTATAGACTTCTGCTTGACAATCCTTTACATTTTGAAAAAAAAAAAGAAACAGACATAGCATTACGTGTATTTGTGTATGTTTTTGACATAATTTTTTGAATTCTTTCGACATCCAGCGCTGGTATATTCCCATATCAATCCCTTGCAACAAGGTATTATTTCCTTTTTGTTTACATTCTTAAATCTTATTTGGTTCTACATATATTGATACTAATCATTTTATTCTTTTTCTCTTATTTCCTTTTTGTTTTTTCTTTCACTCTTCAAATGGTGTGTGCTTCACCAAATGAGAGGAGCTAAAAAAAATAGCGAGGATATTGTAAATTACATTGTACGATTTGGGTTCCTTATAAGCGCTAACTTTGATTTATTGTTAATTTCTTTATTTTATGTCTCTTTTATTTGTAAAGTTAATTGTGGAATGGATAAAATAACATCAAATGTTTGATGATTTAAATTTACAACTTGGTCATCTCCGACACTTACAACTATAGCAACTTGGGAGGGTTGAAGGTATATATTATTTAGAATACCTTTTTTTAGAGTATAATTTATGTTGAGTAAAGAGTTGGGACACTTACTACCTTTTGATATTTGACGATTTAATTTATCCTTTGATAAGATGATGTTTATCATTACAAATTTTTAATCTTACACAAATGTTTAAAGTTTGAGTTAGCTAAAGTGATGAAGAATCTCAAGCCTTCCACTTATAATTACATATTTGGTTTGTATATATTTTGATCATTGTTTAACCGTTGATGTGCCTCACTCTTTATAGCTATGAATAATTGATGTACCTCATTCTTTTTGAACAGTTTCTAACAGTTTTTATAGACCTTAACAACTTTAAGCAATGACCTTAACATTTTCTTTCTTATTTTTTGTTTCTATATTTAACTCATTTAAAGGAAACTCTACTAGTTAGTTTTTCTTTTCTTTTCTTTTAGTGCATATTTGATTTCACCACTTTATAGGAGAAAATTGAGGCATACATCTACTTTCATTCTAATTAGAGATTCATAGAGGCTTTCAATGCGGTATACATTGTGGCATTCATTCTAATACATAGGGGCTTTAAATGAGGTATACACTGAATCTGAATGGTTAACGAGTATTTATACACTATGTATGCTCTTTCCAATAACACATTGTATTCTTATATGATTATGAAGTGAATTCTATGATAACAAGGTCAAACTTTGAATTACACAATGTATGGATCATGCTTTTGTTTTACGAAACATCATTAATTGTGTATAACACCACTCCAATTTTCTGAAATATCGTGATTTTATATCAGTTTTGATTGATATTTACAAGGTTTATCCCTGTTCTCTAACCTTTTGGTGTTCAATTTATTTTCATTTTTTCAGCGTTGTGACTCCATGTGTGGTATTAAAGATGTTCAGAAGTTTGGTATGACCAATCCTTTGTTTCATCGGCTACTTGATGCTCTCTTTGGTTAAAGGTATGTCACGGTATGTCATCAGACACTAGAAACATTGGAAGTCTAACTAACAAATTGGAACATTACTAATTGGACTTTACCTCTCAAGTTATTCTATAGGACCTAACTAACAAGTATGAATAGGAAAGCTTGGGATATAAATTTAGGGATAAACAATGAACTATAATCAACAGTATTGGTTCCTAATTTTGGAATGATCTTTTTTTGGAACAATGAACTATAATATTACGCTATTTTAGTTCCCTTTTATTGATTTTTATTGCGTTTTAGGTTTCAAGCACGTTGAGCTTTACTGAATTATAGAATACATCCTTTACTATAGTCATTGATAAGTATAATTTTGATACTAATGTAACTCGTAGGAACTGACCGCGTGATCACGGGACTCCCAGTTTGAAAACACAACGATAACTTGAAAATATCTAGACTTAGGCTTAAAAACATGGCGTTAGAGGGAGAAACCCGAAACAGCCCCCGAATGGCCCCGTGAGAGGCACTAACACCTCGCACGAGACCAACATAACTCGTAGAAACTGACCACATCATCACGGGACTCACGGTTTGAGAATATGATGATAATTTGAAAATATCAAGACTTAGTCTTAAAAATATGGCGTTAGAATAAAAAAAACCTGACATAATCCTCGAACAACCCCGTGAGTGGCACCAACACCTCGCACGGGACCAATGTAACTCATAGGAACTGACCGCGTGATTAAGGGACTCTCGGTTTGAAAATACGATGATAATTTGAAAATATCTATACTTAGGCTTAAAAACATGGCGTTAGAAGGTAAAAACCCAACATAGCACCTGAACGGTCCCTTGAGAGGCACCAACAACACCTCACACGGGATGAAAGCAACTCGTAAGAATGGACCGCGTTGTCACGGGACTCATGGTTTGAGAATACGATGATAATTTGAAAATAGAAAGACTTACACTTAAAAACATGGCGTTAGAGGGGAAAACCCCGAAAGATCCCCCGAACAGCCTCGTGAGAGGCACCGACACTTCGCACGGGACCAGTGTAACTCGTAGGAACTGACCGCATGGTTACGGGACTCCTAGTTTGAAAATACGACGATAATTTGAAAATATTTAGACTTAGGATTAAAAACATGGTGTTAGAGGACAATGTCCCCAAACAGCCCCGAACCGCCCCGTGAGAGGCACCAACACCTCGCACATGACTAATGTAGCTCGCAAGAACTGATCGCACAATCACAAAACTCCCGATTTGAGAATACGATGATAGTTTGAAAATTTCTAGACTTAGTCTTAAAAACATGGTGTTAGAGGTATCACGCTTACTTTATATCTAGGATGATTGGGGCTAGCTCCCATGGAGGGCCCCACCTTGAAGAACATAAACCAATTACCACCTTACAATCATTTTTGATCGCACCATTATACAGACCACTGTCCTTAAAAATTTTAGAATCTCTCCTTATCGCAAGAGCTTCACAATCTCTAGCTGATTGCACTGTGTAAAGTGCTGAGAAGAAATCCAAAAAAGATCCTTTTTGGTCTCTTAAAATACCACCAATTTCTGCTTTGGTGAGGACAGGAGGAAGGCCCCATCGCAATTTACGTATGATGTAAACTTTTCCTTGATAGCTTATGCAATTCATCATAGAATAACATACTCTGATAAATGACTTTCCTGGCCCAAATTTTCTTTTATTGGATGAAAAATTTATTCCGAGCATTCCAAATATGCCAAGCAATCCGGACCACTATACTAAGATGATCCACTTCTTGTCCAAATGATTTTTTGCGATCGAGGTTGTTTGAGGTTCAATGCAAAGGGTATTGAGATTTTGCCTCACATTTTCCCCAATCAATTTCCCAAGCTCTCCAAACCTCTGCAGTCCAGTTGCACCTAATCACAACATGCTTTATAGATTCAATTTCGTCCTTGCATATCACAGAAATTGGATTGTTAGCACATTTTTTTAGATAGATGGACTTTCCACTAAAAGGTTTTAATTTTTGGTAATATGTAACTTTTATATAACAGTTATCTAAACTGGCATATAACAGTTTAGATAACAGTTATCTAAACTGTTACATACCAGTTTATATAACTGTTATGAAACTTCTAATCCTTTAGAACTTGAATAGATGGTAATGTTACAAATGTTGCAACCATTTTCTAAGTCAGATTATCTCAGTCTTGTTGGATACGTGAGTTGCTCATTTTCTCACACTATAAAGTCTGTGTTCAATCTAAAGTTATATTTCTACCGTCCTTTTACAAAATAATATGCAACTAATCCAATTGGTTTCATTTTTCAGCTATGGAAGGGAATGTGAGATCAATGCCACTCGAAACATTACTGTTAATCTGTTGTGTGTTCAAGAATTCCATCGATAGACCCACCGTGTCCGATATTCCTACTGTATTTGTCAATGAACGCATGAAACTAGTTTCACCCCAAAGACCTGCTTTTATTGTTGGGAAAACGGCCTCAACTGCAGTGATGGAGGCCCGATGATGTTTAATTTAGACCTAATTTTATTCTATGTACCATACTTATCTCCGTTCTTGATTTTAGTAATCCTGAGTAAGCATCATTTCTTTTAGCATCTTCCTAGACGATTGAAATTATCCTAAAATGTTTGCTATCTAAAAACATTTTCTTTCGTAATTAGTATTGTTACTATTGTAATTATCACCACTTAGTACAGGAAAACACCATTATGTATTGAGGCCAGACCTTTATGGGTTTAGAAATGAAAATAAAAATGAAAATACGACAATAGTTTGAAAATATGTATACTTAGGCTGAAAAACATGGCGTTAGAGGGAAAAATCCTGAAATAGCCCCCGAACGACCTCGTGAGAGGCACCAACACCTCGCATGGGATCAATATAACTTATAGAAACTGATCACACAACCATGAGACTCTAGATTTGAGAATACGATGATAATTAACAAATTTCTAGACTTAGGCTTAAAAATAGGGCATTAGAAGACAAAAACACGACATAACCCCCGAATGGTCCTGTAAGAGGCACCAACACCTCGCACGGGACCAAAATAACTCATAGAAACTGACCGCACGATCACGGGACTCTCGGTTTGAGAATAAAACAATAATTTGATAATTTCTAAACTTAGTCTTTAAAATATGACGTTAGAAGGCAAAAACACGAGACAACCACCAAACGGCCACGTGAGAGGCACCATCACCTCGCATAGGACCAATGTAACTCATAAGAACTGAATGCGGGATAACGAGACTTCTGGTTTGAGAATATGAAGATAATTTGAAAATATCAAGACTCTAGCTTAAAAACATGGTGTTAGAAGGCAAAAACACGACACATGTCCCAAACGGTCCCATGAGAAGCACCAAAACCTTGCATAAAACTAATGTATCTTGTAGGAACTGACCACATTATCATGGGACTCCCGGCTTAAAAATATGATGATAATTTGATAATATCTAGACTTGGGCTTAAAAACGTGGTATTAGAGGGAGAATACCCGAAACTACCCGAACGTACCCTGAAGGGCCACCAACACCTCGTATGAGACCAATTTAACATGTACGAACTGACCGTGGGATCATGAGACTAGAGGTTTGATAATATGATGATAATTGGAAAATTTCTAGACGTAAGCTTAAAAACATGGCGTTAAAGAGGGAAAACTTGAGACAACCCCCGAACGGCCCCATGAGAGGCACCAACACCTCGCATGGGACCAATGTAATTCGTAGGAACTGACCATGCAATCAAGAGACTCCCGATTTGAATACATGAGGGTAATTTGAAAATATCAGGACTTACACTTATAAACATGGTATTGGAGGGCAAAAACCTGAAACAACCACCGAACGGTCCCGCGAGAGGCACCAACACCTCGCACTTGACAAATTTAACTCGTAGGAACTTATCGCGTGAACATGGGACTCCTAGTTTAAGAATACGATGATAATTTGCATATTTCTAGACTTAGGCTAAAAACATGGCGTTAGTGGGTGAAAAATCAAAACGGTCCCCGAACGGCATCGTGAGTGACACCAACACCTCGTACAGAACCAATGTAACTCGTAAGAACTTACCGCACGACCCTGGGACTCTTGATTTGTGAATACGATGATAATTTGTATATTTTTAAACTTAGGGTTGAAAATATGCCGTTAGAAGGAAAAAATCCGATGCAACCCCCGAACGGCCCTATGAGTGGCACCAACACCTCGCACGGGACCAATGTAACTCATAGAAACTTACCGCACGATCACAGGACTCCCAATTTGAGAATACGATGATAATTTACAAATTTCTATAATTAGGCTTAAAAACTTGGCATTAGAGGGTGAAAACTTGAGATAACCCCCGAACGGCTCCGTAAGAGGCACGGAAAACTCGCACGGGACCAATGTAACTCGTAAGAACTGATCATATGATCATGGGACTCCCGATTTGAATACATGAGGATAATTTGAAAATATCAGGATATATGCTTATAAACATCGAACCCAAAATAGCCCCCGAACGGCCCCGTGAGAGGCACCAACACCTCGCACGGGACCAATGTAACTCGTAGGAACTTACAATGCGATCAGGGGACTCTAGATTTGAGAATATGATGATAATTTGCAAATTTCTAGACTTAGGCTTAAAAACATGGCATTAGAGGGCGAAAACTCGAGACAACCCCGAATGGCCCCGTAAGTGGCACCAACATCTCGCAGGGACCAATGTAACTCATAAAACTGACCGCGTGATCATGGGACTCCCGGTTTGATAATATAAGGATAATTTGAAATTTCTATACTTATGATTAAAGACATGGAATTAGAGGATGAAAATCCGAAATAGCCCCCACTGGCCCCCTGAGTGGCACCAACACCTCACACGGGATCAATGTAACTCGTAGGAACTGACCACAGGATCACGGGACTCTCGGTTTGAGAATACGATGATAATTTGCATATTTCTGGAGTTAGGAATAAAAATATGGCGTCAGTGGGTGAAAACCCGAAACAACCCCCTAACGGCCCCGTGAGTGGCACTAACACCTCGCATGGGAGCAATGTAACTCGTAGGAACTAATCGCGTGATCACGGGACTCTCGTTTTGAGAAAATGATGATAATTTACATATTTCTAGACTTAGGCTTAAAAACATGGTGTTAGTGGGAAAAAATCTGAAACATCCCCCGAATGGCCCCGTAAGTGGCACCAAAACCTCGCACGAGTCCAACGTAACTCGTAGAAACTTACTGCGCGATCACGGGACTCCTAGTTTGAGAATACGCCGATAATTTGCATATTTCTAGACTTAGGCTTAAAAACATGGCGTTAGTGGGTGAAAACCCGAAACGACCCCTGAATGACACCGTGAGTGGCACTAACACCTCGTATGGAACCAATGTAACTCGTAGGAACTTACCGTGTGATCCCGGGACTCCCGATTTGCGAATACGATGATAGTTTGCAAATTTCTAGACTTAGGCTTAAAAACATGGCGTTAGAGGGCGAAAATTCGAGACAACTCCCGAACGGCCCCATGAGTGGCACGAACACCTCGTACGGGACCAATGTTGCTCGTAGGAACTCACCGCGAGATCACGGGACTCCCTGTTTGAGAATACAAGGATAATTTGAAAATTTCTAAACTTAGGGTTAAAAACATGGTGTTAGAGGGTGAAAACCCAAAACATCCTTCGACGGCCCCGTGAGTGGCACCAACACCTCGCACGGGACCAACGTAACTCGTAGGAACTGACCGCGGGATCACGGGACTCCCAGTTTGAGAATACGACGATAGTTTATAGATTTCTAGACTTAGGCATAAAAACATGGCGTTAGTGGGTGAAAACTCGAAACAGCCCCCGAATGACCCCGCGAGTGGTACTAACACCTTGCACGGGACCAATGTAACTCGTAAGAACTGATCGCACGATCACAGGACTCTCGGTTTGAGAATAAGATGATAATTTGCATATTTCTAGACTTAGGCTTAAAAACATGGCGTTAGTGGGAAAAAACCCGAAATAGCCCCCGAACGACCCTGTGAGTGGCACCAATAGATCGCACGGGACCAATGTAACTCATAGGAACTTATCGTACGATCACGGGACTCCCGATTTCAGAATACAATGATAGCTTATATATTTTTAGACTCAGGATTAAAAACATGGTGTTAGTGGGTGAAAACTCAAAATGGCCCCGTGAGTGGTACCAACACCTCGTATGGGACCAATGTCACTCGTAGGAACTTACTGCACGATATTGGGACTCTCGACTTGCGAATTCAATGATAATTTGCATATTTTTAGACTTAGGCTTGAAAACATGCTGTTAGAAGGAAAAAACCCGACACAACCCCCGAACGGTCCCGTGAGTGGCACCAACACCTCGCACGGGACCAATGTAACTCATAGGAACTGACCGCGCGATCGCGGGACTCCGAGGTTGAGAATATAAGGATAATTTGAAAATTTCTAGACTAAGGGTTAAAAACATGCCGTTCGAGGGTAAAAATCCGAAACAGCCCCGGACGGCCCCTTAAGTGCCACAAGCACCTCGCATTGGACCAATGTAACTCGTAGGAACTTATCACGGGATCACGGGACTCCCGGTTTGAGAATACGATGATAATTTGCAAATTTCTAGACTTAGGCTTAAAAACATGGTGTGAGAGGGAGAAAACTCGAGACAACCCCCGAACGGCCCCGTGAGAGGCACCAACACCTCGCACGGGACCAATGTAACTTGTAAAAACTGATTGCGCGATCATGGGACTTCTGGTTTGAATACACGAGGATAATTTGAAAATGTCGGGACTTATGCTTATAAACATGGCGTTGGAGGGCGAAAATCCAAAACAGCCCCCGAACGGCCCCATGAGAGTCACTAACACCTCGCACGGGACCAATATAACTCGTAAGAACTTACGGCGTGATCACGGGACTCTCGATTTGAGAATACGACAATAATTTGCATATTTCTAAACTTAGGCTTAAAAACATGGCGTTAGTGGGTGAAAACTAGAAACGGCCCCCGAACGGCACCGTGTGTGGCACTAACACCTCGTACGGAACCAATGTAACTCGTAGGAACTTACCGCGCGATCCCGGGACTTTCGATTTGCGAATACGATGATAATTTGAATATTTCTAGACTTAGGCCTAAAAATATGCCATTAGAAGGCAAAAACCCGACACAGCCCCCGAATGGCCCCATGATTGGCACCAACACCTCACACGGGACCAATGTAACTCGTAGGAACTTACCGCGCGATCACGGGACTCTCATTTTGAGAAAACGATGATAATTTGCAAATTTCTAGACTTAGGCTTAAAACATGGTATTAGAGTGAGAAAACTCGAGATAACCCCCGAACGGCCCCGTGAGAGGCACCAACACCTCGCAAGGTACCAATGTAGCTCGTAGGAACTGATCATGCGATCATGGGGCTTCGTACGATAACGAGACTCCCGGTTTAATAATACGACAAAAATTTGAAAATTTCTAAACTTAGGCTTAAAAACATAGCGCTAGAGGGGAAAATCCCTAAATAGCCTCGTGAGTGGTACCGACGCCTTGAACGGGACTAATGTCACTCGTAGTAATTGATATGATAATTATAACTCATATATGCAATTTTTCAGCTTGAATAAATTTTTTGTAAAACTACTTGGTTACTGATATCATTTTTTTTATCCTATCATTTGCAGGATAACATTGTATCATTTGCTTTTTTTGTACGTGGAACAAATGAAGGAGGCAATGGTTTACAACATGAAGATTGCTTATATAATGTTGTGGACATCCAGGATTATGTTGTTTTATGTGTTAAAGTCGTGCAGGCTTTTATTATTTTATTGTTTAATTTTATGGCCATACGGGCTTTTATAATTTGATTGTTAAATTTTATGGCCATACGGGCTTTATAATAAGCGGGTTTTATATTTACTGGATTTGGAATGTTCAAAAAATAGAGGAAACTATGCCTAATTTTTTTTTGTCTGTGAATTATTAAGACGTGTTATATTTTTAAGTTTGTATATATATATATATTAGTTTATTAACAACGTTCCCTATTCGCAATTTGTGATTTTTTTATTGTTTTGTCAATAATAAATATTTGTAACACCTCGTACGTTTTCGACGTTTCACGTAGCAATCAACTGTGTAGTCACATGACCCATGATTTTAGGATTGGACCAAAAAAGACATTATTTTTAAATTATAGTTAAATATGGTCATGGACTTTGCCATGACCATTTTTATTTTTTCCGTCGCGCATAAAAAAGGTCGCGATCAAAGTCCATAACCCCCAACCGTGACAAAAAATGGTCGCGGCCAAAGTTCGAGACCATTTTTTTCCTTTTTTTCATCGCGGTGTGGGTTACGGACTTTGGCTGTGACTAATTTTTATCACCTTTGTGGGTCACGGACTAAGGCCGCAATAATTTTTTCCCATCGCGGTATGGGTCACGGCCCAAGTTCGTGACCATATGTCGTGACCCTTGAGGGCCGTGACCCACGAAATTGGTCGCGCCCGAAATGGTCAGGGCCCAAGTCAACGATCCACAGTCTTGGTCAGGGATTTGGGCCGTTACCATTCACCAGTTTTGGGGTAGTGAGTACCGCAGGTGCCATAATTTGTATAAGAGCATTCATTTTTGGAAACTAAAGTAGGATTAAAGAAATGCTATAGGTAAACTTATGTTTAGTAACCTTGTAATAGGACATTATATTTACACGTATGTGATTCTTTCCAGTAAGCTATGGTAAGAGGAAATCGTCGAGGAGTTAGAGGATCCACATACAATAACATCACTGCTGTAGGACCTGTTATCCCTTACGAAGAAGCAAATGGGGCAAGAGTGCTAGAAGTGGTGGTGGATTTTACGGAAGCCCTAAATAGGGTAATGGCTATAAGAATGGATGCATAGAGGCATATGGGTTATAAGATTGAGCACTTCAAGAAGTTGGGGTCGTAGTCCTTTAAAGGGGAACCTGACACCCTGAAGGCCGATGCCTAGATAAGGAAGACCAAGAAGATATTTGAGGTGCTAAACTGCATGGAGGAGCAAAAGGTGTCCTTTGCCTAGTTTATGTTTGAGGCTGAGGTTAATCATTGGTAGACGAAGGTAAACATAACATAACTTGGAGGAGAAGCCACGATGATTGGATGGACTAGATTCAAGGAACTTTTCCTTGAGAAGTACTTCCTTACCATGGCTAAGGAGAAATCAGAGGTGGAGTTTCTGGAGTTAACTCAAGGAACAATGTCAGTGGTTGAATATGAGGCTGAGTTCATAGACTTATCGCACGTTGACTCTTATTCCATCAATACTGGGGAAAGGAAGGGAAGTTTGAAAGAGGCCCAAATAGTGGAGTTTACAGCGAGAATGTTATTGGGTTGAGGCTACAAACATACACATAATTTGTAGAGGTGGCTCAGATCATGGAAAACGATTTTGAAGAAGGAATAACGATAAAGGAGAGAAGAGTAAATGAACAAACGATGTCATAAAGAAGGATGACAAGCCTCGACAACATGATAAAAAGCAACGGCTAAATAATAGGGTCGCGGAGAACAAACAATTTGAGAAAGTGGTTATTGTGGTTGTCACTAATTTCAGCTGTGGCATGAATTGACA
This sequence comes from Sambucus nigra, assembly GCA_949130495.1. Lineage (NCBI taxonomy): Eukaryota > Viridiplantae > Streptophyta > Magnoliopsida > Dipsacales > Adoxaceae > Sambucus > Sambucus nigra. Next base: position 186,973,956 of record OX422212.1, on the reverse strand, counting down.
TTTTGGCAAAAGTTTCCCCTTAGTAATGATTTATTACAAATGATTTATTTCGACCCTTCCGGACACAACGGCGCACTCTAAATGACCATAAGACTGATATAAAATAATATTTTCTTTTTATTTATTTAAATTAGTCCCGGCACGTCCCATAATCGCGTCCTGACTAGTTTGCATTTTAGTCATATTATTTACTCATGACAATATTAAAAATCATCATAACCATATATTACTTTATATCACTAAGTAATATTCAAAATCATATATTACTTTAATCTCTAGTAATATTTAATCCGGATTAGTCCAATTAATTTTTTTCTTAATTAATTCCAATTGATCCCCGTTTATTTAGCCCATTAACTTTTAATTAATTTCATATTAAAAGTCATTAAAATTACGGGGTATTACGTACTTCCCCCTAATAACAGAATTTCATCTCGAAATTCGAAAAATAAGTCATTCCTGATAAAAACAACTCCGGGGTTATATTGTGCATCTCATCCTCGCGCTCCCAAGTAGACTCCTCAAGATTATGGTGCTCCCACTGGACACGCACCAATGGAACTGTTTTTGATCTCATACGGGGAAATATCGACTCAATAAAGAAAATATGGAACACGTCATGTATCTATGCAAGTGTTATGACAATCCCTGTGGTGACAAATATCTCAACACAATAATAATGAAAGACAATTAGAGTAAAAAAAAGAGCAGCAAAGATCGCAATCACACAATGTAAAGATATACACGGCTCGACAAATTGCCTACATCCATGGAGAGGTCTACTGTTATATTAAGTAACTGTCAAGAAAGGTTTTTGATAAGCACCCAAAAGTGTACATTTTATACTCCGAATAGACGTATTTTAGTTGCTAGTTCTTGGAAATTTGGATCTTATGCTCTTTATTAGCTATTTTGTAGGTCGAATGCACATTACGGTGTCCAAATGTGTATTTCAAGGCAATTGTGCGAATTATGGAGCTAATTACCAATCCCATAGCCCTAGCCTACCCTAACCTAGCCTAAACTCTGTCCCGAGCCGTGCGTGTTTGATTTGTTCCCTTTCATATATTTTTATATTTTTAATTTGTAGTTTGAATCATTTTTATTTTTAGGATTTATTTTTTATTTCTTTTTATTTAACGATGTTTTATTTTGATTTTTAGTTTTTAGTTTTGATTTTATTTTATTAGGATTAGCTTTTTTTAGGAATTCATTTATTTTTTTGGTTTTATTTGGGTTTACATTTTTGTAGGTCTTTAGTTTTTATTTTAAAGTTTTTAGGAATTAATTTTTTTTTACTTTTATTAGTTTATTTTTTTAGGACTTGAGTTTTTATTTTTATTTTTAGAATTTAATTTTTAGTTTTATTATTTTTAGTTAGATATTTTTGGGCAATTTACAAATAGATCCCTTGGTAACAATTTTTAAACATTTAAGGACAATTTACAATTAGGTCCACTTGTTATGCCTCTAGCGTGGACTTATACAAGAAGATAATTACTGGACCTAAGTGTTTAAAATTTGTCAAAATTCCTTTAGTGTTTAAAATTTTTTTGAGAGTGACCTAAGAGTACTTTCGTCAATATTTTTTAGGGGTCATAATTTAAACACACACAAAACTCCTCACACCCCAATACCATACACACTCACACAAACACAACACCCATACACCTAAACACACCCAATTAACCCCCTAACCCTCACCTAACATTCCTACACCCACCTACACACTAAACTTACCATCCTTCTTCTTCCTCACCCAACACTCTCTCTCTCCTCCCTCCCCCCCCATTAACAACCACCACCATCTCCATTAAACCAACCAAAAAAAAAATAAACCCACCATTAATTTCTCTCCCTTTCCCCCCTCATACCCAAAACCGGCGTTAACCCGCCATCTCCTATCATCCCGATCCTCCCCCTGTTCGAACTCCGAACCCAATGGTCTGGCCACCAAACCTTGACCCCCCTTTTCTATAAACCACCACCAGCCCTATACTCTGCCGGCTACCCCCTCCAAAACGGTGAACCTCGGACTCCTTTGTAAACCTATTCGACACGGACCTGAGTCCCCCTGTCCAGTGAGCTCAAATCGAAATTGCCGTGACCCGGCCAGCCAATACCCACCCCTGCTCTGGATGCTTTTGCCACTCCACCGAACTCCCATCTCACCGGAGCGCCCAAATCGAGACCCCTTCCCCCCCCCCCCCCCCCCCTTCGAAACCGTCGAACCTCGCCCCTTAACCCAAACGAACCCCGATCCAACCCCTTTTCCCCAAACCCCGTGTCGTGAAACCCAATGTCCCAATTTCAAGCCAAACCCATTTTCCTCCCAAGCCACGATCTCACCTATTATAAACCAAAAGACCAAACTCAAACAAAAATAAATAAATAAAAACCACATCCCATTTAACCCACATGTGTATTAAACCCCTTTACCCATTTTACCCCCAACTACCATCTTCCACTTGCAATTCAGATTTTATCCCCACTTCCCACATGACACACCCATTTCCCACATTACCTCACCTCTTACCCATGCACATGTGTGAATAATTCCCTAAATACCCTCACCTCAACACCTTACACATGAAACCTATCCAAATTACCCCCATGCTCCATGCCTACTATTTAAGGAAGATGAAGACCATTTTGATAAAAATATCAATTTAATTTTTTGAAACTCTTGTGTGATAAATTTCTCTACACTCCTCTTAGAGAATATTTGAATTTTTAGAAAATATTTCAATAAAGAGGTGTGTAGTGAAATTTATCTCCAGGATGAATTTCACCCCACCCATCTATAATGAATTTTTGCATTTTTAGCAATTAATTCATAATAGATTGATGTAGTTGAATTCATCCATTAATATCTAAGCTTTAGAATAGGAATTTTTAGAGAGTATTCTAGAGAGAGAAACACCATTTTAGTTAGTTTTTTTTAGGTTAGAATTTATTTTATTTTACTTTTTTTAGACAGTGAGGGAAAAATAAATTATTGTGAGGATTAATTTGAGTGATGTTTTTTATGTAATTTTGTTTGGATCATTCAAATTGAGGTATGTTAATTTCAACTCATGGATTGAAGTTCAATTAAGCATCAAGAGATTGGGTTTCATTGTTGTCTTCTCTTCTCATTTATTTTATGCCTTTGATTATTAATTTGTCAAATTCCATACCATGTTAGGCTAAATCCCTTTTCAAGGCGTGAGGTGAATCCTTATTTGATTTTATTTTAATGTAATTAGTTTGATTAATTGAAAATTCCCTTTGAATGTTAATTTTAATCCCTTACCCTTAAATTTACGCCTCGAGAGAGGGTAAATGATTTTCGAGAGAAAATTGAAATTCTAGTCATAACACTCATTTTAGATTCGAACTAGAGATAGGTTTTTCTTAAGTGGGGTATTATTACTTGAATTTAAACTCTATATTTATTTTCTAAGATTTACATAAATTTTAATTGATCAATCCAAGCGGGTGATTAATTAAAAGGAGTATAGATCTATTTTCTAGAGTTGTGGGGTGTTAAACCTAATTTTCTAAAAGGTTACTATTAAAATTACATTTGCAACGAGAGTTGATTTGTAATTTTGATATTTATTTGGGAAAATTCAATTAATTAAATTAATTAGTTAGAATAGCTCAAATTTGTGGTGTAATCCCACTTCTTGATTGTTCTCACATTTATTTACCTCATTTTATCTCATATTTTAGTGTTAGACTTTATTTTCCATTTTAGTCACCTTTTAGTTTGTCATTTGATCTTTCATTTTAGTTTAATGTTATTTCACCTCACCTCACCTCACCTAATTGTTTTAATATTTGAAAAATTGAAAAAAAAAATAGAAAAAGCAAAAGACCAAAAAGAAAATAAAAATTGAATTACAATTGAGTTTGTCTCTAGCTTACCCCCTTGATGTGAATTGATACCCTTACTTACCTCTACACTTGAGTTTGATATATATTTGTAGGTATTTGACGTTTTGATTAACTTGGCTTTCAACAATGACGACACACAAAAAGCAAAGTTATCAGTTTTTTTTATGCCCTTTGCCCCGGGCTAGGGGTACAATATATATTCCATAAGAGGGAGAGAGGGCGCTGGTAAGCGCCCCACTAGCCCACTATTCCTTGAATATCTCCTCCAAGATTTTTGGGGATAAAATGGGTCAAACTCTTAGTTCTAACTGCTATTACTTAGAACATCCATTATTTGGGCTGGTCATCCCTTATTCTCAGCTCGACTTTGTTCAGCTACTCTTATGGGCCTAAAAGATAAATAAGGTACCCACAATCTCCCCTAAAATTTTAGTGTCACAACTTCGGTTCAAAAAATTTAAACACTTATTCCGGTTTCTTCCAAGTGGCACTGTTGTGAATTATACCAAGTTTGGAGTGCAAAGCGTCCCAAAATAGGAAATTCAGGTGGCAAATATTCCTTAGTATCTGTGCATTATCATTTGGAGTTAAAACCGAGGAGTTCAAAACAGTTTGTCTTGCTTTTATTATGTTTTCTCTTATTTTCAAACTCTCTCTTACTCTCAATCTTTTCTTGGGTCTCATGTCTGTTCTTCGTATTCTTCCGAGTTGCCTCTTACTTTAATTGCTTTAACTTGCTCGTGGTTTCCATTGTTGTAAACTCCATTATTTCTTCTCTGTAAATTCTCAGTCCTCCCTTTTCTGTGCATTTCGTTTCGTTGTTTTGATTTTACTGTAGCTAGGGTTTTTCCCATGGCAAGGATAAATAATAAATCCTTGTCAGAATTTAGGAAATATTATAATATTCCTAGTTAGGTAGACATCGAGCGTGCTCCTGTTCCTCAAAATGTTCACGATGTTGAGGATGACCATTGGATTCATGTTCTCTTATTGTCCTAAGGGGGTTTAACTTTTCCTTTAAATCATCTCTTTTTACATTTTTTTTCAATATTTCAATATAGTCCCAGCCCAATGTTCTCTGAATGTTTGGAAGATCATTAATGTTGTCCACATGATAAATCAGTTATATGGCACCAAGTTGGGCCTGGTTGAAATTTTTTTCTGCTACTCCTTTTCTCTCATCAGCTCTGGTCTTCTTTATTTGAAAGCGAGGAGTCCAGATAGGGTATTGGTAGTTAACTTACCCGATTATTGGACTGAGGGTTTATAGCTAGGAACTGGTAGTTCCCTCCTTAGGTAGGAGGTGCGAGGTATACTGGGCCTCAGATTCCTACCCAAAGAGAAGAATATATAGGTTGTTGCTCAATCTTTTTGTCCTATCATTACTTCTATAAAATGTTCTTTATCTAATGCTTTTCTTCTTCTCTTACAGCAAAGTCAAATAATTAGGGGCCTGCTCTTCGAGAGATCCGTGCTATTGAGTTACTCAAGGCTTGGAATATATGAGATTTCATTATAGAAGGCGAACATCCGAGATCTTCTACCCTTTTACTGGAGTATAAGAATATTACATCTAGGTTCATCGACCACCCAGTTGATTATATTCCCCATCTTGACATCTCAGAGGAGAAAGAGGAAGAGGAAGGTACAGCTCAATCTATCGACCTAGATAAAGAGGTGGAGATCAATTCACATCCAATGCTACTAGTGGTGGTGAGGAAGGATCTGGTGAGGTAACTTCCCGTTCAGAGGAGAGTTCGGAGGACAATTCAGAGAGTTTGGAGAATTCAGAGAGTTCCGAGGAGGAGACTATGGATCCCCCTAGGAAGAATTTGATCCAGGACGATGATGAAGATAATGTTACTCTGGATCGCAGGCTAAAGAAGAGAAGTCTGGGAGTGGGGACACTACCACTGGCTCCTAAACTATGGCTTATAAAAGGGAAAGGAAGAATAAGGAGGAGGCTTTGGTGAGAGAGAGAGAGAGGAAGAAAGAGGAAGAGGGTTAAAATGGAGAAGAAGGATAAAGAATAAGAGAAGAGAATATAAGAAGTGAGGATAAAAAAGGGACAATCTATGGTTCCCTTATCTGTCTTGGCTGAGGGGATTTTGTCGCTCTTACTCCCTAGCTAGGTTCGGTAGTGCTTGAGATAGCAGTCTTGCTAGCAGATCGCCAGAGGTTATTGAGCATGGGGACTAACCAGTTAGACCTAGAAGAAAGTCAGGGGCTAGGCTTGGTAAGTCTACTTTTGCTTCTCTACTTTGTAATTATCTATTTCATACCTTCTTTATTGACTTCATTTTACCTCTCTGCAGTTTGTGTTTGATTTCACCATCCTCTATCGCAGTTGTGACGAGTTGGAGAGGAGGAATTCTGAACTAGAGGCGAGCCTAAAAGCAACTAGTGCTGCTTAGAAATCTTCTGATCTTGCCTTGGCTGAGGCTAACAAAGGGAAGGAGGCAGCGTCTAAAGAGTTGGAGGAGCTGAGGCAGTCCTATGACGTAGTCTATACAAGAAAGCTGGCGGTGGTTGAGGAGAATAAGGAGCTCATCGAGAAGGTAAAAAAGCTGGTATCTGAGGCTTCCACCATTAAGGAAAGCTCTTACAATGCTGGGTGGCTTGCAGCATACGAGGATGCTGAGGCTCAGATCATCTACATCAGCTATTTTAACTTCAAGAAAGGTTGAGATAGGGCTTTGCTCACTGCTGAGGTGGATGTTGATTCCCCTCTTTTCGACGAGCATGATCCTTGCTTGACTCCTATTGTAGAGGGCGTGCCTCTTTCTGCTACCAATGAAGGTGTTTCAACTATTTCGACTAACGTTACTGAAGCTCCCATTAACCAAGGAATGATGGCCATTCCATCTAAGGGAGGTGCAAATGAGGCTGCTGCATATAAGGGGAAGTATCCAACATCTTCAGAGTAGACTGAGGTTGTTAACTAGTCTTTTTTGGGAGGCCTTTGTATGTTTTTTCTTCCCTCTGATCAATCAACTTGTACCCGATTTGGGATGATTTTAATGGGAAGAAGAATTGTTGGATTTCTGCACCTGCTAATATATTTACTTTTCATGCTTTTATGATTTGTAGTTTGTTGACCTTGATGAATATATTCCCGCTACGTCTCACTTAGGCCAAATTCTTGGTGCCGATGTGAGTGACCAAGTTCATCGTGCCTTTATAAAAATCTATAAGTCTCTTAGATCAAGGAACCATGACTATAAAGACCAGTCAGAGCTTGTTACCAAGATGAAAGATAGACTTGAGGAGATGGAGGAGGTCGGTGCCTCTGTTTAAGAAGAAATGGATGCTTTGAAGGCTAAGCTTTTAGATGCCTCTGAGATTAATCAAGTTGGAGAGATCCTGCAACAGGAGAATGATGCTTTAAGGAGGGAAGTCACACGCCTTAGGGAGAATGCGCCGAGCACTGACCCTAAAATTTTACGCGGTTCTTCTTCATCGACCAGGTGGCGAGCTGGTCCTGATGACAGTGGTTCAGCTAGCCAGATTATCGAATTGCGGGGAGATATTCACAGGGCATACGTGATAGTCGTTGGGCTTCAAAGAGACGTTATCCTATTGAGGCACTTATTCAAGAAAGGTCCTCGATAGGTCTGGGTAGATGGGTACGACCAGGGCTGGACATATGCTCCCACAAGGTTAAAGGAGTTATCCTTCATTAGAGGGTGGCTTAGTTCCCTCAGAGAATTAAAGTTCCTCAGGACTCCATCATTTGGTATAGACATAAGATTACTCCTTCATCTTTAGAGCCAAATATATTTTGAAGGGATGATCATTGGATCTCGATAGATTCAATCCCAAGATAGCTATTGGAGTCGATTTTAAATGATGTCGAGGAGGAATTTGCTCCTCACCCAGATGATGGCCGAAGAGCACGAGTTGCTAACTACCTCACTCAGCGACCTGGGATTTGAATCACTTAGCATATGTAACTCTTTGTACTTGTAGTGATGTAATAGAACATTTATGTTTTGGGTGATTTGTTGACTAAACATGTGTTGTGTTGTTTCTTACTTCATCAATCTCTTATTCAGTTATCTTGGGCTCTTCCAGGCCGACTAGATATGACTTAGGCAGAGTTGGTTATCGAGTGAGTATCCCCTCAGTCTAGTATGCTTTAAGTGTACCATTTTATCTTACTTTACCTTTTAGGTCGTGTCGTCACACTACCTTAGACCTAAGTGAGGCAATGGCGAGGATACACCTGGGATCAGATATTCTATCAGAGCATGATTTTGGGTCTATATAATGTTGGCAACCAACCTGGGTTGGTTATGTTTCCTAAGGGTCCCCTAAAGGGCTTCATATATTTCCAGGGCATTCTATGAGGTCATTTTGTTAATTAACAAATGCCTTAGGCAGGTCATTACACATCGACCTTGCTATTTTAGCCAATAAGTTTCTCGCAATCCTAGTTTTGCATGTTAAGAAGGGAACCTGTGGCTTGGAAAGGGTGCATATAATATAATGTAGTTGATAAAACCAACTCTTAATAAAATGCTACTGCTATACAAATCTTATTAATTAGAGAAGTATTAAAATTTCAACATTAAGTTTGCGAAAATAACAAAGAAATCTAAAAGTAGAATATCTTTAAGTTGGCTACATTCCAAGATCTTGGTATCTCCTTTCCCTCCAGCGTTTCCAAGTGGTAGGCTCCTTATAGGTCATCTTTTATCGCTTTGAAAGGTCCCTCCCAGTTTGGTCCTAGATTGCCCTCTGATGGCTTCACAGCGTTGGCAAGAACATTCCTCAGGACGTAGTCCCCAACCTGGAATGTTCTTGGATTAACTTTTTTATTATAGTGCTTTGCTAGCTATTGCTAATAGGCTGCTAGTTTTACTAGAGCTAATTACCTTCACTCGTCGGCTAAGTCAAGTTCAATGAGTAATGCTGTATCATTTTGGCCTTGGTCGACCAGAGGGGACCTCATGATAGGGAGGCTAGCTTTCAAAGGGATAATTACCTCTATCCCATACGTAAGTGCGAATGGTGTCTCTCTAGTTGCTCGCCTTGGGGTGGTGCGGTAAGCCCATACGATATGAGGCAGTTCATTTACCCATGCTCCATTGGCTCGCTCTAAACGCTTTTTTATCCTATCGATCAGCGTTTTATTTGAACCCTCAGCCTGTCCGTTGCTCCGAGGGTATGCTACAGAGCTAAAGTAGTGCTTGATCCCATAGTCGCTACAGAAACCCTGGAAGAGGCCACTCTCGAACTGGGTTCCGTTGTCAGTGATGATAGTCCTGGGGATCCCAAAGCGAGTGATGATGTTTCTCGATATGAATCTTATCATGTCTGCGTCTCTAATGTTTTCCAGTGGCTCTGGCTCTATCCACTTCATAAAGTAGTCTGGTAGGACCAAAAGATATTTGCGATTACTAGCTACAATTGGTGGAGGGCCCACGTCCCATACCCATTGGGCGAAGGATCGTGGGATAGTAAGTGACTTTAGGTTGTTAGCTGGTTGGTAAACCATAGGTGCATGAAGTTGGCACTTTTCTCACTTTCGAGCGTAGATTGCAGCGTTTTTCTGCATGTACGACCACCAGTACCTTTGTTTCATTGCTCAGAAAGGTAGCAACTTGCCCCCACTATGACTCCCACAGATTCCGTCATGGAGTTCATGCAGGACTCGCTCGACGTCCTTTGGATGAACGCACTAGAGGTATGGGTCAGTGAAAGATCTCTTATGCAACTTGCCCTCAGGAGATAAGTGAAAGTGAGCAACTTTGATTCTTATCTGATGAGCAGTCTTCTTATCTACTAGTAGTATACCATTTTTCAAATAATTTATTACGGGATTCATCCAACTGGGGGCTATCTCGATCTAGAGAACGTGCTCTATGTTCGATAGTTCATTGATCTGGTTGATACTTAGCTGGGTAAGGAAATCGATCTGAATTGTCTGCAAGTTAGAGTCGATTACTGAACTTAAGGCTGCTAGGGCATCGGTATGGATGTTATGTCCTCTAGGAAACTGCTGGACACTGATGTGCTCAAAGTTGGCCATCCTCTCATCTCTTGCATTGAAATCGCCATTTTTCTGGTAAGAGACCAGCTGCGAGTCGCCAAAAACTTGGAGTCACTGTGCTCCGAGCATTCACGCATTTTGTAGGCCTGCGATCAGTGCCTCATACTCTGCTTCATTGTTGGAGGCTTCAAATCCAAGCCTAATTCCTTGTTCGAGTATTGTATCTTCGGGGGTAACCAGCACGATGCCTACTCCCGCCCCTCTATAATTGCAGGCTCCATCAACGTATAGTCTCCAGATCCCTAATTCTAGGGGAACTTTATTCTGATGACTAGTTTAGGGTTGGTCGTAAGGTTTTTATTTTATGAACTCGGTGATGAAATCGGTGAGGACCTGCCCTTTGATGGTAGTCCTTAGCTAGAACTGAATGTCAAATTTCTCGAGCTCAACCGACTACTTTGACAGTCTACCTGAAAGGTCTGTTTTCCTCAGAACTGGTTTATGGAGGTGTGATGGAAGTACGATGATGGAGTGGGCTTCAAAATAGTGTTTTAATTTTCTTGAGGCTACCATTAGCGCGAAAGAGAGCTTTTCTAATGGTAGGTATCGTTGTTCGACGTTGAAAAGGGTCTTGCTCACGTAATAGACTGGGTACTGGATCCCCTTTTTCTGCATACCAGTACAGAAATTACAGTATGACTGGATACTGCAAGGTAAAGGTATAGAGAATAATTTTTTTGAAGGATTATGAGCGAAGGCGATTGCTGAGGTAAGCTTTAATCCATTCCAATTCCCTGGATCAATCTTTATTCCATTCCACAGCCTTTTTTTTCTTCAACAACTGGAAGAATGGTTGGCACCTTTCGAAAGACTTCGAGATGAATCAATTTTGGGCGGTGAGCATTCCTGTGAGCTTTTGCACGTTTCTCAATGTCTGGGTGGCTGCACCCTATTGATAGCATCAATCTGGTCTGGGTTGTCTTCAATACCTCTTTTCCTGACCAAGTAACCTAGGGATTTTCCTGACTAGACATCGAAGGAACACTTATTTGCGTTGAGCTTCATTCGGTACTTCCTGAGGATTTTAAAGGTCCTTGATAGATCAGAGAAGTGATCATCCTTGAGCTTTCTCTTGACAAGCATGTCATTGATGTAGACCTCCATAGTGCTTCCCATTTGGTCTTTGAACATCTTGGTGACCAATCGTTGGTAAGTTGCTCATACATTTTTGAACCCAAAAGGCATAATCTTATATCAATATAACCTAACTGTGGTTGTAAATGTTGTTTTGTCTTGATCCAGCTCATGTAAAGGGATCTGGTGATATCCAGAGTATACGTCCAGGAAGCTCATCCTCTCATGTACTACTATGGCATCCACCAGTTTATCGATCTTTGGGAGTGGGAAGCTGTCTTTAGGGCATGCTTTTTTGAGATTGGTGAATTCGATACAGACTCTTCACTTTTTGTTACTCTTGGGGACAACCACTAGGTTAGATAGCCAGTTGGGGAACTGAACTTCCTGTATGGATCCTGCGTCCAATAGTTTTTCGACTTCCTTCTCCACTGCCTTAGCTTTCTCCGGAACATTTCATCAAGCTTTCTATGATATTGGCTTAAAACCTGGATCGACGTGAAGTTGATGGCAAGTGATGTTAGGATTAATCCCAGGCAGCTCGTAAGGCTCCCATGCAAAGATATCTAAATTACTCTCAAGTAGGGTGACCAACTCTGTCTTTTCACGATCGGTGAGTGAGTTTCCGATTAAGAACTTTCTTTCATTCGAGCTGCTACTGGATGTGACTTCTTCCAGGTCCTCGATGACTCTCTCTGAGGGGAGGAGCCTGTCTCCTCCACTTCTGGTCTCCCATATTTTAGTTACTATTTGGAGGGCATTAGCCTCTCCTATTCCTTGTTCTTGCTTCTGGCTTCTTCAACCTTCTTCTGGCTTGGGACGGATAGCCACTATAAAGCACTTTCTTTTTATCGCTTGATCTCTATGGATCTCCACAACTCCTTGTTCAGTCACGCATTTGAGCTTCTGATGGTAGGTAGATGGGACGACCTTTATCGCGTTCAACCATCCTCTGCTGAGGATTGCTTGGTAGGGTGAGGCAATATCGACCATGAGAAATTCGATCATTTTTAAGATGTTTATTTCCCTTACTGATAGGACGATCTTTCCCAAAAGGATGGTTATTTTTCCAGCGAAGCCAACTAAAGGAATGGTGGCTTCTTTTAGGTCGGTGACACTTAATTTCAACTTTCTGAACAGGTCGAGATACATTACTTCGGATGATCTACCTTGGTCGACGAGCAACCCGTCAATGTCATAGTTAGCTATCCTGAGTGTAATGATAATTGCATCATGATGTGGGATTGTTACTCCCACTAGGTCCTCATTTGTGAACACAATATGCTTGCTATAGTCGACATCTTCTTTTCGCCGACGCTTCCCAACTTGCGTTTTGGCTGTATCAATTTGAAAAGCTTGCATTAATCCTGTAAGCTTTTTTACTTCCATCTAAGCCGTATTTCCTTGAATCTGTTTGAGGTCGGATGCCCTATAAATTACTGTGAACTCATGGCCGATGTCTTCTTCGAGCATGTTATCGACCTTTGATCTCCATTGGCAGCTACCTTCTCTGCCTTTTTCTCCACAAATTCGATCAAGTGTCCAGCTTGAGATAACTCTTCAAGGTGAGAATCGAGGGCTTTGCAGTTCTCGATTTTATGCCCGCCCTCCTTATGGAAAGCATATATCAGTGCGTTGTTATGCTTGGAAGGTTTTCCACCCATTTTCCATGGCCACTTAATAAACTGTTCGTCTTTGATCTTTTCCAAAATCGTGTAGATCAGTTCTCTGAGAACTGTGTCTATTGCTTGAAATTTCTTTAAGGCATTACTCTTGCTTCCATTCTTAAGTCCATTCTTGCCCCCATTCTTACTCCCTTTCTTTTGCCCCTCATTCTTATCGATTCCCTTCTCGAAAACCTTGGCACAACCATTTTCCCCTGTACTGAGATGGATCACATCTTCGACTTTGGCATATTTTTCAATCCGGGCCATCAAGTCATCGATGGTTGTGGCTTTTTCTTAGTGAGGGATTGGTGCAAGAGGCAGGAGCTAGGTAGGCCAATCTTAAAAGATGCAACTACGACCTGCTCCGAGCAGTCCTCCACCTCATTGAACAACTCCCAATACCTCTTCGTATAATCTCTTAGGTTCTCCTGAGAATTTTTCTTCATTGTCAGTGAAGAATCCATCCTCTTCGAATGGGAGCTGATGGTAATGAAACGAGCTGTGAAGAGATCTACCAGGGACTCGAAGTTCCTAATGGATCTATGGGGGAGTTTCTCGAACCACTTTTGGGCCACGTCGTGCAAGCTCAAGGGGAAAATTTCGCACATCAGTGCATCCTTGTGGCTCCAAAGGGTCATGACCTGCCTGTATTGTCTGACATAGTCGATGGGATCAGTCTTTCCATTGTAAATCTTGAACCTGGGCATTTTTATCTTCTTGGGGGCTTCCTCTTCCTCTATTGCCCTTGAAAAATGGGACTTCATCTGGGTCCTGAGATCTCACCAATCTAACTCTCTTGTCGATCTGGCACCTCATTGTGTTGGGTATCGGTCCATCTCTCTAGGAACCAAGTTCCGTATATCGTAGTTCCTTTGACCTGGGATCCTATGATGGCAAGCTGATTATTATTGCTCGGACCAGTCATTATCTGACTTATGTACCTCAATTATTTGAGACCCATGCCTGGGGATCCCTCCTCAACTGCGAGATCTACTCGCATGAGGGCTAGGAGTCCGATAATGACGTTGTGTTATATTACGATGGAGTTCTCTCTTCATTTTCTCCAGTCAAATTTTAAAGTGAGCATTTTCGGTTTCCTGTGTGCGATTAGCCTCCTCCTTCACTTGGAACCTGGCCTCATAGGCATCGATCATCCTGGAAACTTGTGTAGACCTAGTTGGCCCCTGGCTCCCTTCGAAGGGTTGCCTCTCTCGAGGGAGCCTCTGGTTTGAATAATTTACTTCGGACCTAACCCTAGGGGGGATAGGATGCTTTTGGAGTTCCCCAGCTTAAGGAGCATTACTGCTGTTATCGGACATTGCAGGTTCTTGTTGGTGAAGACTTTCTTAAAGGAAAAATAACTGTTTCCCACAAACGATGCCAATTATGGTGACAAATATCTCAACACAAATAATAATGAAATACAATCATGGTAAAGAAAAGAACAACAAAGATCGCAATCACACAACGCAGAGATATACGTGGTTCGGCAAATTACCTACATCCACGAAGAGGTCTACTATTATATTAAGTAACTCTCAATAAAGGTTTTTTTGCATGCCCTTTTCCCCGGGCCAGGGGTACAATATATATTCCATAAGAGGGAGAGAGGGGCATTGGTAATCGCCCCACTAACCCACTATCCCTTGAATATCTCCTCTGAGATTTTTGGGGATTTAATGGGTCAAACTCTTAGTTCTAACTGCTATTACTTAGAACATCTATAATTTGAGTCGGTGTTCCTTTATTCTCAGCTGGGCTTTGTTCGGCTACTCTTATGGGCCTAAAAGATAAATAAGGTACCCACAATTCCAATAATTTAAATGGGTCCCCAAAGGGGTCTCCTCCCATGGTGCTTCACTAACATCGATATGTCCAGTCTTATTCCTTGGCTAGATGCTCTCTAACTCTTTACTCCTTTCACATAGAAGCATTTGATATCTTCATTGTCAAAACACGACATGCTCGCCATCATTATTGAGAATCTAAACATAAATTCCCTTAAGTGTTGGCGACTCCTCTTGTGATTCCATCGCCCAGTCAAAGCTCTTTTCTTTATTGTACCAACATCTTCACGTGTAAAGTTCAAAATGTCATTCACAATACCTTTTAAACAATAGATGAAGGAACTTGCAATTAGACTGTACTTAAGATTCTTACATTGGCATAATATTTTACCTTTCAAACATGGTGATTGACTTTCACCATTACAACACTGCTCCCACGAGCCAAGAAAAGTTTTTACCCCAATTTTCACTTAAGGTATTCAACACTCTGTTATATGCCAAAGTCTTTGGATATGCTGCATCCATTAGATAACACACAAAATCTTAGCATTTCTAAAATTTCTACGGATGGTCTACTTCAAAGGCGTCATATGCGCTCCCATTCCAGCTATGCTAGTGAGACTAGAACGGCACAAATGTCATTTTTGACTGTACTTGGGAAACTACAACCCTCGAACGTCTTCTTTATTGTCCTCAGCCTAAACAATAATTATAGTGGTATCTATCTCAATCACCTTTTTAAAAATCTTCTAAGTCTTCGGCTGAGTCCTCCTCCTAATGACTCTCGCAGGAAAACGTAATTCAAAATACGAAGAGGAATACAACAATCCCTATAATAATGTTCTATATCTAAGAACATTACGCTGAAACTCAATAAGCCGTACAGATCCTAAAGGACTCTAGCACCTTATGCTCTCGTACCACTTGTAACACCCCGCTTAATTAAATATCGAGTGATCAGTCCCATACCCAATTGAATCAGAATATACAGTTGGATAATTCTTAGCATCAATGTAAAAAACATTTTATAATCACGTAATACTTAATTAAACATGTGTTCCAAACTTTTAAATTTTAATTTAATAAAATTCCATCTTTTTTTAAAAAAAACATAACCCATATAACACAATCCATTCACACATTGAATAACAACTGAGTAAATATCACACTGAATTAAATGCAACTGGAATAAAACTCTCCTGTTAAGATCTCATACAATAATACTGAAGGCCCTATATAGAGCACACCTAGGGTTTGCTTTTGGTGCTTTAGCTATATAGGACTTCATCTAGTTGGACTAGAATTTTGACAAAATATTTTTGTAATTTAGGATTGCGTGTCCCCATATTGACTCCAAGCTCTCTTTGTCCATCTACATCAAATGTGCACTCCATTCAGTCCGCCATCTCAGAAAAAGGTAGTTTTGTGGCTCATAGGAATTTCTGTCACATAGGACACGACACCACATTGCATTTTGCATTTTTATCATATCTTATGATAATATTTTGTTTCGTCATAATAAAATTATTTTTGAGTTCAAAAATTTTTAATTTGGAATTTTTATAAGAAAAATATTTCTTGGAAAATAAGTTTGACACTAAATATTTTTTATAAAAGTTGCAGAATTATTTTTTTGAAGGTAAAAATATTTTTTTTTGAAATATGCATGTGCGTGTATATAATATTATATATGCATGCGTGTATGTTAGTATGCTTATACATTATTATATATATATATATATAGAGAGAGAGATATGTTAGTATGTTTATATATTATTTTATATATAAGTTAGTGTATGTGGCACTGGTACATGTTACCGAAGTGACCTTAGCAGGTGATGTTATGTTATATTATAGTACATATATTCTTTTATATGTGCCTAGCCATTATGACCGATTAGTTGGCATGTAGCTTGTTGCTACAATGTATGTTGGCAGATTTGACCCATGCTATAATATATATATATATATATATATATATTTGGCCCCCTAGCTGTTAAAGTTCAGTCCCTATACCTTTAGCTGTTGGCGTGTCACAGAATAGACATATCACAGCCTATTGTCTGATGGCGTGTTCCCATATATGATGCCAATTTGACCCCCTTTGAGCTGTCAAGGCTTTTTTTTTAAAATAAATAAAGCCCGATTTATTTTGTTTGCTAAACAACGTCGCACACTTATTTTTCATATGTAAATTGTTTTTGTGGATCATAGCTGGCATCACCGAGTTTTAAAACGACAACGTCGCCGTGGATCTTAAAATAACCAGAATTATTCCGCCCCTGGTATTTTTGAATATCTGTTAACGGTTTTAGTTTTTAAAACCAGAAATGATTTTTGGTTTTAAACGACACCGTGTGTCCTTAGTTCCAAAGGTGATCTCACAGCTGGATTCTATCCACATTTTTACCGCCCACGGTTTTATTCTAAAAACTAAATCTGATTTTCTGTTTTTATAAACGACGTCGCTGTGCTCCTTTTTAAACGGTAATATTTGTTGCGTCTTTGGTATGCAGTCAGTTTTTACAGCTGGCTTTAACTTTTACAAAACGACTGTGTTTTAATAAACGTTTTGTTTATTAGTCTGTTAGTGCGAAACATCTTGCACACCACGCGTCACATTTTTAACACAACACTTTGTGTTTCTTTGTGAGCCCTTAGATCTATTATTATCTGCGGTTCTGTGTAATTCTTTAGTGATCCCTGTGATTCTATTTTACACCTATCAGCACACACTTGTGCACTCTATAAATAGAGACATCGTGTCTTCATTTTTTCAACCCGAGAAAATTCATTTTTGAGCATAAATTCTGCCAAAATTAATTCTGAGAGAGAGAGACTAAACACCAGTATTTTCAGAGAAATCTTGTGTGTACTATTTACAAAACATTGCTGAGTCTTCAAGTCGTTTTGTGGATTCAAGAATGGAAGGTTTTTAATCTCAGAATCTCTGCATCTACAAATCAATTGATTTTTCATTTTGAAAAATCGTTTTGTGAGTATCTCTTTTATTGTTCTTGTTTTCTTGTAATTTCAGATTTGTTATGTGCTAGATCTAAAGTGTTTGTGTAAGTATTGTGCTGGAATATATTTTATAAACACTACACACACTAGAACTAGTAGTGATCTTACTTCATTTAAAACACTTTGTTTTAAATTGATTTTTCTGGAAATATGATTTACACTAAAGTACAACTCATTCCAGGTTTAGAGATTTAAACCTAATACGAGTTGTGAACCGGAACAGAATTACCTGATACTGGAAATATGACCTTGGACTAAACATATTTATACCTGTATACTTGACCAAGGATTTGGACTGAGAACAAGAACATACTGGACCTAATCAAGAACCTGCACTTTTCAGACTGATTGATACATTATCTAAACTGGATTAAATCATTTTAATCTAAAATAGTTATAAACAGTTTGTATTATTTCTGCCTGTATGCTTGATATGTTTTATTTCTGTTCAGTGTAGAATATTTCTGTGTGAACATGATTTCTTGATTGTGTTAGTGATTTTCAGAAATTGTTTGCATCTCATATCACTCACATATAATCACTCACGTTGTATTCACGTAGACACATGTTTGTGTAATATCTGAACAAGTCTAGTGTTCAAAGATTTAAAGAAAGAGAAAAGAAAGCTTTTCAAAAGTGTATTCAAAGTCAAGATGACTTGATTTGAATAACATAAGACTTGCAAAGATATAGGTGATATATAGTCTGTTGCATCACACACACTTCACTATAAAATAAATAATAGGCACTGAGCCAACCTGCGCTTAAAGAAGTTAAAGGGGAGGCTGAGAAGTGAAGAACGCAAAAACAAGTGAGAACAAGTTAAAGAGAGAACTGAATAAGCAACCAGGCTAGAGACTTGGTCGTGTGAGGTAATAGCTAGATCATTCTTCTTTAATTGTTAAGTTTGTTGTTTGTAACTCGTTCCTGTTGATTTATTGTTTTAGTACAAGTAGTTTAGGTAACTCCTAGAGGAGTTCGTTGTTTTTCCCGGGGAAGGGTTTTTGCGACGTTAAATAAATACTGTGTGTTGTACATTTTTCGCATTTCTCCTCACATGAAAAGGTAGGTCTAAATAATTAGAAACTCGCCTAAAAATTGAATCTGTTTTGGACTATAATTAACTTTGAAAATTAAAATTATTTTCATATAAGTTAATCAAATTAAGTAAAAGTTTAATTTGGTCCCCTTTGCATCATTCATATAAACTCGTAGGTTTAAGGTGTTTACTCAACAATAGTTTACTTCCGCATATAAAGTCTTTGCGCATCGACCCGCATTTTCGGGGTCACCTCAAATACAAGGTAAACCAAATGTAATCAACTCCGATACCAGTAAATAAACTGACTGAGATATAAAGACTAGAATCCTATGAGCGACATGAACTAAATGAAATCAACTACTACAAATGTAGGAATCAAGAAGATGAAATGTCTAATACAAAATATGTAACTCCATAGCATCCATAGCACGTCAAATACTCCAATCCTCTATGCCTGACATCCCTGTGGTTGGACACCTAATATAAAAGATATAAGAGAGAGAAGAGCATATGCAATAGAACGGGTCAGAGGCCGATGTAAAAATAGTTTAGAAAATAGCAAGTGAATAAATGCTATATTCAGTAATTATTATATACATGTTAGTTGTCATCACGTACCCGAGTACTAAGGACTAAACTTCTCTCCATTCCCAACATTGCGCTATGTTCGTGCGTGGGGTGTCTCGCGAAGCGAAATCCAAATAAGGAACCCCCCGACACACTACTATATGTCAATGTTGATCGTCGATATCTATTAGGCCCTCAGTACATAACACATATTATAAAATACCGTAGGCATATATAGTTCTCACCAGAACCTATGATTCATACTCATATAAATCCGGATACGAATCTACCGATAGGAGAATAATACCTTACTCATTCTTTATAAAATATTCTAAGCTATCACTTGAGCTTAACCTTTATAATCTCTCACTTATGATTCATCCTTACATCGTGAATAACTTTCACTAGTTATTTACACTAATAACGTTTTAGTGTTATTAACCTTGTATATAATATTCTCATCTTTATATACGTATATCACCTATTTTATTCCGAATTTTATACTCCCAAAAGATTCATAATTTTTCTCACATTCCCTTCTTTATTATGTATGTATATATATGTTTCACATCTCATAAAAATATATATATGCAATATACTATACACATCAAGTATATCCATACTTATACATCACACACTATATAAGTATAATAACCATCCCTCAGAGCTATAACTCAATGGATGCAGTCTCTCAATGCTATCATCTTCCAGGGAATTACTCACACAACATCCTGGGTACCAGCGGCTGGACTCTCACACCGACTTGGTAAAAAATAAATCACAATGTATGGGAAACGATCATAATTCCTCATTGAAAATGAGAACGAAACATACCCACCACGTCTCACTCCTGATAAAAATTAAAAAATAGCCTTAATACTAAAAGCATTTTGTTTACTATATTAATAACAAATAGTTATAAGATGAGTAAACTCTGAACAAAATTTTTGGGAAAAACCCTTTTCGAAAAACACAAGATGCGTTATATAATCGTTTTCTGAGTGTATGGATTAAATTCGATAGCTGATTACCTTAAGTTTAATTTTTAATAAACATATGTTATCGTTACCGTGTAGTCCCAATCACAACAACAGTTAAGAACATTAAAAAAAATAGAGACAGGAATTTTAACGTGGTAAAACCCTTAAATAAAGGAAACACTCACGGTGCCTTCTACGGCACAAAACAAAAAATCCACTAGGATAAAAATCAGGTTACAACACTTAAGCAAACCACAAAGATCCTAACCTAAGTTCAGAATGTACCTACATGAGATTCTCCATTCCAAATGTATTCTGACTTGGAACTTGATCCTTTCTTGCTATTTCTATGTCTTCTCCTTGATTTCCTTCTCTTTGAATTAAGATCCCAGTAACTCTTTCAAATATAAGATTCTCAAACAGAACAACAATGTCTACGTGTTCGTGTGAGATAATGTTTGTGATGTGTTACTACATTCAAACATGCAACTCACCCTCTCAAGATTTATGCAAAATTTCCTAACAAATTACAACAGTTCTAATATGAAAGTTATTTCTGAATCTTGATTTCTCAAGCAAAGACTTCTTGATCTTTTATATAACCACAGATGTCAAGGATACCTTGCACGGAAGACGGTTCAAGGTCTTATACAATTTCTAGGTTTTGAAAATATTTTTGAAATTGTAAACCTCCAATTGCAGATCCAAACTAGACTAGAAGTCTACTTTAACAAATCAGATTCAGACTATGCAAGTACTGATTCAACAAGTTTTGATCTAAAACTTTATTTTTTAGATCTGCACGCTTTAAAACTTTAGCACGAGTTCGTTTATGTTCCTGTTATTTTTGTACACCAGTATTTCATAAAATATGAAATAAAAAACTTGGAAACACACAACTCACTAGATCTGAAAATTATTTTTGAAACTTAAAGTTTTTATTTCAAAAACTAGTTGAAATAGATTATATGTAAGAAATCAGATCTAAAAAGAGAAACATAAAATGTACGTGAGATGTTCTCTTTTAGAAAGACTCAGTTTCAAAATTGAAACTTAAATCTTCCTTAGAGATGAGTTCTGAGAGAATCAACGTATTTGAAGAGGTCTTCAAAAAGAAAAATACACAACTAACAACACAGAAACCCTAGGAGGATTTAACTCTCACAAGTTGGGTTTTCTAGTGTTCGCAACTGTTTAGGTTTGGTGTTTTAATTTAGGAGGAGGGTTTGCACCATGAAGAAAACCTATGGTTTTCTGCTGCTAATCTCCCTGTCTTTCCTTTCTCTCTCTCTCTCTCTCTCTCTCTCTCTCTCTCTCTACTCTCTCCTTTCTCTCAAATAAACAAAATGGCAAAAAGTTCTACAATTTTGAGGGTTGATCCCTTTTTATACTAGACGTAGAAGGATCGAGAACATCAACATCAATCCTACGACTGAGATCAAGTCTAAATAGATCGACTTTGATCCAACGGTTTAACATAGGTGGTGGGTTATAAGGTTACTGATTGTGTAAGCCTGGGATCACAAGGATTGAAAAAGATCGCATGCAGTACGTTGATTAAAATAATCCAAGGGCTGAGATTGAATATGCATTATGTGTCTATAAGAAAACAGACATACAACCATTATGTAACCAACATGTATATGCACTGGATGAAGGCTGAGGCACGCGTACGAAAGTAATTACAAAGCACACCTCAAAGTCTCTAGTGCATTCGGATTCTACCCAAGCAAACAATCAGGATATAAAATAAGTTTTGGAAATTCCATTTTAGCCGACAAAACTTTTAAAACCAATTTTAAATTAATTCAAAAATCATTTAAAAATTATTTAAAATGATTTGTTTGGAATAAAATTGATTTTAAAATGATTTCAAGTGTTGATAAACCATTAAAGCACATAGGTAATCTGTAGGATGAAGCACAAGTGTCCTATTTATGGTTTTAGGGTTTAGAATTTACTTCCCTTTGAAGATCCTGTTGGAATGCATTTATTCATGTAGCATATACCTTTGAGGAGATGGAGTTCTCAAGCTATACTAACCTATTTTGTCTACATATTCAAATTAGTTGGAACTCCTATATATACAGACTCAAGTGAGTCAATATATAGCGTGTTCTCAATCTCCCCCTTTGGATATTAGAGACAGAATTCCTTTGAGTATTCTGTACTCTTGGGTCAAAACAAAAAAGAAATCATATGTGTCCTATAAAAAAATTCTAACTACCCTTTCCCATCCTACAATCGAAAATAAGGAAAAAAAAATACATTACTCAATTACAAAGTATAAACAAGATGTACAACGGGTCTCAAATGCCTGTAATAAGATAAACACTAAATTTGGCATATTAGTTGAGTTAGAATATGAATATATGGTAAAAACGCTAAGTAATACTCAAGATCTTCTCCCCCAAATTTTCTCAAATATACAAGGGGTATTGAATCACAAAAGCATAGAGATTAATTGAGAGTAATCATGCCTATAGCAATACGCACATACTTAAAATGAATGTTATCTAATGGTGTTGTAAAGAGATCTGCGAGCTATTTTTAAGTGTTCAGATATTCAATAATGAGGTCTTTGGATTCGATAAGGTCACGGATAAAGTGATGTCTAATCTTAATATGCTTAGTTCGTGAGTGCAAAATAGGATTTTTGGAAATGTTAATAGCACTTTGATTATCCCAAAACATGGTTAATTATTTTTCTGTGAGACCATAATTAGTAAGCATTTGTCTAATCCATAGTAATTGAGCACAATAACTACCAGATGCTATATATTCTAATTCAGCACTAGATAATGCAATGCATTTATGTTTCTTAGACGACCAACCAACAAGATTATTTCCTACATAGTAGCAAGCACTAGAAGTGCTCTTACTGTCATCAGAACAACCGGCCAAATCGACATTGGTGTATCCAATAATAGAACTAGTTGTATCTTTTGTGTACCAAATACCAAATTTTAGAGTACCCTTAACATATTTAATAATCTTTTTTACACATAATAATTGAGATTCTTTAGGGTTACTTTGATATCTAGCACATATACACACGACGAAGGATATGTCGGGTCGAGACGCGATAAGATACAACAAACTCCCTATTATACTTCTATAAAGAGTGGGATCTACATTTTTCCCATTATCACCTTTAGATAGTTTAGTTGAAGCACTCATGGGGGTTCTAGAAGGTTTAGCATTTTCTAAGCCGAATTTTGTA
Source organism: Sambucus nigra (assembly GCA_949130495.1). Lineage (NCBI taxonomy): Eukaryota > Viridiplantae > Streptophyta > Magnoliopsida > Dipsacales > Adoxaceae > Sambucus > Sambucus nigra. The sequence goes on along the minus strand of OX422212.1, from coordinate 186,950,655 downwards.
ACTAAGTCTGCATCATACTTGGATTGAGAAATAAAAAGACCATCACTGCATTATTTTACTTGTAAGGCCAAAAAATATTGTAGTTCACCCATTAAAGACATCTGAAATTCGGTATGCATGATATCAGAAAAATTCTCTACTTATTTAGGATAAGTGGAACCGAAAATAATATCATCCACATATACTTGAGCGATTAAGACATGTTGATTTTCCTTTCTAACAAATAATGTTTGATCATTTCCGCCACGGACAAAATTGTGAGACACTAAGAAGGTCGATAATCTCTCATACCAAGCTCTAGGAGCTTGTTTCAAACCGTATAAAGATTTCTTAAGCTTAAAGACGTGGTCCGAGTTTACAGGATCAATAAATCCTTTGGGTTGTTCTACGTAAACTTCTTCAGACAAAATTCCATTTAAAAAAGCGGATTTAACACCCATTTGAAATAATTTGAACTGTATATAACACGAAATTTCTAGGAGGAGATGAATTGATTCTAGATGAGTAACGGGTGCAAAGGTTTCATCAAAATCAATTCCCTCAATCTAGGAATAGCCTTGTGCAACCAACCTAGCTTTATTTATAATAACCTCCCCATTTTCGTTAGTTTTATTTTTAAAGATCCATCTTGTGCCAATAACCTTCGAATTTTTAGGTCTAGGAACCAAATTCCAAATAACGTGACTCTTAAATTGGATTAGCTCTTCTTGCATAACATTTATCCAAAATGAGTCATTAAGGGCATCATTAATATTTTTATGTTCCTCAAGAGAAACAAAATAAGAATATTGTGCCACTTAACGAAGTTGGGATCTAGTTCGAACTGGTTCCGAAGGATTACCGATAATGGTTTCAATGGGATGATCTTTAGAAACCCAGGTGGGTATAGAGGGATCCCCAGGTGGCAGTGAATCGGTATCATCTTGAGGATCAGGGGTAAAACAGGATTGTTCTCATCAAATGTTACCGGTTGAGTGTCACTACTCCTAACACTTATGTCATCTATAATTACATTAATTGATTCCATAATAGTTTTGGTTCTATTATTAAAAACACACAAAGCCCTACTATTTTGGGAATATCTAAGAAAAATTCCATTTCTTTTCAGGTATCAAATTTTGAAAGATGCTCTCTATCTTTGCAGATATAAAAGATACTACCGAAGGTTATAAAGTATTTTAGATTAGGCTTTTTGTGGAACCATAACTCATAAGATGTTTGTTTAGAATTTTTTCTGAGGTAGATATGATTGATAATGTGACATGCGGTTTGGAAAACTTCTACCCAAAAATATCTAGGGAGATTCTTAGCATGTAACATAACCCTAGCCATTTCTTGTAAAGTCCTATTCTTATGTTCAGCTATACCATTCTGTTGCGGGGTTTTGGGAGCGCTAAACTCATGTTTATAACCATTAGCTACACAATACTCAGAAATTCCAGAATCCTTAAACTCTCCACCTCTATCACTCTTAATTCGACATACATGGGTATCCTTCTCATTCTCAATTTTCAAGAGGATTCTTAAGAATTCATTGAAGGTTTATGATTTATGCTTCATAAAAGCTACCTATGTATATCTCGTATAGTCGTCCACTATAACAAGGATGTAAGAGTTTCCAGAGAAACTAACAGTTCTAGAGGGACCCAGGAGGTCCATGTGGATAAGTTCTAGGGGCTTAGTGGTAAGGACATCTTTAACTTTCTTATGTGGGGATTTACTTATTTTTCCTTCCTGACAAGGTCCACATACAAGATTAAAAGAATTTTTAATTTCTGGTAAGCCTCTAACTATCTCTTGGGAACTCAATATTCTAAGGTTATCATAATTTGTGTGTCCCAATCTATTGTGCCAAAGATCAGAATCCTCTAATCTGGAAATTTTGAAAGATTCAGAATTAGGAATTACCGTGTAACAGTTTTTCGGGGTTCTGTTTCCTGTCAAAATACAATTGCCCTTTTCATTTATAATTTTGCAATCATTTAAAAAAAAAGGTAACTTTGTGATTGGAGTCACAAAATTGTGATATAGTTAGGAGATTGGCTTTAAGGCCTTTAACTAATAAAACATCATTTAGTTCAGGGAGCCATTGCTCACTCAATTTTCCCTTACCTATGATCTGAGATGAAACACCATCTCCAAACATGACACTACCTCCAAGGAAGTCTGCCTTATTTTTCAATTCTGTTTCATCCCCGATCATATATTTAGAACATCCGGAGTCTAAATACCATCCAGTTGAAGTGCTTTGTGCCATTAAAGTAGAAATGATAATGTTGCACTTGAGATGGGGTAGTAAGTCATCTTTTCTAATCCAAATAGGCATAGTTTTAAAATTTTTGTTGCCTTTTGACTTTAAAAAGATTTGAGGGGCCTTTCTAAATGATTTCTTCTTAGTCTTGGATCCTCCCTTTTTCTTTTTAGAGTTAGAGTTGTTTGTAGCCTGTCTATGAAGTATATAAGTATTTCTGGATTTCCCAGAATAGTTAAAGTTCTGGTTAGTAGGAGTGTATGTCCTCTTCTGGAAGCATTCATCTAGAGTATGTCCAAAAATATCGCAATAAGAACAGTACTGATGGGAATAGGACTTGACTTTCTTATTAAAGTCTTTAAAAATTGGCTTACATCTATTGAGTACTGATAGAAGAGAAATTTTGCGTGTAATTTTTTTCTTTTGTCGTTGATTGAAAAGTCCTTCTAATCAAAACCTAAATTACTTACAAATGTATAACAAACTCAAGTGTAGAGTGGTAAGTAAGGATGTCAATCCTAATCTAAGGTGTGAACATGCTAAACATGAGAGGATTATGAATATAGTTCACTTGATTCCTTCTGTTCTTACTTTTGGGTTTTTCTAATTTTTTTTTTGTGTTTTTCAAATATTAAAACAAGTAGGTGAGGTGAGGTAGATTAACTCTAAACTAATATAAGAGATAAAATAAACAAACTAACTAATGTGACGAATAAGAACTAACTAATAAGAATTGAGATGAACTTAAATTTGAGAAATATTGAAGGAATGAAACTTCACCACCACTATATCAATTAAATGTGTTGATTACTCTAGTTTACTAATTTTCCAAATATTAATCTATTTTATCAATTGATTCTCATCATTTGACAAAACAAACTAATATAAAATTAGTTAATCAATTTTTCATCCCCACAATTCAAATGATAATTGACATAGAAAAATTATATTCATCACTCGCTAGAGTAGATTCATATAATAAATCATAAGTCCAACAACATTTTAATGTATGAGTAATATAAAATGTAATATACTCTAATTAGTGGGTCATTCTATCTCTTGTTTGAATCCACAAATTAAGAGTATATTAGATTTTAATCCTTTCTCAATAATAGTTTAGCATTTCTCAATGCATAAACTCAAGTAGGAATGAAAAGAAAAATCAACTAAATGGAACAAAGTAACTTAGATTAATCAATACATTCAATTGAATATATGGGGCTTCATTTCACTCCTTGAATGGAGTGATTAGCCAACCATAGTCATAATTCAATTAACTAACAATGGAATAAAAATTAACTAAATGAAATTAAAATTTAAGAGAAAAGCAAATCAAACCAAATTAGAGGAGAAATGAAATTGATCTTCACTTTGATTCAACACTCTTCTCAATTACAAGCACTCCAAGAAAAATTAAAAGCAATTTCTAAAAAATTAATTCTACTTTCTACAATAATTTCTAAAAGCTCTCTAGAATTAATTCTATCTCTAGCTTTCTCTCTCTAGTCTTTTTTTTTTATTTTCTCTCCTTTAGTCTTCTCTCTTCCTTTAAATAGTAGATGCATGTCACACATGGAGCTAAGGGGTATTTTTGGAAGGTTCATGGTGTAGGATAAAATGGGGAGAGGTTTTGGAATATAGGTGGGGGTAATTTAGGAATTAGATGGGAGCATGTGGTTATGGGGAGGTCATGTGGGAAGGTGGGGGAAATGAAGTAATGGTGATAAAAAAACAGATTTGGTTTTTGAGGGTAATTTGGGTAAAGGTTAAAAGAGGTTAATTGGGGTTATTATGGGAAAAAAGGGAGTAAAGGGGGAATAAGTGACGTTTTAAGACATGTGGGTATTAGTGTTTAGTTATGGTTTGCACTTGGCAGGAGAAGACTCGTGGCTTAGGGCAAAATGGGTTTGGGTTTTGGGGTATTGTGTGGGTATGGGTTTAGCTTGGGATTTCGGGTAAGGCTTGGATCTGGAAGGGAGAGCAGCGGGTTGGAGCACCGTCGGAGGTGTAGAAGGAGGGTCGGAGCCGGAGCAGGGGACAGCCGCCGTTTGGGTTGCGGGTCTGCCCGGTATGGAGAGGTGGTAGGCGGGTCGGTCGAGGTGAGGAAGCAGGTGCGCCGACGGGTTAAACCGTTAGGTTGAGGTCCGATTGGTGGGTGTTCGGTTAGGTTGCCGGCAGAAATGGTGCTGGCCGCCAGTGGGTACGAGGTTAGAGGTCGGCCGGAGGCAGGTGGGAAATGGCAGTTAGTGGGTTGGTTATAAGTTTGATTCAGGTAAGAGGGTTTGGGGTTGGTTGGTGGTGAAGAAAGGAAATAGAAGGTGGGTGGTAATGGAGGTATGAGTGAAGAGAGAGAAAGAGTTGGATGAATTGGAGGTTGAAAAAGGGTTGGGTTTGTTTTGATGTGGTGAGGTGTAGATGATAGGGTGAGGATGAGGGTAGTTTTAGGTGTAGGATTGTTATGGTGTGGGTGAGTTATTAGTGTAGGGTGTAAGAGTGTGTATGGAAGAGTTTGTGTGTGTGTGTTTAATTTGGACACCTAATTAAAGTAATAAAGACTCAACTAAGATAAAAATAAAAAAATTAAAAATTAAATCTAACTAAGAAGAAAACAATTAAAATAATAAAAATAAAAAATATTTAAACTTAAGAAAATAAATCCTAAGCTATAAAAAAACTAAAATAATAAAACAAAAGAAATAAGAAAATGAAAGATCTAATAAAATATGAAAACAAAAATCCTAAAATATAAAATCTAATAAACTAAAAATATACTCCTAAAACTAATCCTAATAAAATAAGACTAAACTAAAGGCTAATCAAAATAAAATAAATTTATACTAATAAAAATAAAATAGAAAATAAAACCTAATAATTCTAAATAAATCTAAAGTAAACCGTAAAAATAGAAATGACTCAAATTAAAAATCTAAGAAAAATCTAAAAGCACAAACTAAACACACATAGGGTTCAGGGTGTAACACCCCGCCCGCCCGGGGAGAGCGAACGGAGCGCTACTATCGATAAAACTAACTAAAATCCATCAAAATACAAGGTATAGAGCATCTAAGTAGACCCACAATAATATAAATCCACTAATCTCAATCTCTTCAATTACAACAAGTCTCTCGAATTAAAATTACAACTATCTAACTCGAATAAAAATACAAATCTCCAAAGCTCTATACATCAAAATAATACAAATCTTTCCTAAACAATCCTCGTTAAAATCAATCTCCATAGCGCCCCAAAATCCGCGCTAACCTGCCACTAAAAGAAAATATGAGAAAATACACAATACGACAAGAAAGATGCTCAACAAATATATTAACGGTGAATAAAACGTAACAACACTAGTACGAATATTAAAATCGAAATGCAAATCTCAAAGCATTTATTAATATGATTTCTCAACAACACTTTAACCGGGACACCAAGCCTCACCACATCCGTATATGCTTTATTAAGCCATAGCTCGAGAAACAGGAATTTTGGCGGGTGCCCAACATTCGTGCCATATTAAAATCTCACGACAACGTGCTCATCAACAATATAATGATACCACATGAATCAAAATAATTTCAACAATTATTTTCCAGATTTCAATGAGTTTATCAATTCAAATATGAGTTCAATTAAACAAGAATTCAATGGAATAGAACTCGCGAGATTAAGGAGCATATTGTGTAAAACCCCATACCTCAAACCATGATGAGAAACCAATGATCACATCCTCAAGATCAACACAAAATATGTACAAAAGCTCCTCAAAAAACCTCCAACAAAATAGCCCCAAGAACACCTCTAATCTAAGGTTGGAACTCATAAATCTCAAGGCCCAATGTGTATATAAAAAGAAGAGGAATATAAAATATATTTACTGCCAAATTTTTTGCCAAAAGTAGGTTAAAAGGGTTTCCCACGACTCCCTTTTATAATGCAAAGAAATTAAGAGTTGGAATCCAAAAGACTCCTTTAAATAAGGCAAAGAAATGAAGAGTTGAAAGTCAAAACAACTCTTGAAAATTACTTAATGTTCGCCGACTTAGAATTCCAAGAGTTAAAAAACATTTAAAAATCATTTTAAAATACGTTTTAACTCCGTTTTTGAAACCATTTGAAATTCTCGCCTTTAAAAATAATATTCAACGTATTTGAGCAATAAAAATAATTTTATCAAAAACTTTATTTTCCTCCATTTTCCAGAAATTAATTAAAATAGCCAAAAAAATTATGCGGGTTGTTACACGGGGTAGGTTGAGGGCTAGGTTAGGCTCGGTTTAGGGTGGGCTAGGATACGGGACAAGGGTATTAGCTCCATTTTAACTGCAATTGGCCTCGAAATGTAGCTTTTGACACCGCAACTACAGTTAAGCCTGCATATTGAACATTTACACGCATAAGACCCATATTATCGAGAATTAGCAACTAAAGTACGTCTATTCGGGGTATAAAATGTACAATTTTGGGTGCTTATCACACCACCCCCAAACAGAGTGTTGCTAGTCCTCGAGCAATAAGATAGAGAGAAAGAGAAAGATAAGAAACCAAAAGTGTACCACTTTCGCAGGTACTTGCGATTGCACTTAGCATGTGCAACAAGCCTTTAAACCTATAGGTTGCCTTACATGACGAGTTGTGTCTCGTGAGGCTTTGCAGGGAATATACCCACAAAATTCTTATTTGCAAATGATTTATTGAAAGGCAGTCAATCTCGTATTATACGTAGAACAATCGCACAATCCATCACATGAGAAATATTTTGATAAATACAAGCTGGAAGTGCATAAAAAGTTTAGCTAAGTAAATACTCAAGGCACATCCTTCCTAGAACTCAACGTGTGCAGTGTGAATCAGTCAAAACGAGTCGAGTATCACAAGATAAATTCCTAGATTGCCTTGTCGGAATCAACACTTTAACTTCAAATCTCACGGATATATCTCTCTTAAACGAACTCTCGAGATTAGGGTAAGTGTATCGCTCTTGTGTGTGAGGAGGTGAGTAAATGTAAGCAAGTTCAAATGTCTCACACACATATAAGAAAGAACGAACATTCAGAAAGAAAATGATATCATGAAAGAATACTAATCACTATAGTGAGAACATCGAGTTATTAACCACGTTGACTTTCATTTTCCCGAACACCTAGGGGAATATATGGATGATAATGGGTGAAATGAATGGGAATGTGATAGGAATGATATATGGAAAAGTGGAAGGTGTATGGATGAAAATCTAGTATTCGGGACATATTTAAAGACACATGTTTCTTGCAACTCGAAAAAGATATCATTCTCAGTGATCAATCCAAAATTTTATGAAAGATAATGATATCATACAACAATTAAAGTGCGTACCCAAAAGAAGTTGAATCAACTTGTGACTCGGAGATTACGTAAAACACTCTGAAAGGGTGAAAGGCATGAATCTCACGGGCTAAAGTCTCTACTAGTGATCCTTAAGTTTCTCTTTAGAATTGTAGTACTCCTCAACTCTAACCGTAATGATGTGATAAGCGCGTAAATTTTGTTGAGTCTAGAAATTCTTAGTGCAACATGCCTTGTTACGTATTACATAAGATATTTAGAAAAAATCTTCTCTAGCTTGATTCCTAGACTTAAAAGATGGATGATTGAAAATTCACATCAATGAATGAGATGAAAGAAACTGCATGAAAATTTTAAAAATTAGGTTCAAAACTCAAAAATTTTCAAAAGAGGTACGATTTTGATAAAATTCCCCACCCCTAAACAAACAGGAACATCGTCCTCGATGTTAAGTGAAATGATTTTTAAAATTGAGAGCAAAAGGTAGGAAAGAGATTACCAGAAACAAACGCTAATGAAATGGATAGAGGTAGCTAAGAATAAACCTGAAGAAATGATAAATAAGAAAAAATGCGTACAAGTCCATAACATAGTAAAGCATTGGGAAATATGAAACACCACCCCCAAACAGGATGAGACTAGTACAACAAACGCGGGCTGCCTCCCGGTAGCGCTAAGTTTAATGTCTTCAAATGATATGCGAGGAGAGAACGGGTGGAAGAAAAATCGAGGGATAATCACCCCCAAACAAGACTAAACGGCCAGTCTTCATAAATGGGGTCAATAAGGTCAATATGTTCTATGTGAGTGGAGCCGAGCTCCAAGAAAGGCTTCAAGCGTTGACCATTGACCTGAAAGAGGCTACCATCCTTGGGATTTTACACGGTGATGGCACCATAATGAGTAACTGACTCAACAATGAAGGTTACAGACCACCTGATTTTCAATTTCTTGGGAAAGAGATGCAACCGAGAATTATACAACAAAACATTTTGACCAGGGTGGAATTCTTTGCGCATGATCATGGACCCACTTCATTTTATCCTTATACTTCTTCGACAAATCATAGGCATCATTTCTGATTTCCTCCAATTCATTAAGTTGCATCTTCTTATGGACACCCGCCTCATTAATATAAAAATTAATGGTTTTTACGGCCCAATAAGCATGATGTTCAAGCTCGACGGGAAGGTGGCAAGGCTTGCCGAAGACCAAGAGATAAGGACACATGCCAATTGGAGTCTTGTAAGCAGTACGATATGCCCACAATGCGTCATTCAAGAGTAAGGACCAATCTTTCCTATTAGGATTGACATTTTTTTCAAGAATTTGCTTGACCTCCCGATTGGAGACCTCAACTTGACCACTAGTCTATGGGTGGTAAGAGAGACCAACCTTGTGGGTAACGCCATACTTTTTGACAAGGTGTTCAAAGACTCGATAACAGAAATGTTTACCCCCATCACTAATGATAGCTTTAGGGGTTCCAAAATGCGTGAAGACATGCTCTTTGAGAAATTGGACCACAACTCGATGGTCATTAGTGCGGAACGCAATTCCTTCGATCCATTTGGAAACATAGTCAACAGGAACAAGAATATACTGAAAACCATGAGAGGAGGGAAATGGTCCCATGAAATCGATACCCCACACACCAAAAATTTTAACAATGAGGATGGGTGTGATAGGCATTATATGACGACGAGTGAGACGCCCAGAGTGTTGGCAATTGGAACAAGCCTGGAAATATTGATGGGCATCGCAGAAAAGAGTAGGCCATTAGAAACCACTTTGTAAAATTTTGGCGGCAGTTTTCTTTAAGCCAAAGTGGCCTCCACAAGCACTATTGTGTCAGAAGGACAGAATACTGAGTTGTTCACATTCGGGAACACAATGACGAATGACTTGATCGGGGAAATACTTATATAGAAACGGGTCATCCCAAGAGTAAAACTTCACATTCGCCATGAATTTGGAGTGATCCTTTTTCGACCAATGATTAGGAAGTTGATCGATAACAAGATAATTGACAATATCAGCATACCAAGGTGAGGTAGAGATGGAAAAAAGTTGATCATCAGGAAATGACTCTGAAATGGGAACATGATCACAGTCAGATGTGATAATAATGAGAGAGAGATGGTCGACAACAACATTTTTGCAACCTTTTTTATCGCGAATTTCAAGGTTAAACTCTTGGAGTAAGAGAATCCACCGTATCAATCGGGGTTTGGAATCATTCTTGTGAAGAAGGTGCTTAAGGGCAGCATGGTCAGTGTACATGATGATAGGGGAACCTATGAAATATGAGCAAAATTTATCAAGAGCAAACACTACCGCTAACAACTGCTTTTTGGTGGTCGTGTAATGAAGTTAAGCATCATGTAGGGTTTTGCTATCATAAGAGATGACATGTGGGCGCTTGTCAACTCTCTGGCCAAGCACGGAACCAAGTGAAAAATCAGAAGCATCACACATGAGCTCAAATGGGAGAGACCAATTGGGAGGTTGCATGATAGGAGCAAAAGTGAGGTCAGCTTTTAGGCGCTCAAAGGTGGAAACAAATGCTTCATCAAAGATGAAAAGGACATCTTTGGATAAAAGGGTTGTCAAAGGTCGCGCGATTTTAAAAAAGTCCTTAATGAAGCGGCGGTAGAAGCCCGCATGTCCTAAGAAGGAGCAAATGTCCTTAACATACTTAGAAATGGGGAGTGAGGAAATCAAGTCGACTTTTGCTTTATCAACCTCAATACCGGAGCTGGAGACAACATGACCTAAAACAATACCCTTTTTTTTACCATGAAATGGTATTTTTCCCAATTGAGGACCAACTTCTTTTCTTGACAACGCTGAAGAACCATAGTGAGGTGAGATAGGCATTATTCAAAGGATGAACCAAACACAGAAAAATCGTCCATAAAGACTTCAAGAAAATGCTCTACCATGTCACTGAAAATACTTGTCATACACCTTTAAAAAGTTGCAGGTGCATTGCAAAGGCCAAATGGCATACGAGAGTACGCAAACGTGCCAAATGGACAGGTAAATATAGTTTTTTATTGGTCTTCAGGGGAAATGGGTATTTGGTTGTACCCTGAATATCCATCAAGGAAGTAGTAGTAAGCATGGCCCGCCAAGCATTCAAGCATCTGGTCAATGTATGGGAGAGGGAAGTGGTCTTTACGAGTGACAGCATTAAGCTTTCTATAATCAAAACAAACATGCTAGACGATTTGTATGCGGGTGGGTACAAGCTCATCGTCACTATTTTTTACAAAGTGTGACGCCAGACGTTTTAGGCACCACATGAATGGGACTGACCCATTGGCTATCTGAAATGGGGTAGATAATACCAGCATCAAGCAATTTTAAAATTTTATCCCGAACGCCCTCTTTCATTGCCGGATTGAGTCGACGTTGTGTCTCACGAGAAGTCTTGGCATTTTCCTCTAAATGAATGCGATGGCTACAGACGTTGGGACTGACACCTTGAATGTTAGAAATGGTCCACCGTAAAGCAATGCTATGTTGAGTGAGAGTGTGGACTAATTGCTCTTCTTGATTCGGTGTCAAGTCAGAAGCAATAGTGACGGGGTGATGTTGGTTTGGGCCTAAGAAAGTGTATTTCAACTCAGTAGGTAGTGGCTTAAGCTCTAAACTAGGTGGTGTCTCAGGAGGGGCATCGGACTCAGACGTAGAAATAAAGATCGGGAGACTATCGAGACAGGGGTTGACGGGTTCATCCATAGAAAGAAGAGTATCGATAAGGAGAGGCTTAAATAGAGGAGCCCAAGTGGAAGTGTACAACAGAGGTGTAGAATCTAACAAGGCATTGATCTCGGAGATAGATGAATCAATATCAAAGTCGGACCCAAAGTGAGCCAAACATTAGTGGATAGGATCTTATGGGTAGGTGGTTTCCAACATCTCTTGGACTAAGGAGTCAATCATGCAAACCTCATCAATAGAATCAACATCTGCCGATTGTTGCATGAGGTGGAAATTATTGACTTCGACGGTCATGTTGCCAAAAGAAAGATTCATTGAACCATATCGACAATTGATGATGGTGTTAGAAGTTGCCAAAAAGGGGAGACCCAAAATGATAGGAATATTGGTTGGGTCGGGAGAAGGAGTGTCTAAGATGATGAAATCCACAGGGTAGTAAAATTCAGATACTTTCACCAAAACATCTTCAGCAATTCCTTTAGGAACTTTCACAGAACGGTCTACAAGTTGAAGAGTGACCAGTGCAGGTTTCATGTTTTGTAAACCTAACTCAAGGTAGATAGAGTAAGGTAGAAAATTAACACTAGCTCCAAGATCAAGAAAAGCTCGATTAGTGAACTTATCTCCTAACATGCAAGAGACAGTGGGACGACCAGGGTCTTTATATTTCACAATACCATTCTCATGGATGAGGTATGTGGCTTGCTCAGTGACAAAGGCATCATGAGGCACATTCGTCCGTCGCTTGACACTGCACAAGTCCTTTAAGAATTTTGCATAAGAAGGAACTTGTTGAATCGTGGTGAGGAATGGAATGTTTATGTTAACATTATGAAAAACTTGCTTGATCTCATCAAATTGTTGAGCTTTCTTTGTTGGGGCCAACCTATGAGGGAAAGGTGCTTTAGGGACAAAAGCAGTGGTGGCCTCACTAAGTTTATAGGCATTCTTATTGGTGGATTTATGGGGAGGTGGGACCTTAGGGAGTGGTTCTAATGGGCAGTGCTGGGTGGGTGGGATTGGAACATCAGGGGGAGCATCAACACCATTGTCAACCTGTTTACTAGATCGTAGAGTACTCACCGCTTTCATGTCCGCTTGGTATGTGGGTGGAGTGTAAGGGTATCCAACCTCATAAGTCGACTCCTTTCCATTCCCCTTAGGGTTAGGAATGGGTTGACTCGGAAAATGACCTTTCTCTCGCTCGGACTCAAACTGATTAAGACGTTGCTCAAGCCTTTAGATGGCTTGAGTCTTTGCTTGCGTGGTTTGTTATTGAGTCGATATAAATTGAGTGAGAAGATTATCAATAGAGGAGGTGGATGATTGAGGTGGAGGGGCATAAGGGGGTTGGGGGACCAACTCTTGGTTAGAACTAAGTGGCCGTGAATACTCGTAGGACGGAGGTGGGACAGGGACAATTTGATGATTGGGGTGGGACGGTCCTCCTTGGGGGACAAAGGATGATGGGTGGTTTTGTTGGTGGTAAGGAGCATGGTGGTGTTGGATAGGAGGGTGATGTTTCCTTTGTGGGTTTTGGTTAAACCCTGGTGGACCACCAACATGTTGTTGTGGTTGTGATGGAGCAATGTGATTGTCGTACTTATAAGACAAATAGGGATGGTTCCTATTATTCGGATTGTAAGTAAATGACGGTGGTGCGGGTTTCCTAGTGGTATCAAAGGAACAATATTGGACCAGAGTGGGCTCGGGATCATCTTGAATGAGGGGGCACAAATGAGATAAATGATCATGACTTAAACATACATGAAAAGAAGGACTAGACTCATTGACGTTCATAATTTGTTTAGAAAGAGAACAACTGAGAGCATCAACAGTTTTAGTCAAAGTGCTTAAGCCATGAAACAAGGATTTAAAATAGGGATCATATTTTACCTCATAAGTTCTACCTATTCGTGGTGGCTCGGATCTCAAAAATTCATTGGTGCCTTCCCAATCTTGGGGGTCATCGCCTAATTCAAGGAGAAAATTATAGGCGGCGGTGGGAGTTAAGTGCATGAATTTGACTTTGTGCATGGACTCAATCATGGTACGAGAGGAAGGAATGAGACCATTGTAAAAACTATGGACGAGGCGACTCTTCTTGATACCATGATGTGGGCAATTATTGATATAATCTTGAAAACGGCCCCATGCTTCACAAAATTTCTCAGTGGGCTTTTGCCGAAAATCTTGAATGGCTTGGAGCATCTCATTGGTTTTACTTATGGGATAAAATTTGGACATGAACTTCTTCACAAGTTGTTCCCATGTATGGATAGAATCAGGTGACAAGGAATGTAGCCATATGGATGATTTATCATGGAGAGAAAATGGAAACAAGCAAAGACGAACATTTTCTTCATCTATGTTTTTATTTTTGAAGGTAGCACAAATCGTGAGAAATTTTTGCAATTGAGTATATGGTGACTCACGTTCAAGACCATGGAAATTGGGCAACATAGAAATGGTCGCCGAGCGAATTTCGAATTGAACCGCCGGGGTGGGTGGAAAAACTATGCAAGATGGTGGGATAGCCGTTATCGGGGCAAAATAGTCCCTTAAGGCACGCTCTTCAGCCATGGTGGGTGGATGAATGGTGGGAATAGAGATCTCAACTCGGGGACAACTCAAAGTGATCGGTGGAATGGAAGAAGGAAGGGGAACACTTGGTTCTCCTAATGTGGAAGAGACGGGAGAAAGACTACGGGAATGAATTAATCGATGATTAACTCGTTGCCACGTGGGCATGCAAAGAGGGATTTGTTTTTGAGTTTTTGGATTTTTTGGAAAAGAAAATATTTTTGAAGTTTTGCTTTTGTTTTGGAAAGAAAGAAAATATTTTTTTTTGAGTTTTTTTATAAAAATAAGAAAAGAAAATATTTTTGGATTTTTTTTTTGGAAGAAAAAGGGTGGGGTGGGAATTTGGACTCTAAGAATTTGAACGAATTCACTAAAATGGACTACCGAAAAAGGAATTGGACACACAAAAGTGAAGGAAAAATCCCTACTAGCACATAACCAATTTTTATCTTGAAAATTAATGAAAGGGGTAGTCAAATTTTAATGAAATCCGCGGGCGATAAGAATCACAGAATTTATATGAGTGATCGCCTTTTGCAAAATGTGTGTTCCTACTTTAATCACAAGATGCCAAGAGGCTTGCCACAGAGATTCGCCACAAAGCTACTACGACGAAACGATCGACCAGTACAACGCTGGGGACAACACAAACCCGTTTTATTGGGCGACCGCACTTAAAACCCAGTTTCCCTGGACACTTTTGTGCCGCAAAGCGAACCGTTCGAGGTTTTGCCCGGTCGAGAGGACTCTAAGGGTTATCCTACAAGTCAAAATGATCAAAAAGGGGCCTACAAACACCGTATCCTATGGGGTTATCTAGTTGATTGATTTTAAATTAGTGATAGCTAGGGTAGCACAAAAAGGATAAGTGATTGAGTCGGGTGATGAAATCCCTTCTCGTGAGTGACCGGGCATAGGTCTTAGTCAATTTAATTCATCATTCCATTCAAAATTAAATGCAAGAATTAAATCACATAAGAGCACGTAGGAGCACACAAGCTATGAACTCGCTAACAAGAGGGCGCGAGGGTATAAGAGATGTACCTCCCACGATTTTTAGGCCGTGGGGTGCCGAAATTGTTGAGTCGACCAGGGGGAGAATGCGTCAATATAAGTTGTCCCCGGGTGTCCTATCGACCCAAGGTAGAGAGGCTTCGTAATCCTCGCCTTTGGACGCCCTCTCTCTACCTTGTTCGATTTCCCTATCACGCTTTCTTCAATTATTACAAATTTAAAATGAAAATGAAATGGTGTCTCTATGCACCGCAATACAAGCAATGGTAATAAAATCCTAAATACAAACCTTCTAAAAAAATGGTACTAAAAAAAATAAAAAGTTCAATACAAATGAAATAAAAAAATTGGAAATCCTCTCAAGCACGTCAAGCTTCAAAGATCGGCAACGGCGCCATTTGATAAAAAAGAACTTTTGCGTGTAATTTTTTTCTTTTGTCGTTGCTTGAAAAGTCCTTGTAATCATAACCTCAATTACCTAGAAATATATAACAAACTCAAGTGTAGTGTGGTAAGTAAGTATGTCAATCCTAATCTAAGGTGTGAACATGCTAAACATGAGAGGATTATGAATATAATTCACTTGATTCCTTCTTTTTTTACTTTTGGGTTTTTCTAATTTTTTTTTGTGTTTTTCAAATATTAAAACAAGTAGGTGAGGTGAGGTAGATTAACTCTAAACTAATATAAGAGATGAAATTAATAAACTAACTAGTGTGCCAAATAAGAACTAACTAATAAGAATTGAGAAGAACTAAAATTTGAGAAATATTCAAGGAATGAAACTTCACCACCACTATATCAATTAAATGTGTTGATTACTCTAGTTTACTAATTTTGCCAATATTAATCTATTTTATCAATTGATTCTCATCATTTGACAAAACAAACTAATATAAAATTAGTTAATTAATTTTTCATCCCCACAACTCAAATGATAATTGACTTAGAAAAATTATATTCATCACTCGCTAGAGTAGATTCATATAATAAATCATAAATCCAACAACATTTTAATGTATGAGTAATATAAAATGTAATATACTCTAATTAGTGTGTCATTCTATCTCTAGTTTGAATCCACAAATTAAGAGTATATTACATTTTAATCCTTTCTCAAGGATAATTTACCATTTCTCAATGCATAAACTCAAGTAGGAATGAAAAGAAAAATCAACTAAATGGAACAAAGTAACCTAGATTAATCAATACATTCAATTGAATATATGCGGCTTCATTTCACTGCTTGAATGGAATGATTATCCAACCATAGTCATAATTCAATTAACTAACAATGGAATAAAAATTAACTAAATGGAATTGAAATTTAAGAGAAAAAGGAAATCAAACAAAATTAGAGGAGAAATGAAATGGATCTTCACTTTGATTCAACACTTCTTCTCAATTACAATCACTCCACGAAAAATTAAAAGCAATTTCTAAAAAATTAATTCTACTTTCTGCAAAAATTTCTAAAAGTTCTCTAGAATTAATTCTATCTCTAGCTTTCTCTCTATAGTTTTTTTTAGCTTTTCTCTCCATTAGTCTTCTCTCTTCCTTTAAATAGTAGATGCATGGCACACATGAAGCTAAGGGGTATTTTTGGAAGGTTCATGGTGTAGGGTAAAATGGGGAGAGGTTTTGGAGTATAGGTGGGGGTAATTTAGGAATTAGATGGGAGCATGTGGTTATGGGGAGGTCATGTGGGAAGGTGGGGGAAATGAAGTAATGGTGATAAAAAAACAGATTTGGTTTTTGTGGTTAATTTGGGTAAAGGTTAAAAGAGGTTAGTTGGGGTTATTATGGGAAAAAGGGAATAAAGGGGGAATAATTGAGGTTTTAAGACATGTGGGTATTAGTGTTTAGTTTTGGTTTCCATTTGGCAGGAGAAGACTCGTGGCTTAGGGATAAATGGTTTTGGGTTTTGGGGTATTGTGTGGGTATAGGTTTAGCTTGGGATTTCGAGTAAGGCTTGGATCTGGAAGGGAGAGCAGAGGGTTGGAGCACCGCCGGAGGTGTGGCAGGAGGGTCGGCGTCGGTTGAAGGAACAGAGCAGGGGACAACCGTCGTTTGGGTCGCGGGTCAGCCCGGTATGGAGAGGTGGTAGGAGGGTCGTTCGAGGTGAGGAAGCAGGTGCACCGGCGGGTTAAACCGTCGCGTTGAGGTCCGATTGGTGGGTTTCCGGTTAGGTTGCCGTCGAAAATGGTACTGGCCGCCGGTGGGTATGAGTTTAGAGGTCGGTGGGAGGCAGGTGGGAAATGGCAGGTAGTGGGTTGGTTATAAGTTTGATTCAGGTAAGAGGGTTTGGGGTTGGTTGGTGGTGAAGAGAGGAAAGAGAAGGTGGGTGGTAATGGAGGTATGAGTGAAGAGAGAGAAAGAGTTGGATGGATTGGAGGTTTAAAAATGGTTGGGTTTGTTTTGATGTGGTGAGGTGTAGATGATAGGATGAGGATGAGGGTAGTTTTAGGTGTAGGATTGATATGGTGTGGGTGAGTTATTAGTGTAGGGTGTAAGAGTGTGTATGGAAGAGTTTGTGTGCGTGTGTTTAATTTGGACACCTAATTAAAGTAATAAAGACTCAACTAAGATAAAAATAAAAAAAATAAAAAAAATAAAAATTAAATCTAACTAAGAATAAAACAACTAAAAGAATAAAAATAAAAAATATTAAAACTTAAGAAGATAAAATCCTAAGCTATAAAAAAAACTAAAATAATAAAACAAAAGAAATAAAAAAATGAAAAATCAAATAAAATATGAAAACAAAAATCCTAAAATATAAAATCTAATAAACTAAAAATAAACTCATAAAACTAATCATAATAAAATAAGACTAAACTAAAAGCTAATCAAAATAAAATAAAATTATACTAATAAAAATAAAGTAGAAAATAAAACCTAAAAATTCTAAATAAATCTAAAGTAAACCGTAAAAATAGAAATGATTCAAATTAAAAATCTAAAAAAAATCTAAAAAGCACAAACTAAACACACATAGGGTTCGGGGTAGGTTTAAGGCTAGGTTAGGATCAGTTTAGGGTAGGCTAGGATACGGGACAAGGGTATTAGCTCCATTTTAACTGCAATTGGCCTCGAAATATAGCTTTTGACACCGCAACTGTAGTTAAGCCTACATATTAAACATTTACACGCATAAGACCCATATTGTCGATAATTAGCAACTAAAGTACATCTATTCGGGGTATAAAATGTACAGTTTTGGGTGCTTATCAAGTACAATAGTCCAGTCATTAA
Source organism: Sambucus nigra (assembly GCA_949130495.1). NCBI lineage: Eukaryota > Viridiplantae > Streptophyta > Magnoliopsida > Dipsacales > Adoxaceae > Sambucus > Sambucus nigra. Next base: position 186,932,498 of record OX422212.1, on the reverse strand, counting down.
TAGGTTTAGGTTTTTGTCTTTGGTCTCTGGCAGAAGGACAAACATATTTGGTTTGACAGTTTGGTTTCAACTGTTGATTATACTGATTATGTGTTGATTGTGAGACATTGAGACTATGCTCACCTTTTTGAACCTTTTGAGAAATTTGACCATGTTTTATAAAAGAAACTTTTTCAGGAGAAACTTTGGTCTTACTTGTGTGCACTATTTCTCAAAAACCTAGGCTAGACTTATCTTCAAAGTCAAATTTACTTCCAGTAATAATTTTTTCATAAGTCTTGGTTTATGTTTCAAAATGTTGACATTTTTTAAAAACATTTGAAACCTTTTGCTTTGACTCTTCTAGTTCAATAAGGGTTGCCTTGTATTTTTGTTTAAATTCATGTTTCTTTTGAACCAAAGAGTTTATTTTCAAGTTGTAATTCTCAATCTCAGTCTCATGAGCAACACATTGGGCAGTATAATCTTCAGTGTTCTTTCTAATGGTTTGGTTAAGCAAATAGATACACTCACTTAAGGTTTTTATCATTTGCTCTAGGGGAGCACTCTTCTTAACCATTTTAGTGTACAACTCATGTAGATCAGGCAAGTCATCATCAAAATCACTATGTGTATTGTGTGACTTGTCCCTTATGATTTGGTTAGGTTCTTTACTCACGCACACGTTCAATTTGTCATCAACATTCTCACTTTGACTCACACACAATCTTTCAGCAGTAATAGGAACAAAATTATCATTAATATCATTAACAACATCAACATGCATAGTAGGTTCATGAACAGACAAGCATGCATCATCATTATTTATTATCTTAGCAAAGAAAGATATGCATTTCTTATTCATCTGGGTTGACTCAGTTTCATCCTCATCAGAATCGCTAGAGTCGTCCCATGTTTTACACATATTGGCCTTGTTGTTGTTTTTATAATTAGTTGGACATTTACTAGCTTAGTGACCAAGTTTACCACACCGATGACATTTAACATCTTTTATGTCAGGTTTAGGTCTATTGGGGTCATAGTTCCTCCTATTGTTATAAGTGTGTTTGGTATTGTCTCTGTCATGAGGTCTGTGAGATTGATTACTTTGATAATTTGATTTGTCTTATTTAGAGGATACAGTATTTCTAAATTTCAAAATCTTTTTGAAATGCTTACTCATAAGATCTATTTCATTGTTAAGGTTTTCTAAATCATAATTTTCAAGACAGTTAGTATCAAAGTCTATAGAGTTCAATTTAGGCGCTCGTAATTTAGATGAAAACACAACATTAGAACTAAAGGCTCTACTTGTCTGTCTGGTCAATTATTTTTTGAAGTCCAGTTCCAATTCAATAGTCCTACGTTTATTGTTGAGTAGTTCAGGAGTCATATTAGGGTCATTAATTTCCTCAATAGCATATCTCTTGTTGTCAAATTTTGATGGCAATGACCTAAGAATCTTTGAGACAATTTCCTTTCTACTATAGGTTATACCATTTGCATGCAATTTTGTAAAAATGTTAGTTAACCTTATGTAGAAATCGTTAAAGGATTCATTTTCATTCATAATCAGGGTGTTATATTGTTGAATAAGCATTTAGGTTTTTCCAGCTTTGACACGTTCATCACCCTCGTGAGCGATGACTAAAAATGCAAATCCTAACATTATAATTGACAATTAAATAATAAAAGACATGTTCTAAAAATGCAAATCCTAACATTATAAAATTGTACATTAGAACTCACCCAAAGAAATAAATTCTAGATCATTACTTTATATTGAGATAATTGCTAAAAATGCAAAATCTCAACATAAAGAAATGGGTTAGAATTTACCTCCCATAAGGGATGAATTTAACTACATCATTCTATTTTGAAATAATTGCTAAAAATGCAAAAATTCATAATAGAGGGGTGGGGTTGAATTTATCCTAGAGCTAAATTTCACTACACACCTCTATATTGAGGTATTTACTAAAAATGCAAATACTCAACATAAAGGAGTGGAGAGAATTTTATCACACAAAGCTTAAATCTAATTTTGAGATCCTTTTTATTTAGAATGGCCCAAGTCTTTAATTTATATGGTGCACATGGAGGCTAGGGGTAAATTGGGTATTGGTAAAATTGATGAGAGCATGCGGGGTGAGTGAGGTGATAAAATCTGATTTGGTCATGGGTTTTGAAAGGTGCAAGTGGAGTGTTTTTTTTTTTGGGTATTTTAGGAATAAAGGGAAAGTGGGTTAAGTGGATTTTAAGCACATGTGGTGTTTTATTTGGAGTTTGGCTTGGGTTGGTCTTTGGAACTTTGGCAGTTCATAAGTCGTGGTTTGGAGAAGAGGATTTCGGAAGTGGGTGACATGTATTGAAATGGATACGGTTTTGGTTTGGGTTCCGAGTTTTAGACAACGGGTATGGTAATAGGGTCACGCCGAATCGGGTTCGGGCGATGAGGTGGATAAGGGTTGGAGGTTGGGAGGTCACCGGCGCCTGCGGTGTAGCACCGTCTGAGCTGGGGAAGGGGATCGTAAATGGATTGCAGAGGACAAACCCATTTTGATATAGTCGACAATGGTAGAGGCGAGAGGATCTCGGGTTGGGTTGTTCAGTGGTTTCGGGGCCGGCAGGTATAAGGGTCGTCGGGACGCCGGCGCTTGGGGTGTCGGGTATCGACTGGACCGTAGGACGCCGGCGCTGGGGTCGCATCTCCGGCTTTGTAGGTCGGGTCGCCGGGTTGAGGGGCATGATTGTGGCAGCTGCCATGGTCGGAGATGGGGGTATAGGGTTCCGGCGCCGGAGGTCGCGAGTTGATGGGGTGTAGCGCCGCCAGTGGGTTATGGGAGGTTTGTGTATGGAAGAGAGTGGAAAAGGAGGTGTTGGTTATGGAGGTTGGTAGGGGTGAGATGGGTTTGTGGAGAGAGAAAGAGGTGGGAGGTAGAAGATGGAGTAGGGGGCATGTGGTGTGGTAGGGTGTAGGGGAAGAATGGTGTGGATAGGTGAGCTGTTTGTGTGTAGTTTAGTGTATGATAGGTGTGGGTATGAGTAGGTTTAGGTGTAGAGAAATTTATGTGTGTGTTTTATTTGGACACCTAAAAAATAACGTAAAAAACTAAAACTAATAAAAATAAAAATTTTAAAAATAAGAATCCTACTTCTAATAATAAAATAAAGACTCAATTAAAAATGAATCTAAAAAGAAATAAAAATAAGAATAAAATCTAATAAAACTAAAACTAAAATCCTAAATAAATGTAAAATCAAATAAAACTAAAAAATAAATGAAATCCTAAAAAATCTAATCCTAATAAAAACTAAAAACTAATAAAAATCAAAATAAAAATAAAATAAAATTATACTAATAAAATAGAAAATAAAAAAATAGAAAATGAAATCTAAAAATTCTAAATAAATCTAAAATAAATCCTAAAAATAAAAATGACTCAAACTAAAAATATAAAAAAATATAAAAAGGTACAAACAAAACATACACAAGGTTTGAGGTAGGTTTAGGCTAGGTTTAGGCTCGGGTAAGGTTACGGGGGAGGGAATTAGCTCCATAATTCGTAAAATTGCCTTGAAATACGCGTTTGAACACCGTAATGTGCATTCGACCTACAAAATACATAATAAAGCGCATAAGATCAAAATTACCGAGAATTAGCAACTAAAATACGTCTATTCGGGGTATACATTGTACACTTTTGGGTGCTTATGACATCACCCCCAAACAGAGCGTTGCTAGTCCTCGAGCAATAAGATGGAGAGACAGGGAAAGAGAAGTAACCAAAAGTGTACCACTTTAGTGGGCACTTGCGATTGCACTTAGCATGTGCAACAAGCCTTTAAACCTATAGGTTGCCCTACGGGACGAGTTGTGTCTTGTGAGGGTTTGTAGGGAATATACCCACAAATTTCTTATTTGCAAAAATTTATTGAAGTGCAGTCAATCTCTTATTAAACGTAGAATAATCGCACAATCCATCATATGAGAAATATTTTGAGAAATACAAGCTAGAAGTGCATATAAGTTTAGCTAAGTAAATACACAAGGCACATCCTTCCTAGAACTCAACGTGTGTAGTGTGAATCAGTCAAAACGAGTCGAGTATCACAAGATTAATTCCTAGATTGCCTTGTCGGAATCAACACTTTAACTTCAAATCTCACGGATATCTCTCTCTCAAACGAACTCTCGAGATATGGGTAAGTGTATCGCTCTTGTGTGTGAGGAGGTGAGTAAATGTAAGCAAGTTCAAACATCTCACACACATATAAGAAAGAACGAACATTTGAAAGAAAAATGATCTCATGAAAGAATGCTAATCACTATAGTGAGAACGTCGAGTTATTCACCATGTGGACTTTCATTTGCCTGAACACCGGGGGAAAATATGGATGATTATGGGTGAGGGGAAAATGAAATGGGATAGATGGGATATGAGGTTGGATGGTGATATATGGATGAATGATGAGTGATGGATAAAAGATGGATGCGATAGAAGAGTGTATACACTTTAGGCACAAATGTCTTTATTACTAACTACAAACTCTCTTTCTTTTATTTTCTCTCTTTTTTTTTCGAATTTTCTTTTCTTTTTCTCTATTTTTTTCTTCTATTTTTGCTATTTTTATGTTTTTCTCCTTTTTTTTCTCTCTCACTTTTCAACCCAACAATGAAGACATTTAACATTTGGAATCAACACTCTTTTTCTCAAAAAATGATGGATGAAATATACATGGAGATGACAGGTGAGGGTGTGGGGAATGTGTGTGAATAGGGTAGAATATGGTAAAAATGGGTGAAATGAATGGGAATGTGATATGGGGGAAAGTGGTAGCTGTATGGATGAAAACCTAGTGATCGGGACAAACTTAAAGACACGCATTTCTTAGATCTCGAAAGTGATGTCGTTCTCAGTGATAAAGCCAAAATTTAATGAAGAATAATGAGATCATACAACGATTTAAGTGCAGACCCAAAGGAAGTTGAATTAATTTGTGACTCAGAGGTTGCGTAAAACTCTCAAAAAGGTGAAAGGCATGAATCTCACGGGCTAAAGTCTCTACTAGTGATCCTTAAGGTTCTCTTTAGAATTGTAGTACTTCTCAACTCTAAATCGTATTGACGAGATAAGTGCGCAAATTTTGTTGAGTCTAGAAATTCATGGTGCAACGTGCCTTGTTATGTATTACATTAACTATTTATAAAAATATTCTCTAGCTTGATTCCTAGAATTAAAAGATGGATGATTGAAAATTTACGTCAATGAGTGAGATGAAAAAAACTGCACGGAATTTTAAAAATCAGGTTTAAAAATCAAAATTTTCCAAAAGAGGTACGATTTTGATAAAATTCCCCACCCCTAAACAAAAAGGAACATCGTCCTCGATGTTAAGTAAAATGATTTTTAAAATTGTGAGCATAAGGTAGGAAAGAGATTACCAGAATCAACCGCTAATGAAATGGACATGTGAGGCGAAGATGAAACCTGTATAAACGAGTGAGATAGAAAAATATGTACAAGTCTATAATCATAATAGAACATTGGGTGGTGTGAAACACCACCCCCAAACAGGATAAGACTCATACAAGAAACGCGGGGGGCCTCCCGATAGCGCTAAGTTTAATGTCTTCAGCCAGATCGAACCATTCTCACCCTAAAGATAGGAACTTGGAAAGCTTGGGGTGGCAGAAAAATTGGGGTGATGAGAATCACCCCCAAACAAGACTGAAGCGTCAGTCTTGTTGGATAAAGGCTAAATGGGTCAATGCACTTGTATGGCAAAGTGCATCACATGATGCAAAGCATCAGTGGACCATGGGTGGGTGGGTATTAAGGTAAAGATGAGGGTGGAAAGGGTGAAGAGGTATCGGTCACGGGCCTTGTTGAGCTTAAAGGTGAGGGCGACTAGGGACCTATACGCATGGTGCTCTAATTTGTGAGGGAGGCAAAATGGTTTGCTAAGTTGAATTGAATGGGCCTCAGAAAAATCACACGACCATTCTATAAATGGGCGATGGTAATGATCACGCCGTGACACTCCAGGGAGCTGTTGAGAAGATAAATCAACACCACAAGGAAGCGGTGTGCATGAAGGAACAAGCTCGGTGTCACGAAAGTAGAGAGTAGCACCACAGATACTCTTGTACATGGTGGAGGATGGTTTCAGGTGAGGATCTAAAAATGTATATGGAAACATGAAATGTGTAAAATCAAGATCCAAACCAGGTGGTGGGGTGGAAGGGACAATGGGTGGGTTGGGTGGGATAAATGGTGGAGGAAGATGATCCAACTCAAGCGTGGGAGACACATAGTCACTGGGAGGAGTAAAGGAATACTCACACGGGAGTGTGGTTTCTAAAGATGGAGTGGTCAACTTCTCCAAAAAAGAATCATCGGTGAATGTGGTGGTTGGGTAAGACGAGGAACCAAGATCTAAGATAGAGGAATCACTAAAAATATCAGGCTCAAAGGGATCCATGCATGGTGGAATAGGATCCATATCCGGATAGGTAGAAACTATCACAGATTCTATCTCGAGAAAATGGTGAGAACTTGTAGCCGGAGCTAACCTAGAATAAATCGAGAACATAAGAGGTAGGGTCCATAGGTTTAGACTCGGGCATATTTTTGGATATGACGGGAGTGTGAACCGCAATGATGGGTTCAGTTGGATATGGTAGAATTGGATCAGTCTTACTAATGAAAGGTAAGTCAACACAATTGTCGACTTGGGACCCAGACCATGGAATGGTCTTAACTTCAAGATTCTCAAGGTTGTAGGGTTAGTCACACTCAAAATTTGTGTCACAAGAGGACACATCATCTTCACACTCGGTTGCAACGATGGGTGGAGCCATGGGAATGCCCGACTCTCTCGCACACTCAATTTCATTTAATCGTTGTTCGAGCCTTTGGAGAGCTTGAGTTTGAAGTTGAGTGGCTTTCTCTTGCTCGAACTTTTTCAAGAGTCTTTCGAGAGCAGAGGTGGGTGATGGTGGTTAAGTGACGGGTGGTGGTGGTGGGTGAGGTGGACACAACTCACTATGATCATGACTATATGGAGAATACTCAAATGAAGTGTGTGGAGTGGGGCTAAGTTCATCATACACGAAAGGATCGCTTTTGTGATGGACAAATGGTTGAAATTCAGTGGGTGCATAGTGAGGGGAATGATTGGGAATGGGTGCACAAGGTTGCCATGACAGCTGTTGGAATGTGTTAAGATCCACAACATCGGGTTAGTATTCGTATTGCGTGGAAGGGTGATTAGGCCTCCACGAATAACTCGAGTACTCACACAACTCGGGGTTAGGTATATAGGGATAATAGGCCGAGGTGGGTTCCGAAACAGTGTCATATGGATACACATGTTCCATGGTGGGTTTCGATGGATATGGAATGTAAGGTCACTCATGGGAGATGTGATCGACATAATAACAGTGGGTGCACAACAAAGGATGAAACACGTCGACACTTGACACCGAGGGTGATGAAATAGGATGTGCGTGCATAGATGGGTCAAGAGGTGAAACAATTAAAAATATCATAAAGAGACGGCTCAAGATCACTTTCACACGTGTCGCGTGTCAATGGGAAATGACCAAAGTAGTCCCGTAAAGGATGTTCTTCAGCCATGAGGAGAGAAAATATTTTTTTTTGGATTTTGTGAATTTTTTCAAAAGGAAAGAAAATATTTTTGGATTTTCTAAAAATAATGGAAAATATTTTTGGATTTTTCTAAAAGGAAAAAAAGAAAATATTTTTGGATTTTTGTTATAAAAATGAAAGAAAATATTTTTGGATTTTTTGGAAGAAAAGGTGGGGAAAAATATGGACTCTTTGAATTTGCACGAACTCACTAAAACCCGACTACAGAAAAATGAATTGGGCACACACGAGTCAAGGATAAATCTTAACTAGCACATAGCTAATTTTATCTTTAGATTTAGTGAAAGGGTAGTGAAATTTTAATTAAGTCCGCGGGTGATAAAAAATCACGAAAATAATTTGAGTGATCGCCTTTGCAAAATGTTCTCCTATTGGGCTACCTAGTTAATTGATTTTAAATTTAGTGATGGCTAGGGTAGCACACAATTGGTAACCGAGTGAGTCGGGTGATGAAATCCCTTCTCGTGAGTGACCGGGTGTAGCTCTTAGTAATTTAATTCATAACACCATTCGAAAAATAAATGCGAGAATAAAATCACACAAGAGAATACAAGAGCACACAAAATTGACTCGCTAACAGGAGAGGTGCGAGTGTTTAAAAAATGTACCTCCCACTATTTTTATGCCATGGGGTGCCGAAAAATCTGAGTCGATCGGGGGGAGATCACGCCAATCTCAGTCGGCCCCGGGAGTCCTACCGACCCAAGGTAGAGAGGCTTCTAAATCATCGCTAATGGATTCCCTCTCTCTACCTTGTCCGATTTTCCTATCATGTTTGTCTTCGATTATTACAATTTTTAAAATGAAAAATAAAATAAAGGTGTCTCTATGCACCGCGATACAAGCAATGATAAAATAAACCTAATACAAGTCTTCTAAAATAAAGAAAAAAATTGGTACTAAAATGCAACAAAATATAGGAGATAAATGAACTACAAAATTGAATTCGCTCCGAGTGCTTCACGCTCCCAAGAATGGCAACGACGCCATTTGATAGAAAGACCTTTTGTGTGTATATTTTGTCGTTTCTTGAAAAGCTCCTCTAATCATAAAAAATCTTAACAAACCTATAAAAGTATAAAAAAACTAGAATATATCGGTAAGTGAGGTATCAATTCATATCTAGGGATGAAACACAAAATTGGAGAGGACATATATAGATTCATTTGCATTTTAATATTATATTTCTATTTTTTTTGCTATTTATATTTTTTAAGGATTTTTCAAGGGACTTTTTGAACTAACTAACTATACTAATTTTTATAACTACTAATTAAGAAGTAAAAGCTAATTTAAGGAAAGTGAGAGAAACAAAATTGTCTTAATAAGTAAACTAACAAAATTGGACTCATGAGGGCTTCAAAATTTCATCCCATAAATGGGAGATTAGCCCTCAATAATCATCATCCAAAAATATAAGATAAACAATTGAAGGCATGTGAGGATTAAAATAAAAGTAAAAGAGAGGAATAGATCAAACCCATTTAAGCCTTGAATTGGAATGGAATCTTCAATTACATCAACAATCTCTCAATTATACATAAAAAATCGCTCAATTATAATCCCTCACTCCTGTATTTATTGAATCTAAACTAAAAATTACAAAATAAAAAAAAAGAGGATAGTGGATGAATTCATAATGGACAATTAAATAATAAAAGAGATTTGCTAAAAATGCAAATCCTAACATTATAAAATTGTACATTAGAACTCACCCAAATAAATAAATTCTAGATCACTACTTTATATTGTGATAATTGCTAAAAATGCAAAATCTCAACATAAAGGAATGGGTTAGAATTTATCTCCCATAAGGGAAGAATTCAACTACATCAATGTATTTTGAAATAATTGCTAAAAATGCAAAAATTCATTATAGAGGGGTGGGGTTGAATTTATCCTAGAGATAAATTTCACTAGACACCTCTATATTGAGGTATTTGCTAAAGAAGCAAGTACTCAACATAGAGGGGTGGAGAGAATTGTATCACACAAAGCTTAAAACCTAATTTGGAATCTTTTTTTTTTAGAATGGCCCAAGTCTTTAATTTATATGGTGCACATGGAGGCTAGGGGTAAATTGAGTATTGGTAAAATTGATGAGAGCACATGGGGTGAGTGAGGTGATAAAATCTGATTTGGTCATGGGTTTTGAAAGGTGCAAGTGGAGTGGTTTGTTTGGGGGTATTTTAGGAATAAAGGTAAGTGGGTTAAGTGGATTTGAAGCACATGTGGTGTTTTATTTGGAGTTTGGCTTGGGTTGGTCTTTGGAACTTTGGCAGGTCATAAGTCGTGGTTTAGAGAAGAGGATTTGGGAAGTGGGTGTCATGGATTGAAATGGATACGGTTTTGGTTTGGGTTCCGAGTTTTTGAGAGTGGGTATGGTCATTGGGTCACGCCGAATTGGGTTCGGGTGACGGAGTGGACAAGGGTTGGAAGTTGGGAGGTCACCGGCGCCTAGGGTGTAGCACCGCCAGATCTGGGGAAAGGGATCGTAAATGGGTCGTAGGGGGAAGACCCATTTTATATATCTCCGGTGATGGTGGAGGCGAGAGGATCTCTAGTTGGGTTGGTCAGCGGTTTCGGGGTCGACAGGTATAAGGGTCGTCGGGACGCCAGCGCTTAGGGTGTCGGGTCTCGACTGGACCGTAGGACGCCGGCGCTGGTGTCTCATCTCCGGATTTACAGGTCGGGTCGCCAGGTTGAGGGGCATGATCATGGCAGCTGCCATGGCCAGAGATGGGGGTATGGGGTTTCGGCGTCGGAGGTCGCGGGTTGATGGGGTGTAGCACCGCCGCGGGTTATGGGTGGTTTGTGTATGGAAGAGAGTGGAAAGGGAGGTGTTGGTTATGGAGGTTGGTAGGGGTGAGATGGGTTTGTGGACAGAGAAAGAGGTGGGAGGTAGAAGATGGAGTAGGGGGCATGTGGTGTGGTAGGGTGTAGGGGAAGAATGGTGTGGATAGGTGAGTTGTTTGTGTGTAGTTTAGTGTATGATAGGTGTGGGTGTGAGTAGGTTTAGGTGTAGGGAAGTTTATGTGTGTGTTTTATTTGGACACCTAAAAAATAACATAAAAAACAAAAACTAATAAAAATAAAAATCTAAAAAATAAAAAATAAAAATCCTACTTCTAATAATAAAATAAAGACTCCATTAAAAATGAATCTAAAAAGAAATAAAAATAAGAATAAAATCTAATAAAACTAAAATCCTAAATAAATGTAAAATCAAATAAAATTAAAAAATAAATGAAATCCTAAAAAATCTAATCCTAATAAAAACTAAAGACTAATAAAAATCAAAATAAAATAAAATTATACTAATAAAGTATAAAATAAAAAAATAGAAAATGAAACCTAAAATTCTAAATAATTCCTAAAAATAAAAATGCCTCAAACTAAAAATATAAAAAGGTACAAAAAAAACATACACAGGGTTTGGGGTAGGTTTAGGCTCGGACAAGGTTACGGGAGAGGGAATTAGCTCCATAATTCGCACAATTGCCTTGAAATACGCATTTGAACACCGCAACGTGCATTCGACCTACAAAATACATAATAAAGCTCATAAGACCCAAATTGACGAGAATTAGCAACTAAAATACATCTATTCGGGGTATAAATTGTACACTTTTGGGTGCTTATCATGTCATCACTCTCCACTCTACACAATTGCCTTCGGATTTTCTACCTCCGTTGACCTTTTACACTATCTCTCTTTCTTCTTCGCATCATCACTGATGGTTTTCAAAAGAGTCCCTCTAATTTCTCCCTTGTCGACTATACTAGGTGGTCCTAAAGTCACTCCACTGTTATCGACGATCGTGCCCTGGGAATCAACTGTTCCCGAGTGACGATCTCATTATCACTTATTTAAGTCGTACTCATGGTGACATTTGTCATGGTCACCATTCTTAGATTACTTTATGTCTTATGACACGTTTCTTCTCCTGCGGTCCTTCTTATGGACTTCGGTGGTCGTACCAAAATGTTCAGTGTTCAAATCACACGAAATTTTGTATAATGAGTCACATCCATTATACTTCGCAGCAGGAGAACGTAAGGGGAACACAACAACCCTATCATAAGGCTCTACATAAAAGAATGCTACGCTGAAACGTAATAACCCTAGAGATCCTAAAAGACTCTAGAACCTGATGCTTTGATACCACCTGTGACAACCCGCCCAATAAAATATAGGGTGATTAGGCCTTTACCAAAATTAAAACAAAATGTTCAGTTGGTTCATTCTTAGCATCACTGTAGAAAAATTTATAAACATATTAATCACCTAATATAGAATTAAGCTAGGCATCAATTTTTTTTTCCTTTTTACATATAACCAAATAAAACCATTTCTGTATTTAATTATGAAAATGTAAACCATTCATCAAACATATGAATTTACTAAACATGGATCAAACACTAGAATAAATAAAACTGGCTAAAAACTACCCAGTTCAAAATTCCAAATTCATTTCTCATAGTAAGATTCCATCCAACTAAAATAACTGCAAAGTAAACTGAATAATAACTCCGATAAAACTAGGAATGGGCGATACATGCCCCAACTGAGATGTCTAGATAACTAAATGGAAATGATGGAGGCATCTACTTCCACAACAGCTGCAGCACGTAAAATAATCCAACTCTCTAGTTCTAGTATGCCTGTTGTTGAGCGCCTGATATGATACATATATATATATATAGAAAAAGAGAGAAGATATGCAAGAGACGGGTTAGAGCCCAATGTTTTAAAAATATTTAGCAAGAATTTAAAACTGCAATGAAGCAAGTATTATGTGCATGTTAGATATCGCGCTCTCACCAGAGATTCTCTCCTCTCATCTATTGTGCACTCCTAACGTACATCTAACCCACACTATCTAAGCTACCTGGCCTAACCAGTTTGAAATCATAATATCACCATATACATTCTCCAGTAGTATACCCGTATCGTCCATACAATATGTTAAAGAAATAGTTTATCTCACATAATTAAAAGTTCCATTATTCACCGTTCGAATGGTTAATCTTTTAACCACTAAGATTATTTTATTTCTCATTTATACAAAATCTAATAATTTCACAAAGTAGAATGTTCCCAATTATATATATATATATATATAGTCACATCACCCCTATATATATACATATTAATCCTGCACCCTTAGGTTAACACCACTTGGTGCAAAGCTATTTATTATTATCACTAGTACTACCAGTTTCACATAGTAGAAATATTTACAAGTTCTTATATACATATATACATATAGTCACATCATCTCTATACATATATATACTATTTATGCACCCCAGGGCTAAGACCCATTAGCGCCCCTAACCATACTAATCCTGCACCCTCGGGTTAACACCCATTAGTGCACTTGATAACAATATTATATAATAGGCATACACACATCCTATTAGAATTTATAGGCATTCACCCAACCTAAATTATATACATCTCATACGTATTTTAATATCATCACTACGTATGGTATTTTTAATGCGATTACTATCACTCGTGTAATTCTTATACCCCCGGGTTATTACCAATTAGTACACTTACCAATCATAATCTTGTACCCCCGGGTTATCACCCATTAGTACACTTATTCTTGTACCCCCGGGTTATCACCCATTAGTACATTTAATAATCATAGAATATAATAGGCATACACGCATCCTATTAAAATTTGTAGGCTTTCACCCCACCTAATTATATACTTCTCATACGTATTTTAATCTCATCACTACGTTTAATATATTTAATTCGATTACTATCGCTCATGTAATCTCCAAGGCCAACATACCGTTCCAATTATTTAAAGTATTATTTCCCAAATACTTCCTAAAAATTTAGCACCAGGCTAAGTCCATGGAATAACAGTTTTCTCACCCAAATTTATTGCATAACTTAATTTGGGGGTAAAAATGGAAATTCCCAAAATTTAACATGTCGCTTGAACCATAATGACATGTTGCTCGAACGAGTGACACATGTCATTCGAACGACTTCGGGCGATATTCTTATCTCACGCGAATGACCTTCGCGCGACTTCACGCGAAACTCCGTGTCTCATCTTCTTCCCCAAAATTTCAGCGTTTTCCCACTATTTTCACCTCTAAAACCTCTATTTTTCAATCCCAAACGCCCCAAAAAAAATCAATTGATGCACTAATATATTTAGATGATTTCTAACAACCTAGAATCATTAAATCCTCACTATACATCAATTAATTTTGAAATCCCCAATTTAATTAACAAGAACACTAGTTCTTAAATTAAGAGCTTAACTCCAAGTTAAACTTAGATTTGTTCAAGGAAAATTATCATAAATCCATGAATGTAATACTATTTACATAAAGGGATTTAATCTCTTGAAATTTAGTCCCAAAATAATTCAATCATCAAATTTCCATCAAAATTAATTCTAAAAAATCGATGGGTTTTCACCTATTCTAACATGAACAAAATTATTACAAAACACGCAAGTAATAAAAACTTGCCTCGAATATGATGGTCTGATCCGTTGGTGATGTTGGTATAGACGCATTCCTCGTCTTCCGATCTGCACGATGGTGGTCATGGCGGTGGAAGATGGTGCCGAAAGGTTTTGCCTGTTTGGGATTTTTTCTCCCTCTCTCTATAACTTTCTCTTGAGTTTTGTGAATGTGAGCTCTAATTTCTCCCACATAGATGATATAATACACTCCTAATTTTCGTCCATGTAGTTTCTCCAAAAATTAAAATTACAAAATTACCCCTACGGGGTGCCGGTTTGGCCTAAAATATTTTGGGGTCCAAATAAAATACCCGGGTAGTATTTTTTGACTATCTCGACCCTCCTGGACCTAACGATGCACTCAGAATTACCATACGAGTTACATAGAAGTAATTTACTTTTATATTCCATTTAATTAGTCCCGACATGACTCACACGCGTGTCCCGACTTAATATACCAAACTGTCGTACATTTCACTCTAGGCAATTTATCAAATTTCACAATTCCATATTACATATCACATGATACTATTCAGTAATTCTCAATAATAAGTATTAACCCTTGGTATGCTAGTTAATAATTATTTTAATCCGTATTAATAAAAATTAATTTCTCGTATTTTAATTTAATTAATCCAACAATAATAATTAATCACATAATTATTTCCACAATAATAATTAATCACATATACATGAAACTACATCAGGCTTAATACTATGAGAACTGTTGGGGGTGAATATACACGAAATAAAAGGTTTGAGACATGGATCTTCGATTAATCAAACACTAGAAAGAGGTAAAATGAAAAACTAGGTATGAAGAACACACCTAGGGTTTAGAATAAAAAGACTTTATGGATTCGGTTGCAATCCAATGTGGAGAATGGTATTTATCGATGACGAAGGGGTGCCTTCTTTTGGATCTCCAAAATATTTCTTAACCTTATGAAAATCTTTGATCTTTTAATGTATGGTCCTCCCAAAATCTAGGTAGGTGTGTGGGAACCTTTTAAGATGTAAACTCCTCTTTATGAGTTAGATATGGTGGTCTCTCTCTTGGACTATTCACAAAAATGTGAATAGTGTTTTCTCACCCCCTCTCAAACCCTAATTCTAATCAATTATAACCCCTTCCTACAACTTTATATACAAGTACAAATAGTGGGATTAGGCCAAGATGGATTTTTTTAGAGCCTTGACCTAATTACTTAGGTGTATGGACTATAGTAGGACCCAAGATATATAATTAAATTGACTTCCAAATAAATACTCAAAATTTCCAATTTAAAATCAACGTAATTTATTTCCTTTCTTTCTTTAATCATAATTAATTCCACTAAATAATTATGACGGAATTCTAATTTAATTATCTTATAATTTATTTGGATATAATGATGTCTTATTTGCAAAGTTATTATGGTACATAATATGATTCCCCATATGAAGCTTTCAACACTCGTTTGGTCAAATCTATTTATTGTTAATATAGTTTAACAAACATCTAATTAGTTCCTTGATTCTTAGACTTAACTTATTTTTCTACTCCACCGGATTATAAATAATCCGTTGATTAGGTTTACTGGTGCAAAAAAAAATTATATGAGTCTTTTAAGGGGTATCTCAATCCTAGGTATGCCCGAACATGAATTCATTTAAGCTTAGATCTAAGAACTACGGATATAACTATATCCCACTATGAAAAAATCATTTGCTTCAATCTAAAATTGAATCGCACCCACAACAATCAAAGAAACAATCATATAAGAATTCCAATCATCATAATTCTTGGGATTGAGAATCTATGCACCATTTGAAAATGGTGTGAGATTGCCTAAGTCTAAGCAATATAGGCCTTACACTCAAATCTTATGGGTGGTTTTATTTAATACATTCCTGAGATGTACCGATCACATCCTCTGTTAAACTATCACACAAGTTATCGAACCATTATAAATATTCCCTTAGTTTGGGATAAACCACTAGGATCGCATCGCAACTGTTACAATAAGATGTCAAGTTCCTATATAGGTTGTGAACATTTTAATAGTGCTTGAACTAGAATTCCAATCTCCTCGTGATCAGCCTGAAGACGTCTCACTAGAATTCTTACTAACCTCTGTTGACCGATATTAATATGAATCATATATAAATCATCCTCATTAAGTTGATTCTCATTTCAAAATGAATGAACAATCCTTTATTAATCAATAATTAAATGTCTTAAAGCCATGTGGACATGCACTTGACTCCCATTCCTTCAACTTGACTGTCAAAAGTTATAGCTTGTAAGATCTTTATAAAAAGATGTAACACCTCGTATTTTTGGGCATTTATTATTTAATTAATTCGGTTAATTTTAAATTACTTGTGTGTCATAATTGAATTAATTATTATTTATATTTATTGAATATTAATCTGATGAGTAAACGATTAATATTCATGGGATTTAAATTTACTAAGTGAATAGTAATAATTTAATTACATTATAATGACCAATAGTGACGTGACATTTATTTATCCCAACCGGGAGTCAGACATATACGATATTGGGGTCGAGATAAGAATTTTTAGTAAAATAATCCGGATGGAAATTCTGAGTGTACAGTTGAGTCCGGATGGTTAGAAATAGTCAGAAAAGAGTATCCAAGTATAGTAAATGGGTATCGGGGCATTTTTAGGCATAACCAAGTTCACATAAGAGTGTTTGATCCCTTTTTATAAAGTCCACACGCCTAAAAATGGGATTGAGTTAATAAATCCTAAAAGTGAGAAGGTGTGGCAGCTATAACACATTTTAGAAAACTCCATTTGAGAGAGAGAAGTGGGTGCAATTGCAGAAACCATGGGAGCCATTCTTCATCAAATAATCACCATCTACACCAAAGGATTCAGGCCCTACGAACCCTAAGGCAAGTGGTTAAACTTCCTTTTAAATTAATTGTTGATTTCTATTCATATCATAGTGAGTGCGATAAGATGATATGGTTTTTGGGTTAGTTGGTATCTAAATTAGGTTTTGATGGGTAGGATTGAATTGTAGAACAACTTCTTGAATTTGAAGAGGTTTATGAAATTCGGTAAATTAAGCCGTCATTTTAGAAACCTTTTTTCGACATTTTGGTTCCGAAAATGACTATTCTATTCTCTTGTCCTTGTAGAAAATCCTTTTTTTTGCATTTTGTTTCCTGATACGTTTTCTCCAAAAATGACTCCAAAATGACTCAAAATGGCATTTTAAAAATTTGGTCAGATTCGTGGGGCAAATTTGAAGAAATGTTATTTTTTGTTATTATTTGTTATTATTTCGTTGGAGGTTGCCATGATTGATTGATTGTGATTGTTGTTCTATAATAAGGACATTAGGCCTAAAGTGGAGATTAAGTTTACATAAAGTGAGACAAGTAAGTACTGAGATGATTGAGAAAATAATCCATAAGGGAATTAAGGT
This sequence comes from Sambucus nigra, assembly GCA_949130495.1. NCBI lineage: Eukaryota > Viridiplantae > Streptophyta > Magnoliopsida > Dipsacales > Adoxaceae > Sambucus > Sambucus nigra. The sequence goes on along the minus strand of OX422212.1, from coordinate 186,914,889 downwards.
TGGAACTGAGTAAATTGAAAACCTTATATTAATAAGTGTGCAAAATTTATTAAGGAGAATTTAAATAATAAATTCTAAATATTGTATTTTCCGTCCACGTAAGCGAGTCTGGATATATTGGTTGAGCGACGCCAAGGTAATAAATTAATTAATGCATAGTTAATTAAAGTTTAAAGTCGGGGAAATTTACTTGAATATTTTGGAGCTAGTGATGCGAGTGCTTAGGCAAGGATTTGGCCGAATTAATTTACTATAGGGTTATATGATAAATTATGGAATATTCAAGATAAAAATGGAGTTAACCTTAATAACTGGAATTTGAGGAATAAGTTCTATAAGATTAAATTTCAAACGGAATGAGCGAGTCTTGGTAATTTAGTTGGATGATACAACTTGAGTGAATAAAATAAATAAATGTGGGATTTATTTAAATTACAAGTCGGTACATAGGCTTGGAAATATTAGGCAAGTGTTACGGTAATTGTTCATGGAGTAACCTAGATTAATTAAATATATATATATACGGTGATTGTGTAGTATATATATTTATGTGATTTATAAATATTAGTGTGAATAATATTTATAGGAATACATACCCCTCTAGTGCTATCATGGGAGGTTGCACGTTGTGGGTGAATCCCCTGGCTTGAGGAACATGGTGAGTATAGTTTCTAGGTCATAGCATCTGTAGTTAGGGATGGGACTTCTTGGGTATGATTCAGTCTCATTTTTCGGGGGGGGGGGGGGGGGGGACTATGACTGACTCCATTGCATTTACTTTATTTTACTGATTCGGGGAGCTACTCGTGTCAGGGGTCCGGGTGGATGAGTATACCTAGAAATGATAGCATTTGAGAGAACATTTAATGAGGGCCTACTCGGGAGGATGGTTATATATATATATATATCTACTACATGTGCGTAAATGTTGTAAATCGTTGATACATATATATAGTGCGAATAAATATATACAGGTAAAATACATCTTGTGAATTGTATTGATATTATATAACGCATGCGAATGTTATATGGTTTCAAATGAGAAATGGTTAATTAAGTTAGTGTGATAAATAACTTAGAAATCATATATTAAACATATTCGGGCTAGAGTAGTGTGACGCGAAGGATATTATGGAGAACTAGTTACGAAATATGTGACTAGGTGGGTTATATAGAAAAGCGTTACGCATGCACAATAGTTGGGGGTGAGCCGGTCCTCAAGGGAGTTCGACACTAGCTTAAATATGAAGAGCATTCATGCATTTTAATTTACTGCAATTTAATTCACTTTCTAAATATTTTCAAATTTATTTGGGTTCTAACCATTTCTATAAAATATCTTCCAAAACTTTTAGGTGTCCTTCCACAGGGACGTCAGATCTGTTCTATTCCAGGGCTACACAGCTGGGACATATGTGGATGTTGCAGGATTTTGACTTAGCTACTTCAGTTATTTGATTCCTAGGGTAGGATGCACTTAGTATTTCATTTGGGCATGTCTCCCTAGTTCTTTCATTTGTTTCAGTCAGATGATGTACTCAGTTTATTATTTCTGGTGGTTTATGTTTTCTAATTTGGATTTTGTAGCGGATGGTTTATTCGGCAAAACTTGTATTTGTTCATTTTTATGGTTGAATCAGTGATTGTGTGAGTGGTTTAAATTATATTCATCCGCATGTTGTAGTTATTGTTTGATAAAAAGATAAAATTTGTCACCGTTTCTTTTTTAATACTAGGTGGTTTGTAAGGTTTAAAAAAGTTTTCGACACTGATGCTAAGAATGAACCAAATAAGATTCCTGTTTAATTTGATATAGGACTTATCACCAGGTATTTTATTAGGCGGGGTGTCATAGATTGTATCAGAGCATCAGGTTCCAGTGTCCTTAGGATCTGTGCGGCTTTTCACATTTCAGTTTAACGTTCTTTGATATAGAGCCTTATTATAGGATTTTTGTATTCCTTTACGTATGAGACTTACGTTCTCATCCTATACAGTATAGTTGATGTGATTCATATACGATTTCGATTAAGCATGGTAGATCGAACATTATAGAATGACAAGCGTGGGGCGTTAGAAGGATTGCAGGAGGGAGAACTCAACAGAATCCATGGAGTATTATGGGAACCGTGACGTGATTAGAGTCACCATGATTATTATTCAAACAATTGAAGTTAGAATAACCATTGGGGTGTAGTATTTTCCTCAAGAATCAATGTAAAGGATGATGGTGCAAAGATAAAACCCCAAGTGTAAACAACAACGGACGAGGGTTGGAGAAGATTTTTGATTTGGAAGAATACCCTAATAAAATTCGAGGAAGGTGTTCAAAGGTAATTTACCAATGGATGAAGAACCTTCAACTGGAATCACATGTGAGGGAGTGTAGTGACACTCAAGTCAAATTTTGGGCAAAGATGTTTGCTCACAGGAGCAGCATAGGGTGATATAAGTCAGTCACCATAGCCATAGGAAAATTACCATGAATAATGATGAATTTGGGGTGCAAATTATTACGAATCCTCTCACCAGGGATTATATAGAGAGGCAAGGGAGATTTCAGTAATTTTCCAAAAAGGGTCGATAGTGGCCAGATGTAGAGGAAAGTTGATGAAATTCACAAACTTCGTAATCGAGGAGAAGGATACAAAGAATTAAAAAGGGTTTGTAAGTTGATAATAAACCCGTGGGTAGAAAATATAGGCGCGAATAGGAAATCCAGCTAGGATAACTAGTGTCGTCGTCATCAAGGTCGTACATTTATAAAATTATATCAATGCTCTCATGAGAAGGGAGCTAAGGGAGCTATAGAATCTAACCGAAGGGAAAGGCTGGGTTTTTCAGGCCTAGTGAGGCACAAGGGGATGGGATACCCAGTAGAGGACCCTGATTAATGATCAAGATAAATAGAATTTCTACCAAGTGACGGTGGGTTCTGTCTGGGCCATCAAGGCCATCAACAAGTCCCATGGGACCAGCGGAGCCAACGGGACAACAAAGATAGCAATCAGGGTCAAGACTACTAGGTTTGCGAGAAAGACAACCCCTACATGGAAGGTGGAGCCAGAGAAAGGGGAAGGGAATAACGAGGTGTATTATGGTTAAAGAGTAGAATCAAATGTGTGGATCTTGTCTGCAGTGAGTCAAGGGACTGGAGCAGGATTCCTCGCAAGGGTAGAAGTTATAGAAGTTTTGGTTCGATTCGAACTAGAATGTTGTGTTCAAGAACCATTTGAGCCATCAGTGTTATGGGCAACTGAAACTACGAGTTTTATTTTGTGATGATTGGGGTCTATTTTGTGTGACGTGAGAGATTCATAGTATTGTATTAGTATTATATTCACGTGAGAAACGGGTTTAGTAGAGGTATCATTAATATCACTCGTATGTGTATATTTACCATGAAGTAGTGGGGCACTTTTCAGTTCCACCTGTAAAAGAGCGGGTGGGTACACTGAGATGTTATATATTTTATGAGGTTAGCTCGTTTTGAGAGGTGATATTCGAGGTATGATTTTATCATGGGTACGGACTGTTAATCGATGGTGGGCGGTTATCGCAAGACTATCATGTTCATTGTTCCAAGGAAGGATGTATATTCTTTTTATGATGTATCACCTGAAAAAGGATTGAACTCATGGAGATATATTGTGAAGTAGACTTCTAAGAATATAGATGCCTTGTTATATTAGATCCCGGTGCGTAGGGACTCTTACTGATGAGATTCAAGGTATGTTCGGTTACCGTGGAGCGGAGAGATTTAGCACGTTATTAATATTTAGCTCTAAGGGCGTAATGATGGTGCGAGCATAGTAATATATATGACTCCTTTAAAGGAGCGAGAGTCCATGATTATATGTGTGAGTATAGGGACATAGGTTGAGTGTCACGGGTGTATGCTTTGGGTTTTACAAAAATCGAGGACCGACAATGCTGAGGAATAATGCATTGGGAAAAGTTCTTTTGGGCTTTGCTGTGAGATGTTATACACGTAAGCCTTAATAGATGTCAGAAGTGTGAAGACGTTATCGGATGGTAGGTCATGAGATTTAGTGATAATTAGTGACCGTGTGGAGAAAGTACGTTGAGCGGAGAGCCACTAATAAATAGGGTCGGTGGATTCGGGAAGTGTTACGAAAGAAACACTAGGAATATTTGAACAAATATTGGATAGGTGGGGATATATCAGAAATAATTGAATAGTAATTGGTAAGGTGATAAAAAATACCAGAAGATTGAGGCACACCGAGAATGTGGGGGCCGAATTTGAGATAAGTATGTTACATATGTGACGATCGAAGGTTTGTGCAAACATGCACGGGTTATAAGGTGTATGGGCTCCCTAGGTGGAGCAGAGTCTCACTTAGTCCGATGTCGAGTAGTTTTGGGAGAAAAGGCAAGGACAATGATTTTAAGTATATTCCAGAAAAAATGGAATAAGATGTCCCTCGTAATGTGAAACGTTGAGCATGGGGATCGGTGGTGAGAAATACATAGTGGAGTTGCCTCCAGGTTACATCATTTAGAGATGGCAAAAGGTTGATTCAGGGTTGTTTCAACAAGGATTTTATAATTTTGATATTCCCAGTGATGGGATTGATGAGCACGAGTGATGAAATTCATATTTGGGGACATCCAAAATCGAGGAATGCATAATTTCAGATTTGTGGGTGATTGGGAGTATTAATTACCACTAGTAGGGTTACGTGTGATGACTTCTGACAGTGTATTATCTACGTAACACGTTCTGTGACATTATCAGGGAAATTTTTCTATCCACCCTTTAGTTGGGGGGGGGGGGGGAATAACAAGCTTATGGGACCCAAAGTGATTTATGGTCCATCGTCAGGAATGGTACACACCACGTCTTTTTTTAGATAGCTCAAAAACGTAAAGAGAGTTAAGTAACCATGAGTTAAGGAGTTGAAGTCTGGCATGAGTAGTCAGGGATTTTTGCGGATATTTAACCTGAGGGAGTCACAAGTAGGCAACAAGAAATTGCACCCATATAATGTGGGGCCTTTTCGTAGAGCCGGTGGAGGATAGGCTTGTCTTTTGAGGCACTAGATGTTCGGAGACCATTGAGTTGGATGTTGATGACCAGGTGTTGGATCCCTATCATTGAAAGAGTGGAACAGGTAGCTTATAGACTGGGTTTACCATAACATCAACAGTGGATACACGACGTGTTTCACATGGCATCACTAGTGGATTATTGGAGGAGCGTGAGAGCTTGTGGCATGTTCCACTTGAGGAGTTTGATTTGCATCCAGATGTCTCACATGAGGAGAGACCTATAGCTATTTTGGATCGTAGTGAGTGCAAGTTGCGATCTAAAGTGATACGACTTGTTAGAGTTTAGTGGGGACACCACATAGCTGATGAGTTCATTTGGGAGCGGGAGGATGACATGCGAGAGCAGCATCTAGAGGTATTCGCCGCAGGTACAAGATAATATTGGGGACGAAATTCCCATGTAAGGGTGAAGTATGTAACACTTCGTATTTTTGGGCATTTATTATTTAATTAATTCCGTTAATTTTAAATTACTTGTGTGTCGTGATTTAACTTAACTAATTATTATTTATATTTATTTAATATTAATCTGGTGAGTAAACGATTGATATTTATGGGATTTAAATTTACTAAGTGAATAGTAATAATTTAATTATGTCATAGCGAGCAATAGTGGCGTGGCATTTATTTATCCCAACCGGGAGTCGGGCATGGATTATATTGGGGTCGAGATAAAAAAATTTAGTAAAATAATTTGGATAACAATTATGAATGTACGGTTGAGTCCGGATGGGTCAAAATAGTCGAAAAAGAGTACCCAGGGGTAGTAAATGGGTGTTGGGGCATTTTTAGGCATAGTCAAGCTCACATTAGAGTGTTTAAGCCCTTTTTATAAAGCCCACAAGCCTGAAAACGGGATTGAATTATTAAACCCTAAAAGTGAGAGGTTGTGGCACCTATAACACATTTTAGAAAACCCCAATTGAGAGAAATAAGTGGGTGCAATTGGATAAACCATGGGAGCCATTATTCATCAAATAATCATCATCTACACCAAAGGATTCAGACCCTACGAACCCTAAGGCAAGTGGCTAAATTGGATTTTAAATTAATTACAGATTTCTATTCATATCATAGTAGGTGTGATAAGATGATATGGGTTTGGGGTTATTTGACATCTAAATTTGGTTTTGATGGGTAGGATTGAATTGTAGAATAACTTCTTGAATTTGAAGAAGTCTATGAAATTGGGTAAATTAAGTCGTCATTTTAGAAACTGTTTTTCGACGTTTTTGTTCCGAAAATGACTCACGTTGCCTCGTAGAAAATCCTATTTTTTGCATTTTATTCTCTGATACAGTTTCTCCAAAAACGACTCCAAAATGCCTTAAAACAACAATTCAAAAATCTGGGCAGATTCATGGGGAAAATTTCAAGAAATGTTATTTTTAGTTATTATTCCGTTAGAGGTTGCCTAGATTGATTGATTGGGATTATTGTTCCATAATAAGGACATTAGGCCTAAAGTGGATATTAAGTTTACATAAAGTGAGATAAGAAAGTATTGGGATAATTGAGAAAATAATCCATGAGGGAGTTAAGGTTGAAATTGAGTACATTGAAAACCTTAGATTAGTAAGTGTGCAAAATTTATTAAGGAGAATTTGAATAATAAATTCTAAATATTATATTTTCAGGCCAACTGAGCGAGCCCGATTAATTAATGCGTAGTTAATTAAAGTTTAGAGTCGGAAAAATTGACTATAATATTTTGGGGTTAGTGCTGTAAGTGTTTAGGCGCGGAATTGGCCGAATTATTTATTATAGGGTTATATGATAAATTATGGAATATTCAAGATAAAAAGGGAGTTAACCTTAATAAGTGGAATTTGAGGAATAAGTTCTACAAGATAATATTTTGGACCGAATGAGAGAGTCTGGGTAATTTAGTTAAGTGACACAACTTGAGTGAACAAAATAAATAAATGTGGGATTTACTTAAATTACAAGTCGGTACATAGACTTGGAAATATTAGGCTAGTGTTATCGTAATTGTGCATGGAGTAGTCTGGATTAATTAAATATATAAATGCGATGATTGTGTAGTGTGTGTGTGTGTGTATATATATATATATATATATATATATATATATATATATATATATATATATATGTGTGTGTGTGTGTGTGTGATTTATAAATATTAGTGTGAACAATATTTATAGGAATACATACCCCTCTAGTGCAATCATGGAAGGTTACGCGATGTGGGTGAATCTTCTGGCTTGAGGAACAGGGTGAATATAGTCCCCAGGTCATAGCGTATGTAGTTAGAGATGGAACGTTGTGGGTATGATTCAGTCTCATTTCAGGGATAAAATATGACCGCCTCCACTGCATTTATTTTATTTTACTGATCCGGGAGCTAATTATGTCAAGAACCATGAGTATACGTAGAAATGATAGAATTTTAAAGAACATCCGGTGAGTGCCTACTCGGGAGGATGATTATATATCTCTACTACATGTGCGTAAATGTTGTAAATCATTGATACGTATATGTAGTGCGAATAAAATATATGGGTAAAATACATCTTATTAATTGTATTGATATTATATAACGTGTGCGAATGTTATATGGTTTTAAATGAGAAATGGTTAATTAAGTTAATGTGATAAATAATTTATAAATCATATATTAAACATACTTGGTCTAGAGTAGTGTGACGCAAAGGATATTATCGAGAAATAGTTAACGGATAGGTGACTAGGTGGATTATATAGAAAAGCATTACGTGTGCACAATAGTTGAGGGGTGAGTCGGTCCTCAATGGAGTGCGACACTAGCTTAAATATGAAGAGCATTCATGCATTTCAATTTACTTCAATTTAATTCACTTGCTAAATATTTTCAAAATATTTTGGGTTCTAACCCTTGCTATAAAATATCTTAAAAAACGTTTAAGTGTCCAGCCACAGTGATGTCAGATTTTTTTCTATTCCAGGGTTACGTAGATGGGACATATGTGGATGTTGTAGGATTTTGACTTAGCCACTTCAGTTATTGGATTCCTAATGTAGGATGCAATCAGTATTTCATTTGGGCATGTCGCCCTAGTTCTTTCATTTGTTTCAGTCAGATGATGTACTCAGTTTATTATTTCTGGTGGTTTATGTTTTCTAATTTGGATTTCGTAGCTGATGGTTTATTCGACAAAGATTGTATTTATTCATTTTTATGGTTGAGTTAGTGATTGTGTAAATGGCGTAAATTATATTCATCCGTATGTTGTTGCTGTTGTTGTTTGATATATAAATTATTTTGGCCGTTAACTTTATTATGTTTTCCAAATCTTTGAGAGAAAATTGAAAGTTGAGCTCTGTTCATTTTTTCCCTTGATATTTCCATCGACTTTTCAAGGCTGCGTGTGGTGGTTCTGTGGAAGTTTGTGGCTGAGTAATCGATTTCCATCCATTTTCGGGTAATCCTTCTAACCAAAATCCTCTTTAACGATTTTTAAAACTTATGTTTTGCTAATTTGTCTTTGATTCTTGCTAATAAAACGATCCATCTGAATTCATATCTTGTTGGTACTGAATCCAACTATTAATATTGCTTGAATCCATAACTGAACTGCTAGGATTTTTTCAAAATTTGTAGAATTTAGGTTTTAAACTAGATTTTCATTTAAACCAATCTTCAATCGATGAAACAAACTCTCAATCTCCCACTGTTCTTAACGTTCTTGATTAAAACCCTAGAATTCGAGGGTTTTGATCTTTAGACTGGATTATTATCAACAATAGGATGTTTGTACGCGTGGTTGGGACAGTTAGTCCAATACTTCACTAATAAATCCCTCTTTAATTTGGGTTGTGGGAGGTAGCAAAATGTAACTTGGGGATTTTAGAATAATTCACTTTGTAGATAGCAACTCCCTTTTGACCTTAGGGATTAGCCTTAAGATAGTAGCCGTAGCTTTTTACCAATGAACTAGAAGACTGCGACATAACTGGACATTCTAAATGTTTGCTTCCCCACAAAACAATATGTCGCGACATTGTTTGCAATTCTTAGGATTCCACTGGCCACCATTGGTAGTTTGCTGAAATTGTTGAAACTTTTAATTTACTTCCAAACTTGTTTAGTTTGTTCATATTGCGGGCTTCTAGAAGCTTTACTGGACATATAGGCCGTGCCACCTAACAACAGAATCTTTTCTATTTTTCAGGACCTGCTACGGCCATATGAGTTGTGAACCTGATGAATTTTTGAAAGTCTTCTGGAACAAACACTTTGGCAGTTTTCCTCCTGACATTTCTTTTATGTGTCCCTTGAGGACAATATGACCTTACCAGTTGAAAGATTTCCCTAATTGTGTAATGCTAGATTTAGACTCAAATTCAGACTCCGCGGTAATGGAAGAAGAGGCTAACTCAAACAACCGACCAATGGATATTGACGACCCGACAGATTGTCCATCTGAGATTAGAGACGCACCCGCTGACACATCTAGGAGAGCTGAGAGGCCTCCTGCTGCACTTGATGTCCACAGAATTATGACCCAAGAGTGGGTTGATCAGGTGGCTGAAGCCTTCAAATTTTCGGACAATGTGGTATGTACTGTACGCATCGTGGACCAAAGACCTTGCTCCATAATTGCTGATGGTTGAGTCTGCTTTCCCCTTCATGCCTTTGTATATGGGCTGCAGCTACCTATGCCAGTCCTAGTTAGAAGAATATTTGAAGAAATGAAGTTAGCCCCAGCCCAAGTAGACCCCAATGGTTGGAGGACAATTCTTTCTTCGATTGTATTGTGGGAGAAAATGTACATGCGAGACATAACTCCCGTAGAGTTTTTCCACTTCTACCGCCCAAAGTAAAACTCCATAAAATTTATGGGGTATTACTATTTTTCAGTCCACGACAAGGACGAATCCCTTTATTTTGGGATGCCTACCAGCATAAAAAACTAAAAAGGAAAATATTTTTTCATTTCTGGAGAAGGGTGGAAAATCCACCCTGAGGAGTTTGAGAGAGAGAGGTCATTTAGGATGCCGCGATAGTGGGGAATCCCCTCTAAGCTAGGTAAACAAGGATGCAACCCTTTTGAATTGTGGACGCGTCATATTTCTTACATTTTCCATGTTCTTTACTTTTGTACTAACATTAAACTTCCATACAGCTCTTGATAATTTGCCACTAAGTGAACGGCAGGAGCATAGAACAAGAAGGGTTGTGACTATTAGTGCTAACGATAAAAAGTTCAGCACCTTAGTAACTTATTCTTCCATATTTGAGGCAGGATACTTCCCTAACAAATCTCATCCAATAAGGATGGCTACGGAAGGTAACAATCACCTTTCTTTAACACTCCGTAACACTTGTCTTCAAATCATAAATACTTGGAATCTTTACTTTGTTTTTTCTTCAGGTGAGGAAATAAATAGGGAGCTCTTGAAAGCTCAATTAGCAGAGATGGATCAGGACGCAACTGCCCTCAATAATGCTTCTAAGAAAGGACAAAGGAAGAGCAAGAGGGACCATGTCTCAGTCCCAAACAATATTGAGCCCACTGTCGTTGAAGAGGCAGATGTGACAAATCCCACACCTGGGAGGGCCGCATCGCAAGAGGTATTTGTGGATAGTGTCACGACATCATAAAGAGAGGAACAAGTTTATGATGACATTGACGAACACCTGGCAGTAGCAGGCTTACTTCCCTCTTAAATCGAGAACCATGGTGCACGTGGATCTTCACCTATTTTTTCTGCTAATTCTTCCCCTCCGTGCACTATCATGGATATAAATGCCAACCTTCCACCTCCACAAAGCAGGCAAAGAGTTGGACCTAATGTTCGTCCACACCCTCAACTTAGGGAAGAAAATCCAAGTTCCTCTTGGGATATAACTGTGAGAGCCGTTCGTAGAATGAGGAAGGTTTCAGAGGCTGTGGACCTGAATCGTCTAGTGGAAGAGGACCATAAGGATTTAGAGGAGTATGTCCTTCATAGTTTACTATGGGTAACAACATATCTCACTTGGTTCTTTTTTGTTGGTTATTAATTCTTTACTTCAACTGATTATTTAGAATTCCAACAGGCCGAAGACGTTGTTGTGGCCCAAAAGATGAAGTATGAAGGGTTCTTCAAGCATTATAGGGCTACGAAGACTTCTCATAAAAAGGACTTGGACACAACTAAGGCATCTTTTTCTGAAGAAGGAAAAAGCTCATCTACCGCAGCACTTACAGAGATCAAGCAAGATCTTGAAGTTGCCATCAAGGCAAAGGACGAGGTTGAGCTAAACTTCTCTCAGTACTCAGAGTCTTTATCAATCGCCAAGGCTCAAACTCTTGTGGCTTCATAACAAGCCTCTACTGCTCAAAATAATCTTATTACGACTGAAAATCAAAAGAAGATGATGGCTACTGATCATGTCGCGTCCCTCAAAAATCTTGAGAGCCAACATTCTGAGGCCAACAGACTAAAAGAAGAGAATCATGTTGCATCCTTAAGCCTGTTGTGGACCTTTTTATGGCTAACTTCAAGAAGTCAAAGGACTTTTTTCTGATAAACAACAAATCCTACCTCCGCAGCTTTCAAGAGCTGAGGCACAAAGTTACCAAAAATTTCCCATAGTCCAAGGACCAAATTATGTCCTGGAAGTTGGGTGATGCAGAACATGACCTGTGCATGGTTGAACTAAGAGCTGCAGTTGAGGAGAGAGCAAGGAATAAAACCGAGGAGGCTGTGGTAGAAGATGACGAAACTGCGACAACCGTGGATGGTGTTGAGGGAGACGAGAACGGTGATGCAGCTTCATGAACTTGTAATCATCTTATGTTTAGTTTTTGAACTGATCATTAATATAAGGTTGAGTCCCTTCTAAAATTTTAAACTCATTACATATATGGGTTGCGTCGCTTTATATATTCGTACTCCTTGACTAAGACTACGACCTCTTTATCTAAAAGCCTTTCCACATTGCTCTCTTGTCTCTACTTTTATTCCTCTACTTTGATTGCCTTAATACATCTTTGATTGCTTGAACACAATTGCTTTTTGAAAAAATGCACTTCAATAATAACGTATGGGCCATAGGCTGCGGCAACATATTTTAATGGTAGTATTGAATAAGGTTGCGACCACCTCTTTTTACCTTGTGAATTTTCATTTTGTACTTGCGTATTTATATGTCTTGATGACAATAGGACGTTTAAGGCTGCGGTAATACCTTATGATAAATTACATACTTCTTAATAGCTATAATGGGCTCCCAGGAATGGCCAAGGCTGCGAACAACTAGCTTTGTCCTAAAGAAAAATGTCCTTGGGGTTGTGGCTTGACTTCTTTGGCATCTAAGTTAAATTTTTCGTTTCTCCATGTCTTGGTACCATTGACCTTTATATGCCGCAGGATTTGAGTTAGATGCTAGCTTACCGCATCTTCTGAATGAATTAACTTATGGGACTTGCCATAATGATAAGGCTGCGATATCTTTCTAGCCTTTTGTAGCTTTCGCATGCTTCTGGATGACGGCAACACAACATCCTTTAGTCGCTTCGATTGTCTTTCATGGAATATGGCTTTTAATTCCGAAAAATCCATCCTTCTATACGTATATGGGATACTATCAAGCCTTCCCAAGATGGGTTATGTTATTAAGCCACCCACAGCTAATATATAGGATACTATCAAGCCTCTTCAGGTTGGGTTATGTTACTGAGCCACCCACATCTAATATATAGGATACTATTAAGCCTCCTCAGGCTGGGTTATGTTATTAAGCCACCCACAACTGATATATGGGATACTATCAAGCCTCCCCAGGCTGGGTTATGTTATTAAGCCACCCACAGCTCATATATGGGATACTATCAATCCTCCCCAGGCTGGGTTATGTTATTAATCCACCCATAGCTTTGGATATTATCAAGCCTCCCCAGGCTGGGTTATGTTATTAAGCCACCCACAGCTGCTGATATATATAAAGCTATCCCTAGCTGGATATTACAAGCCTCCCGTCTTAATAACGCATCCCGAGAGCTAAGAACACTTTTTAATAATTTCTTTCCATAATGCATTCATAATATATGGGAATATAGTTCCTATAAGTGATGTCGTGGACCAATCTAGATAGCTTCTCTCGATAGTTTCTTTCTCCATTTTTTATTATAATTTTCTTTCAGAAAATCAGGCGTCTTGACGGGCATTATGGGACCATTTAGATATTATCATTCTTGATATAACATATTATCTCGAATCAAGATTTGTTTAAGACAAAATAGTCTTTTATAAGATAATATTTCATGGAAATGAGAATCAAGACATGGCACTATAAGAGTGAACTTGATTTCACGTATCTATCCATATATATATGACTTTATAAGGACAGTACAGAGTTTAATTTAAAACAGCATAAGAAGAGTTTCACTGTAAAATAAAAACAGATGAAATATAAAACACAAGCATGAAAAATGGGCATGTGGCTTGTTAAACTAGGCTGGTCCCTTTAGCATCCTTGAGGAAGCGTTGCAGCATCCCCTGCCTTATGAGCCTCTCAATTTCATCTTTCAGAGCATAGCACTGCTCAGTGTCATGGCCATGGTCCAGATGGAATTTTCCCCACTTGGATTTGTTCCTCTTGTGGAGTGGAGCTTTAAGCTTCTCTGGCCACTTCAGCAGCTTGTCCTCTTTTATGGACTCAAAGATGTCTTTAACTAGGAAGGCCAATGGGGTGTAAGACTTAAAGGCCCTTTTTTCCTTCTCCACTTTCCTTTTCTAGTTCTTGCATGCTGCTTCTACGGATGGAACTTCTGGTACTATCGCGGCAGTGAAGGCTGATGAGGTAATGATCCTGGGTATCGTACCCACATTGGATGAGGCTGCGGCCTCTAGCATAAGAACCTTCTGGGTCAAATAGTTGACCTGGGTTTGGAGTGAGGCGTGACTGTTGTAGAGATAGTTAAGGTTATTATACAGCTGCATAATCTAATCTTTAACTTCTATACTCTAGATGGAGTGTCCTTTCATTTTCTTATTTGTTGGTCTTTACAAAATATATAATCTGAGACGAAACTAGCAGAAGTGAGTAATCACATAAATATTGGATTAACCATGTAGGAAGTTGAGATGCAGCATTTGCACTTTTGCATGTTACTACTGTCGCAACCGCATATAGTGAAGTACATATGTGTATTACCATGGCCTTTGAATGATATTATTGATGAGATCGCGGCCAGTAAGGCACATAAGTTCACTTCCGTGGCCTTTGAATGATATTACTGATGAGGCCGCGACCAGTAAGGCACATAAGTGCACTATTGTGCCTTTGAATGATATTCATCAAGGTTGAGCAGGAGACCACCTGAGTCCGTTCCTTGATGTTTTGAAGCTTCTGTAATGCAACTGCACCAGTAGAGTCCGCAGTATGTAAGGCAGTTGAACTATCACGCCGCCACACTGGGCAATGAAGGGAACAATCCCAAAATTGAAACCCAAAACATGTGAAAAGCATACCTACTACGGTCTATTAATGAGAGAATACCCCCATGGTTCACAAAATGGAACAGTTCCAATGAAAAACCCTAGATCATAGGTCAATAACAGTAAAAAGGGGGTAAATATAATTCTTCCCTAGGCACTCATTTGTACGGGGCTAAAGCCCATCATGCTTTTCAGCATTATCTAGATGAAATGATATCATAGGGGTATGTAAAATATATCTAAGGTCATCAAAGAGAGACCATAATAGATATGAATAACGAAATACCCATTTAAAGGTGTAAATATAAAATAGAGCTCAATAACCAGAATTTACTCATGAGACGAAGATCGAAAGGATCCCCGTGAATAAAATAAGGTGTTTAAGAACTCGAAACATAGAGAAACAAGATTGAAATATCTCATTCCCATATACGGCGCCAAATTGTTTATATGAGAATTCTTCCACTAGTCGTTCTCGTACTAGCAAATCATGTGTAAATTATAATAAACTGATAGAATTAGTAAAAGAGAGAGAAAACAAGATATAGAGTGGTTCAGCCTCAAAAATAGGATATGTCCACTGTGTGGCTTTATTTTCATTATATCCATTGAATTGTATAATATAATCAAGCCTAAACAGGCGTACAAGTATGAGAGTAAAGGAGTGTACATGGCCGTAGCAGTTCCGGGAGTGCCAGAGATATGACTACGATGTAGGTGTGTAGTGCCCAAGATATATGTTAAGATTGTGTAGAGAGGATTTGTCAAGGATTCGCTAGGTATTGTAGAATCTTCCCCCTTATCTCGAGGTGTGGACCTTTATTTATAGGAGGTATGTGAGTTGTGTCACGTGCCTTAAGCACGTGACATATATTAAGTTTGGAGTTGCTGTGAATGAGGGGGATGCGGCCTATAAGGAAGGCATATTGAGTGCCACCTCCTGCACATTATAAGGTTGCATTCAGCATAGCAGAAGGCTGCATCCTGCATGAGGCTAAAGTCGTGGGTGCCTCACTCTATAGTATAAGGTTGCGTCATGTATGTAAGGCCAAGTGGTATGTGTCGCACCCTATACTGGAGCTATGAATGAGAAGGCCACACCCTGTTAGTGAATCTAGAGTTGTGGTGCCGCACCCTGTGCAGAGTAGGGCCATATCCTATAAGTTTTTGTGCATGCCTGAGTAACATCCGTGGCAGGGTGTTGTATTCGTACCATCAATACCCACATTTAAAAGTATCGAATCTCAAGAATCCTCATTCAGGTCCCATAAAGTTCGTTCAGGTGGTTAACATCATTAATGGTCCTCCAGGTGTTAGGGCGAGCACTGGGTAGGAACAACCTTTAAGTACGGGGAAGGTAATCCTAGCCTCAACCACAAATTGGAAGAACATCCATTAAACACCCCCTATTTTTCACGTGCAATTGATCAGGCCGACACGTCGAAGATAGGGAACTCTATGTAATTTATATCATTCTCATCATCAATGATAAATACAAATTATAGTAAAAATAAACCATCCACAACATAAGAAATAATGAACAACGAAATAACTGAATTGAACAAAATAAAAGAAATTTCTAATAAAAACTGAATCCACTAATACGAGTTTCCGAAAAAAGAAACTCTCCAATTTAAATGTAAATGAAACTCCTAAATACAAATACTAATAGAATAACAACTGAAATAAAATCAAATCCTACATTAAGGATGATAAACCGGGTGTTCAATAATCTGCAACAGTAATTGCTTAGTCTAACTCTAACTGCTTAGTTATATTGATCCTATATAACAACAATAATACCTGGGGGGGAAAAGGGTTTTATATATTTGGATTTGCACCTTAAAGTTGTAAAAAATATTATATTATTTAAGTGTATTAAATGCGACCAATTTACTCCCCCTTCCATCACCCATCGACACTCACACAAGAATATGTCTCACCTCTCATAAAACCTAGTACAATTCTAATTAACCATACCCAATCCATACCAAAATATACCAAGGCTACTAATACCCATAAGTAACACACAAAATAATAAACCAAAATTCCTAAAGCCCAACCGTCTCTCAAATCCCGACCCATACTATGTTTTGTACGTGGAACGTCTCGCAAGATAAATCCAAACAAGGAGCTCCCGAATACACTACAACCTAGATTAATCAATTACTAATATTTTTTGGCCTAATACTCCATTTATCACGGTAATAACCATAAAATTCCAATACCTAACATGAGGTAAGTCACAAGGATCTCATATCGAAAACTCCAAAACTCCCGATCGAACTAGACTACATGCGTGGGACATTTTACAAGAAAAATCCAAATAAGGAACCCCTTGATACACTTATGTCTGACTGGAACATTCTTTTGAGATAGTGGTATGAGACTCCCTTAGAAAATAGCCAAAATCAGTATGTATGTACAATCTACTATACATACACTATATCTGCCAAAGAAATAAACCATCTTGGATCGACCTATGGCAAAAAGTATTAACCCAACTCATAATGCCAATCATCAAATTAAATAGAACATAATAAGAGTACTCCCAAACCCCTACCATCTATCTTCCCAATAGATAGATCCAAAAAAACTATCTAAGGACTGAGCGATATCCCAACTCTGGACTCACATATAAATCCATACAAATATTGCCATTACTAAAAATATATCCAATCACAAAGGACGTACAAAATCATATATTTTTAATCATTCTATACGCATTATGATTAACGAATCCTCAGTGTATTTTAATATTTTTACTAGTTAGTTACACTTCTATTAATTACATTTTATATTTGCCAATGTGTTTCCCAATTAGCCTCGAGCAATAGTTGAATCCCACGTTTACTAATACGCATATACAAAAACTATACCTAATAATCATAACCACAGAAATACACAATGTCCAATACATGTTAGACTACACACAATCCCGACTCATAGATATTATAACATTCATGCATTGTCCTCACAAACGGACTAAATATCCACATATATATAGACACTAATATACGCATAACATTAACTAATTCCCATAGTCTAATAAATATCCAACTATATATATATATATATATGTACCCTCTCTCACACACACACACACACACACACACACACACACACACACATATATATATATACACTATTCTAAAAAATCCACCTAGGCACGCCTAGGCTTGAGGCTTGGGAGAAATGCCCCGCCTTAAGATTTTTATGCCCTATTCTTGGTAAAACCTTTAGGCCACTTTTTTTTCTAAAAAAACAATGCTTTAGTGAAACGATAACACATTTTAAAGAATTTTTTTACAAACCGGACCATTATTCCATCCAAAATAATCAAATAGTATTTTACTTTGCAAATATTAAGACATACTTTTATGATATGTACAATTTTAGTATTTTAATAGCCATGTTATGGTTAAAAAATATTAAAATATATTAAGAAGGACTAAACGCCTTTTCATGCCTTTTTACGCCTAAGGCCTTCCTAGGCTTCTAAGGCTTGGCCTCCACGCCTCGATCACGCCCCGCGTTTTTTAGAACCTTATAATATATATATATATATATATATATATATATATATCTATGTGTGTGTGTGTGTGTGTGTGTGCGCGCGCGCTAAAAGTACAACACCCCAATGTAACTAATCAAACTCGAACTACCCTACCTAAATCATGTGTTCCCTCCGAGTGTCTTAACCCTACCGTGTATTATATATACATATACATAACATAATTTTTCATATAGTATATACTATACACTAATAAACCGAGTCACGTCCCAATCCTCAAATCGGATTATATTGATAGTAATAGGCTATATATACTCAATTAAGAGTTCAATAATAATATCTTAACATATAAGGAATAATTCATCTTCTTGTTCTTCCAATTCGTCCCAATTAATATGCAATTATAATTAATTCTTTCTTTAAACACGTGATTATACATAAATTAATTGTTTAAACTACAGCAAAATCATAATTATAATATATACTGATTGAAAATGTATTAATCTAGGGATATTCTCACCAATAAACCATACAATTCTAACGTAAATATGCATTTTAACATAAACGTAGGTTTAATCGATTAAAATATACAATAAACATGTTATAACATTATACCAAACTAGGCATTTAGTCAAGCTCTTAAGATGTGAAGAAATTAGGTTTCTGAATTAGTAACAGTCCTAGGCCGTGAAAATTTCAGGCTAAATTTTGTCATGGATTTTAGACAGGACAATGACTATTTTTATAAGAATCTCGCATTTTACATGTTGTCACAGCTCTAGACTGTGACTAAATCTATAATGTCTTTAGGCCATTACTGAATCTTTCATAGTTCCAGGATTTGACTAAATTTATCACAGTTCCAAACTGTGACTAAATCTGTAATGGCTCTAGGTCGTGGTTGAACTTGTCATAATTCTAGACTATGAAAAATTTGCGGCAAATTCTAGAATTAAAATCAAATTTTAAACCCTAAGAACATGCTTCTAATTCATTAGTTAAAACATAACAATGAAAGTCATAAATTCTTTACATACTAACATGGTAAGTAGGATAGTATTTCTTGCCTTAAACGAATATTGAATCTTGATACTTGATCAGTTCCTCTTGAATATTCTTCCACTTATCCCAAAGCTTGCCTCTTGAAACTAGGGTTTTAATTATGGTGTATTATATTGTTTAATGATGGTTATAAACCTATTCAAAATCCCAAATTCGCACATCCACTATAGGACCACATTTGAACCCCCACATTAGCCCAAATCGCTAATTGTTACATTTAAAACATGGCCTAATGGTATACCCACTCTCAAGATTCAATTGTCAACATTAAAAACACTATTCCGGGCCTTAAAGTTCCATCCTACCGTATAAATCCAAAATATCAAATTAATTTTCAATGAGTTAATTTAATTTATAAGTCATCCATAAATGATTTAAAATTCTCATTTTGAGTTCCTATTAATAATCTAAACCCATTAATCCCAATAAGTTAGTTGTTAATTATAAATATTAATCATACATCAAATAATCATTTAATTAATTCCTAAAAATACGAGGTATTACATTCTTCCCCTTAATAATGAAATTTCTTCCTCGAAATTCGCCAAAACATAAAGTCATAACATAATTTACACAAATACCACAGTCTCATACATAGTTAGCCCATGCATGTATCATTAAAAGATAAATAAATAAGGCTCACATATTCCTACCATAGTATGTCATGCCTCGGGCACCCATACACCCAATTGTACATGTTCATAACACATATAAGGGTTGGAAAATGGTAAGATTTTGGAGCCAGATCTCAGCACTCGGTATAAACTCATACGTCGGACAAATAATCAAAACGTATATACTCTTAGCCTACCTTTTAAGCACTGTACCTAATAACCTACGAAATGCCCCAAACAAAAATGCCTAAACCAAGTATAGTATTCTCATTACTCTTCAGTGTTATGGAAAATCAACCATATTGTAGCAATCCCAACATGAAAATACTAATCAATAGCTCATTCACATTGTGGAAAATCAACCATGCCCTTCTGCCTAATATCTCATTCGCACAGTGGCTGGCGAAACCACATTATCTAACCTAACAGCTCACTCACACTACAACGAACTAGTATTCCAAAACATATAGCCAATAACCCATGTTGTCCTACTAAAAAACTCACTAGAACTATGGTAGACTAATTAGTTACATCCAACCTAACAGCTCACTCATGAAAGGACAGAATGACATGCAAAACATCAACCATGAAATAACCCATGTCGTGAAAAATCGCACAAGCCAAACATCCTAGTAGCTACGCCTATTGCATCTAATGTATCTACATAACATTACCTTACACCTATGTTGATATAGGATAAATGAAATACACATAAATATTAAAGAAAAGGAGCATATCCAGTCCATCTGATATGGTACCCGTTCTTTCAAGATAACATGTAGTCCCTACTCCTAGCATGGTAGTATTATTGCCCTGGACCCTATGGTACCAGTTGTTCTAGTGGAACATCACCTCGTGTTGATAACAACAATTCTAAAAATATCATATGAAGGGAAAATATCCTATTACCCTATTCATTAAACTCCCACGGGTTGGCCTTCAGGCACTAAGTCACCAAATAAGCCTTTTCCCCACAACCATGACAATGTCTTTTAAAGACACCATTGTGAACACCCCTGACTGTTGGTCCAATGTTTCTTTTCACTATTTTTTCCATGTCTAGTAGTCTCCTTTTCGATTCTCACCATGTGATTGTGTCCCCTCTTCACGATGAAAAGGCTTCCCTCTATTGGCCCCACCCTTCTTTTCTTAAGTAGAGATTGTCTCCCAATTTATGAGGTACACATATATAACGATAACATGACATAAGGTTCTCTATTATGGTGCCCATAACTAGACTATATCATACTCCCTCATAAATCTCAAAATAACCACATGAAAGAACCTACCTTTGGGGACCTCCTCCTGCCTTTATCGCTGACCCATAGGAGGCCCATACCTAACGGATTTAGAGAGTATGCACACAATAATAACGGGAGACCACTATACAATCACATCAATAACCAGTCCCATATCACTACTCATTCGATGGATTTGGCCATCCATGCCTCACGTTATGAGACTGTTTTCGAATGAACGTATGCTCAAAATATACAACTGTGACACCCCGCCCAAATAAATACCGGATGATCAGTCCTATATCAAATTTAAAACAGGATTCTCAGGGGTTCATTCTTAGCATCACTGCCAAAAACTTTTTAAAACTTTACTAACCACCTAGTATTAAAAAAGACTGATGTCAAATTTTATGTTTTTATTAAAAAATTAAATATGCATGCTAAATAATAAATAAACCATACATCCAAACCATGAGTCTAAAAAAATACTAAATGAATAAATAACCTGCCGAATAAACAATCGACTCAAAATTCCAATATAATAATCCAATAAATTAATACATAAACCACATACTAAGTCTAAAAGTAAAAGGGGAAACATGCCTTGAATGAATCTACAACTGAGATAAGAATTCTACTCTAGGAATAAAGAAATGATGCATCTAAATCAAGTCCTGCAACCATCCACAATGTTGCAGTTGTGTAACCCTCGAATAGATAAGTCAACCATGGCATCCCTATGGATGGAGACCTATTAATATACATATACATAGACAAAAGAGAAGAAGTACAAGAAATGGGTCAGAGCCCGATTTGTAAAAATGTTTAGCAAGCATTTTATTGTAATAAATGAAATGCGTAGTATATAATGTTCATAATTGCTTTTACGGTCGCACTCTCTTGAGGACAATTTCTCCTCTCTTTTATAGTGCACACCTATCGCATTCATTTACTCAGCATAGTCGTTTCTCTATCCAACTACTCCAGAACATCTACATAATTAGCCCACTAATCCTCTCGTCACAATGATTGGAATCACGTATGTAAATTCTCAGATTTACGAATATTTTTAAATATTACCACAATACTATCAATGCTTAGTTACATACTATCTATCTATATATATATACCCATATATATCTACTAAATATGACATTAGTTCAACCCAGTGTTATTACTACCTACGTTCATTCTAGAATGCCCGTATCACCCATACGATACGATATCAAATAGTTTGTCCCGAAAAGTCTAGTACGTTCATCATTTGAATAGTTAATCCTTTTCTCACTAAGATTATTTTACTTATCATGACATTCACCTCTACTAATTACACATAGTAGAATTGTTTACCAGTGTATATATTTAATCACTCCACATATATATATTATAATCCTGCACCCCTAAATCAAGACCTCTTGGCGCAATGTATACTCTGTTATCGTGTCCCGGTGCATTACTCACTACATGGAGGACTACTATTCATTTTAGATTTTCTTATTATTCATGTCTACTTAATTCACACAGTAGTTATCATCACAAGTGCATGTATCTATAATCACACTATCTTATATAAATATATTATACTGCACCCCGAGACAAAGCTGCGGTGTCTGCATACTCTGCTATCATGTCCTGTTGCATCACTAATCGCATAAAGGACTATAGGTTCAATCTCTCAAAAACCATCAAAACAAAACACACATATTGGAGGCGAATATAGTTTCAAGATGATGGGATACGTACATACCTACGCACCCATACGACCGTCATCACTATCGTTATCATAGATAGACCGTACCTAGGTTATATGCTCTAGTGGTATAATTCAATATCCCACTCGAAGGATCCTCAAGGCATTATTGTCCACAACGGGCAACCTCCACTCGATAGCAAGCAGCGTATGTATGTCATACACATAATAAAACAATCAAATAGGTATTCACGCACCCTATCAAAATCTTAGGTAATCACACAACCTTTTATTGTTTTAGGTATTCACACAACCTATCATTCTTTTGGTATTCACATAACCTATTATCATTTTTCTATTTGATTATGTATTCCCGTATTTGTATATACAATTCCCACATTCATATATATATACATATATTCCAATTATTAACGAGTTCGCTCATATTAAATACGATCCAATACCAAAATATCTACCTCCCACTATTTAATATAATTCATAGGATGGTATATTCCACCTCATATATACCCTATTAAGTTCATATTAATCTCACAAAGGTCCCAAAAAATTTTGGTTCCACTTCGGGAAAGTTTAATCTCAAAATAAAACTCCAAGGGCATTTTAGACGTTTAACACCTTGTGCTTAAATAATAATTTCTATATAGCAGGTACTACTCTCTGTTATCTACGCATGGCCACAAATGGCACATAAATCCGAATTCGTATGACAAAATTATGCTAATTCAAATTTATGCTAAAAATCAAATAACTCATTCCGTCTTCAAGGGTATTTTAGACCTTTTAATTTTTGTGTCTAATTAAAAACATTCCCAGGACAACGTAATACTCTTCGCTATGGCTGCAAACGTCAAACTAATCGGAGTCCGTATGCCAAAAGCTAGGGCATTATAAACATTCGCCTAAAAGAAGATTAAAAAAAAATTTTCTTAAAAATTTTCCCCACATTAATAAATTATTGTTTTGAGGCATTTTGGAGCAGTTTTGGAGGAAGCCCATGAGAATGTGTATATGATAGACTTACCTCCATATGGAGAGAATAAATATGGTATGTCCTTAGCCCACACACATTCTTATATACACAACATTCTCATATATACGCTAACCTTGTCCTTTCCTGCTAACCGTGCGAAACAAGAACGTCATGAAATACCTCAAGCCTTAGTTCAACCAAGTTAAAATTGCTCAAGTATAATCCAATTTTCTTTGTTGATAATATATGAAGACTAGAGATGGATTTTGAAAGAATTAAAACACAAGTTGTGTTCTAATAAACTAAGTCAATTTTATTTCAAAACTCTTCTTTAAGTTTTCAAGATTCAGAAAATATTTATTATGTTGTTGAGGGAAAGAAGCAGTCAGTTCACCTACTAATCAACAAACAACCACAAGACATAAAATTTTACTTGGTAAAATTCCAAAGTAAGGGAAACATCCACGGTCTCTTTTTAAAGAGAAAAAAAAAATAAAAACACTATATCAAACAATCATTATAGATTACATATTACAACAAATAAAGAGATTTAAAAGATCAAAAATAGAAAATACCTAAATTGGTCTAAACTCTGGGAGAACCTCTAATGTAGGCTATTTTGTTTCAAGAATCTGCAAAGCTTTACTACTTTAACTTAACAACATAGCCCCAAATATTAACCATGGGTATAGTGTTGTGAAAGGTGTGTGTCTTGAGGTTTAGTGTATAGTGAGTGTCGCTAATACAGATCTACTCAAATGCATGCACACTTAAGATTACAGACAAGACCAAAGGAAATTACAAATCTTGAACATTGTTTTACATGTAGACTAAATTGGAGTTCACATCACAATTTGAGTTTTATGTAATGCCAAAATATCTACAAAACTTTTCATATTTGAATTCTAAAATACTAGATCTAACAACTTTTAAAGGTTTATTAAAAATAAATAGTATAAAAACTCAGAAACTTCAAAGAATCCTATTTCACTACAAGAGAACTATACTTTAGCGATGAATTAGGTTCATAGCCATTGGTTAACTTTCGTCGCAAAATATATTTTTACGATGACCTATATTCGTCAAACAAATCATTGCAAAAAGCATGTCGTTATACATGTTTTGCGAAGAATCTACCATTCATCGTAACTAGTCTTTAGTGACGAACATATATGTCATTAAAGTGTGTAAACATCGTCACAATTCTAATCGCATTTCTTGGAATTGGTCATTCTCGATACATATGTTCATCGCTAAAGTAGTTTTCTTCGTCGCAAATATTTTCATCTATATGGCTGTTGTGATAAAGAAAATGCATCGCAAATAATCTTTAGCGACAAATAGTTACGTCACTAAAGAAAGTAAACATTGTCGCAATTCAAATTACATTACTTGGCATTGGCCATTCTCGATACAGATGTTCATCGCTAAAGCAATTATATTCGTCGCTAATATTTTTTCATTTACAAATTTGTGATAAAGAAACTTCGTCGCAAAATATGTTTTCGGAAAACTACTAGCAACAAATTAAATCGTCGCAAATGTGTCAAGCAACAGTAGACATGAATTATTTTTGAATCAAATATTTTTATATATGAAATTTTTCATTGCGATAATAAGTGCTTTTGTCGAAAGTGAAAACCAAAAAATTAATATATCGCAACTTAAGTATAAAGATAAAAACAATATTGAAAAAAGTCATAACCAATTGTCTAAACTAAAACACGAGTCATAACTAGTTGTTTAAACTAAGATAAAAGTCAAAGACACCAATCATTTACCAACTTGTCACAACTACAAATGTTAATTACTACTAAAACTAAATCTAGGAGTATTCAATATAATTAAAACTCAAGAAGAACCCTCCATCCGATTAAGGGTCGCCATGATATTTTCAATCATTACTCCTTAACTCAGTATTGTTACATTTTGACTCTCCAAAAGACCATTCAACCAAGAGATCTGAGATTTCAAAACCTCATTCTTTGCAATGTTATATGCTCCATACCTAGATCCAAATGTCTTGGGTTGAGGTCCGAATCCAAAACTCTTAACATAACCCGGCCTCTTCCCAAGAATCTCCTCACAAATTTGTGCATCAGTCAACTCTGTATTGTTTCGTTGCATATCGACCATGTTGTTCTGCAAATAAAAAGTGTCAAAATATATCCAATACCTCCTTAAAAAAGGGCATAATATTTAATTTTAGTTATTATTGATAAAATAACAACTATCTTAATAAATTAGGATATGCTAGAGTAAACTCCAAAAGTGCCCATTTGAAAAACATTGCCCCTAAATATTACCACTTTTAACGTGACTTTAGTTGTAATAAAATTGAGGTCACAAATGCTTTTTATAAAAGTGGTAAGAGCCACTTTTAAATGAACCAAGAAAAATTAAAGAAAAAATGTTTACGTGTACCAAAAATTAGTCAATCAACAATATGCAAATATTGATCTAATTCACCAAATAGTAATTTTCCATCGCACATGAAAATTAAATAAAAGATGCCAATCACATATACTTACATACGCAGTCTCGACCTCATTGTTGACCCATCCTCTCGCACTACTGAAATGGATGTTATGGAAGAGTTTAATACGCCCAATAGGTGTTTCACGTAACTTACCATTATTCTGCCATTAAAAAAAAGAAGCAAAGTAAACAAATTTGTGCAATAAACAAAAAAATGCAAGCTACAAATATTAGCAACCAAATTTACCTCTTCATATGTGTGTTGAACAAATGATTTTGACCCACCACGGTGATTAAATAAATTCTTTCGACGACTTTCTCTACACTTGGTTGAACGATCCTGAATTAGTAACCAAATATGTTTTTAATACACTAGTGTACTGGTAAAAAGGTGAGATAAAAAAACATTGAATACTAGATTTTACCAAAAACTTTGGAGATGTCCAAAGTGTGCAGAGAAAATCCCAGTCCTCTTGTGATGAAACCTTTTTGTGAACCCATGCTCGTTCGCACATATCTCCGAACAATAGGATTTGACATGTCAACATCAAACTTTGTTTGAAATTATGTGTTATTCTGAAATGTTAAAACTCGACCTAAAAACCTAAGCTTAATCATTGATAGCTAGCAGCAATAGTAGATTTTATACGTACCAAAAGCCTACCAATCAATTCAGTCCTCTGACCTTCAGCAATTTGCGACCATTTCTCTGCTTGTAGAGGTGTTTAAGTTCGCACTACAACACCAATATCTGCAACAAAAGCCTTGCGATTAATTCCCAATGGTCTACCATGTGTAAACTCCACAACAAGCTTAGTCTAGCTCGCTGCGAAATTTTTTTCAGCTGCTAAGTTACGAGCAATGCCCCGGACTCTCTTTGGAACAATGGATACTGGAAAGGAACATAATAATATAAATTAAAAAACCAATTATCAAGTAACTAAAAACATGATGACATGATTTATGTATCACTACCAAGTGTATCGGCAGAAGCAACCTCAGAGTGATTGGAATCATCAGAATTGCTTCTTTCTCCCCCTCTTCTTCCAATACCAGGCGCCATAGCAAATCACTGCGATAAAGTTGTACACAACAAAAATAGATTTACTTATGAATTTATTATACTGGTAGGTTGAGAAGTGGGGTCGAATAACTTATAACTAGTACAAACTGAATAAGGCTTCCTAATATTCTACTATATGAACGATGAAGTAGAGAAAATGAGAAAGAAACACAACACAAACTAGAACATTTTTAAGGTATTTTAAGCAATATTGTAACATTACTACAACCTTACTTAATTTATGTTCAATCCCCAAAAGTCTTTTCCACAAGTTTCAACCTCCGTAAATGTAGCCCAGCAAGAATCAATAATGTACACTAAAAAAACACTGATATGTAATCAGGCCTTCATATCTACACTAAAAAAAAATAAGAAGATTGGAATATAAAACGTTATAATTAGGCCTTGATATGTCAAAAAAATGATTTTTTGGCATGCAAAGTTGGGCTGAATTGTTGGTGTTGATACTTGGCTGGGAGGATTTATAACTGTAAAGAAAACACGTTGCGATTGTTTTCAAAATCAATTGTAGCTACCAATTAGCAGACTCTAATAACATGTTAGATATATGTATATCCCCAATTAAATGCAACTATTTTATGGAAACAAATGAATGGCTAATTTGACAATGGGATAAAAAAAAATGGAATCATGATGAATAAGGATAATGTGGCAAATCAGTTCTTGCAATCATGTATAGGCAAGCTCTAAAAAAAACTATTAATTTTATCCATGATGATTAGCTATGAAGAAGAGAAAATATACTCACATCTTAATTAATTGAAAATGGTAAACACAAACTAGTCAGTTAAGATGAAAACTAACAGAGGCCTTTGTGGAACCAACAAAGTAAGCACAAACTAGTCAGTTAACATGAAAACTAGTCAGTTCACAGTAATGAGACCAACAGATGATCCTACATAACTATGTTAAGATGGCAGTGCCAAAACATGTTTTGAATATTGTGGAACCAACAGAGGCTAAATTTTATCAAGGGAGACTTTCTTGGTGTTGGAACCAACAGAGGAACTGGAGGGGACTGTATAATGAATAATCTATATGGTATAAAATACCAAAAAAACTATTAAAGGAAAGATATTGAACAACTGAAAATCCAACTGCTGACTAAATTTCCTCACTGACACTCTATTATAAATTTGACATCAGAATTTACCATAATTTATGGGCAATAATCTACTCGCAACTCAAATTGATTAATCTCTAATTATGGCTCACAATGGTGACAGGAAAGTACATAATCAACTTAATATGTCACCTTGTATCTCTATCTTGTGCTAATCTATAAATTCTAATTACATCCACGTGACCCTAAATAATTGTCCATTCCAAACTAATACAGATGTAACTACTTAGAAAAAAGACCAAAATCTGGGGTTTTTCTGTTTCATCAATCCTAACATCCTCAGTTGAATCAATCTAGCTTTGCTCCCTCAAATGGTACCCGTTATGGTGCTAGTCTGCGGAAGCAGATCAAGAAGATGGAGGTTAGTCAACACAACAAATTTTTCTGTGAATTTTGTGGAAAGTATGTAGTGACGAGGAAGGATGTGGGAATTTTGGGATGCAAAGATTGTGGCAAAGTCAAAGTAGGCGGTGCTTACACCCTAAACACTGCTAGTGCTGTGACTATTAGGAGTACAATCCATCGGCTGAGGGAGAAGATAGAGAGTTGCTGTGACTGTTAGGCGTACCATCCATTGGCTAGAAACATAAAAACACAGAGCAAGAGAGAATGAGAAAATCATGTACTATCATTGTTGCCTTTCCAGGTCTGGTATTTCTGTATTAGCGTTGTCTCATCTCCGACGTCGGTGGTCGTAGGTGGAGGCACCACTATATCTTTCTCTCTCTCTTTTGAGTCAATTAATCAAATAAACAATAATAAAAAAAAATCATTTGAAAAAGGTAGAACTCATTTAAATGGAAAAGCATCTCATTAGAATGATATACATACATGTATAATCAAGCCAAAATCTAAGAATCTCCTCACTTAACTTAAATTCCTAATGTAACCTGCGAGATGACTTCTGCACTGGAGTATACAACTCCTGCTCCAAATGTATGCACTATAAACTCGCACTTTTTTCAACTGTGTTCTTCACCCAGGGCATCTTCTCAAACTAAACACAAGTGACAATGCACACAACCCAAATTGAACACTTGTGTCAATGCACACATTTAGTTGCCCTCGACCTGTATCCCTCTGTTAAAACGGCAGTGCCAAAACATGTTTTGAATATTGTGAAACCAACGGAGGCTAAATTTTATCAGGGGATACTTTCTTGGTGTTGGAACCAACAGAGGTACTGGAGGGGAACACTGTATAATGAATAATCTATACGGTATAAAATACCAAAAAACCTGTTAAGATAGATTTTTATAATCAATCAAAAGTGAAAGATGAAGGAACACTAGTCCATTCAACATGTTATGAATGCTCTCCATTCCCAAAAATTACAATGATAAGACATGGAGGTAGATGTGCCCAGTCTCTAGTCGGATAAGTAGGGTAAGTAGTTGATAAGAGCAACCCAACTGCTGACTAAATTTCCTCACTGACACTCTATTATAAATTTGACAGCAAAATCTAGCACAATTTATCTGCAATAATCTACTCGCAACTCAAATTAATCATCAATTCATGGGAATTTGAGAATGAGATGGAAAGGCGGTTATAGCTTCTTTTTTATTGAACAACTGAAAATAACCCATGATAGAAATCAAGAACACAAAGCTAAATAATTTCATAAATAATTCCTTTAATCTAGGAAGAATGAACATTTCTAAGATGCGGTTATACCGAAAACAAGACTAATGAAAAAATTAATTAAAATCTTCTCTCAATCGCTTTAATCATCAGTGTCTGGTTGACTTTCGCGACTGTCACTGCAATATTCTTCTAATGTTCCATCCTCTTCTTAAATGTCATCATCGTGTTCAATATCATCATGAGAAACAAGTGGAATATTAATCTCATCATCACCGCTGTTATGTCTGACTAATGGTACCGCATCTAGATTCCCCTCTTGAACAACACATTGAATATCACAAGATTCATTTCTTGGTATGCATCATTAATTGTACCATCATCAGTATCTCCCATGTTATCTCCCTCAGGGACATCCCAAATACGTATGTGCTGCGCTTTTTGCACTACTTTCCAATTCGATCCAAACGTGTAATCATCTAAGTAAAATACTTGTGACACTTGTGTTGCAAGCACAAATGGATCATCCTCATACCATGTATTACTAACATTAATAGAAGTAAGGTGATAATCCACTTGTATTCTCTTCTTTTTTGGATTAGTGCCATACCATTCACATTGGAATACAACAACGTGGTACCCCATTATGTAATTCAATTCGATAACATTACATAACCGACCATAAAAATCAATAACTTCATCATCGTGCTCCCCTGGTACAACTACCCCACTGTTTTGAGTTGTGCGGCGATCATCGCGGTCTTTAGAATGAAATCAAACTCCATTAACAACACATGCGGTGTATGAAACCCCACGAGCATCAGGACTATAAAACAATGAATATATTTCATCTATGGCAAGTGGAGAGCCTTCTTGACGTAAATTCCTCATCTAAAATAGTTGAATATTTAAGTATGTTGTCAATTACCAAAAATATTTGTCAATATTTAATTTCATTAACATAGTAAACTATATGACCACATTAACTTACTCAATTTTTAAACCACTTTGGAAATTTTTGTTGGTTCCTTTGATACAAATTATCTCGATATTCCATCTCTAGTAGTGCCATATGTTCACTACATATGCATAGTGAAGCACATTTAATTAGAAGCTAATAATTATAAGTATTTTAATTAATGAGATATTGGCATAAGACTTACTCTCTATATGGTCGTGTCTCATCATAATTATTTAAGATGTACCAATGGATCTTGTCAATATCACCTTCTCGTAACATTATGAATTGTCTTCCACCAATGGGGCGGGCAACTTGAGAAAAAATCGATTGCGACCCATGTTGCTGTAATGGGCGAGCATCATCATTTTGATCAACTCGATTGAATTTGGTTTTAATCCCGTGAAGGTACATTGAACAAAAATTTAACGCTTCTTTAACAACATATATCTCTACTATTGAACCTTCAAGGTGGGCTTTATTGTTGACGCTTCCCTTTTGTGTCCCTTGACATAATATAACAATATGTAACATTCATTAAAAAAATATAAATTGAAATTTATTATGAAGTACCTCTCAAATGAAAACATCCACCTGGAGTTTACTGGTCCGGCAATAATAGCCTCACGTGGTGATGCACGACCAGGTGGACCATAACATCAAAGAACGATGGAGGAAAGATTCTTTTAAGCTTACATAGTATACGAATAATCCCTTCTTCTAATTTCTCAAGGTCCTTCACAAGTAATGTTTTGGCACATAATTGTTGAAAGAAGTTGGATAACTCAATCAATGTTGTACAAATATCCTTAGGTAAGAATGGACGTATTCCACTAGGAAGAAGCCATTGTAAGATAACATGACAGTCATGACTTTTCAATCCGGATATCTTGCCATCATTTATATTTACATTTAGTGATACGTTAGCTGTATACCCATGAGGAAATTTAACTGATTTTAAAAATGTATAAAATCTTTTTTCATCCGGTGTCAGTGTATATGATGTAGTTGGCTTTAACCGTTTGTTACCATACTCTTTTAGATGCAACTCCTTTCTTATGTTCATGTCGTTCAGATCTAATCGAGCTTTGTCCGCATCTTTTTTTTCCCTTCAATACTCAAGAGTGTTCCAAGAATGCTATCACATACATTTTTTTCAATATGCATAACATCAAGATTGTGTGTTAACTTTAGCTTCGACCAATACTCCAACTCAAAGAAAATACTTTTCTTTGTCCAATTCAATTCCTCGGGGGTAAGTTTTCTCTTTCGATCCTTATTATTAGGATTCTTTCTAGGTTTTAATAGTTTGACCCTATCCAGTTGCTGTAATATGTCATCTTCGAAAAACTCCCTTGGTGCATCTCCCAGTTCAAGCTTCCCATTGTGAAGTCTACTTCTTCGCCAAGGATGGTTTTTAGGAAAGTACCGACGATGACCCATATAGCATATTTTATTCCTTAATGGTTCTGATAATGTATCTTCATTACATAATAGGCATGCTTTATATCCTTTTGTGCTCCAACCTGATAAGCTCCCATACGCAGGAAAGTCATTTATAGTCCACAAAATTGATGCATGTAAACAAAAATATTCATTCTTGTAAGCATCCCATGTTTGAACACTGACATCCCACAACTCTTTCAATTAGTCAATTAATGGTCTTAAGTAGACATCCATGTCTTTTTCAGGTGCTTTGGGTCCAGGAATCAACAATGTCATCACAAAAAAAGGTTCTTTCATACACTTCCACAATTGCATGTTATAAATCACTAGCACTACAGGCCACATGCTATATAAGTTGCTCATGTTTCCAAACGGATTAAAACCATCAGAGGCAAACTAAGGATATTGTTGATCAAAATCTTTCCATGCCAAGGAGTCAGTGGGATGCCTTAAGACACCCTTTATATCTACACATTTTTCCTTATGCCACCGCATGTCAGTCGATGTATGTCTTGATATAAACAATCTTTGCAATCTAGGTTTCAGTTGAAAGTAACACAATATCTTGTGTGGTATGTTTTTTCCCTTCTTATCATTATACTTATACCTTGGTTCATCACAAACTGGGCATTTGTTAGCATTTTGATCCTCCTTCCAGAATAATGCACAATCATATTTACAAGCGTGAATTTTTTCATAGCCTAATCCCAAATCTTGTAACCTTTTCTTACATTCATAATGTGACACCGTAATATTTGCCTCGATAAATGCATCTTTTAACAGTTGGACTAACATATCAAATGATTTGTTACTCTAACCATTAAGAACTTTCACATGCATCAATTTCACAAGAAATTGGAATGAAGTGAAATTCTTACAACCTGGATAGAGTTCTTGTTCAAGATCACCGAAAAGTTCACCCAATTTGGCACGATGCATTTCTGAATCACTCTTTTCTGGATCACTCTCATCTTGAAAATTATTTGGGCCAAAAGCATTATTTAACATTCCTATCATGTCATCATCTTCGTCTTCATTTTCAGAACATTCTGACGGTTGAGCATTCACATTGTGATGCACAGCATAACTCAAGGATACCCCTCGTACCAGTAAATGTGTTTAAATAGTAGGTAAGTCATGGAAATAAATTTCCACGCAATCTCTACAAGGACATCTCAAGTGGTTATTTCCATTTAGATTAATTTGTTTATCAATAATAAATGACTTAACACCATCCGTGTACTCTTTAGATAACTTATCGGGCAAGAACATCCAACTATTATCCATACTTGATTACATGAGAATATAAATATACATTTTTATTAACTAAGTACTGAAGTTTCAATATATTAAGGTCATATTCTATATACAACCGAATTTTTGTGTACAAATCATATCGATTATGACTTTTTTAATCACCCCACAACAGTTAAAAAACCAAGCCAGAGATTGTGTACTAAAAAATTATCATTCAAGAAGAGCAATGAGCAAGTGAGATAATACGTGCATTTGTTAAATTCAACCCTAACAGCAATAGAGAGGACCATGTTCTGCATCTTGGAGAATTACCAAAAAGAGGACGGTGTTCAATTACATGTCAGCTATGAAAAATTTGAGACACCCCAAGTTTTCATTATTGTTGGAATTGCTGTTATTAGGAGGTAAGTCTGATAATTTAAGATTATTGACTCTAACCCCGTTGGTAATTCAATATTTTCAGAATTTCCCTTAAAATGAGGTAAGTAAAATGTTTATGAAAACATTTTCACATCGTTGACAAGGGGTTAAGTCTATTGATAATTTATCATCATTGATTTTACCCCTTTTGATAATACAATAGAACCAAATATTTATGATAACATGCGGTGTGGAAATTTTGCAAAATTAACAGGGGTAAGTAAAGAACCCAAAAAATGGAGGGGAAATTGGATTTACTTAATGGTAGCAGAATAAAAAGCTTCAAATAGGGGTGGTCCAATTATTATAGGTTGTAATCAATGAGACTATCTATGTGAGGGCCGGTAGTCTGAATGGTTCCAAATATTTATGTCGGCACCTTTTTCCCACAACTCATTGAGCGTGGCGATTGACCATAGGGCTTATGAACTGTAGTTGTCTTGAACAATGTATGATGAGAGTTCTAGTGCAGAATGAAGCAGAGTAACCAAAAATTAAACACAAACAGATGTGTATGTTTGTGTTCAAGCACAACTAACCAAAATGTGTGTGTACATAACCATGATTTGGTGTGCGTATAAATACGACCACATAAGGTAAAGGTTGTACACACAATTCAAACAACTGAGTGTAACCTGGATTCTACAATTTAAACAATTAAATGTAATCAATCAATACACACTAAACAAGAATGAGTTCAAAGAAATTTGAAAAAAGTTATTTTCTGAGGAAGATGAAAGTTTCTCTTTTCGCACAATTGAAAAAAACAAGAAGAGACTGTGTATTGAAAAATCATCACTCAATGAATAAATGAATACTAAAACAGAATAATCCCAAGAACAAGAATCAGTTAAATACTTATCAAACTACATTTTAACCTAGATTCTACAAGTTTTAACCTTTTTATTGATCGTTATTACAATATGATCAATCGATACAAATCAGGATGATCTAATAAATATTGAACAATTTAACAAATCATGACAATGTAATCAATCAATCGTAAAAAAGTGAAAAATAACAATTGAGTTCGAAATTGAATGAGTGCAAACTAGATTCGTCAAATTCAATAAACACTACCTTTACCGATCACCGATCTAAATTATTTCAAAATAATTATTGTTGACAGTGTAATCATTCTATAAAGAAGACACACGCAAAATCCTTGTCAAAACCACATGTGATCTTTATCGACTTTTCAACTATGCGATGCTAAAAAAATATAGAAAACACATATGACAAGTTAAAAACATCCCTCCTTATCCAACACAATATCACTGTCAGGATGTTATATCAAGTTATTTTATCTTCTGCTATTTTGTGCTATTATGAGAAAATGAGCAGACAACATCACCAATTTTGCAAAAGACTTTAACAAGATCATTTCGAGCTCGATAATGATATTGTGGATGAAGTCATTTATGTAGACAAAGAATGGATACAACATCAATTCGAGCTCAATAATTTGCAAAAATACTTTAACAATATCAATAAAGAGATTGCTAAACATAAGTTTTGGGGGCGGGTGCAAGATCAATGATTACAAATACTAAGGAGAATAACCAATTGATAGCAAAAAAGGAAGCAGACATTCAGGAGGCCCGAATAGTGTTGTATTCAAAATTGGACACAATTGGAAATCTTGTGCATGATTCACTTCCAGTTAGCAAAGATGAGGAAAATAATGCTTACAGAGAGCTTGTGCCCTATTCGATTCAACCCTGAGAGCAACAAAAAGGACCATGTGTTGCATCTTGGAGAAGTAACAAAAGGAGGACGGTGTTGAAATACCTGTCAGCTATAAAAAAATTATGACACCCGAAGTTTCCATTATTGTTTGAATTGCTGTTATTAGGAGGTAAGTCTATGATAATTTAAGATTATTGACTCTAACCCTGTTGGTAATGCAATATTTTCAGAATTTCCTTTAAAATGAGGTAAGTAAAATGTTTATGAAAACATTTTCACATCGTTGACAAGGGGTTAAGTCTATTGATAATTTATCATCATTGATTTTACCCCTTCTGATAATGCAATATAACCAAATATTTATGATAACACGGGGTGTCAAAATTTTGCAATATTGACAGGGGGAAGTAAAGAACCCAAAAAATGGAGGGGCAATTGGATTTACTCACTAGTAGAAGAATAAAAATCTTTAAATAGGGGTGGTACAGTTGTTATAGGCTGTAATCAATAAGATTGTCTATGTGAGGGGTAGTAGTGTGAATGGTTACAAATATTTATGTCGGCACCTTTTTCCCAAAACACATTGAGCGCAGGGATTGACTATAGGGCTTATGAACTGTAGTTGTCTTGAACAACGTATGGTGAGAGTTATAGTGCAAAATGAAGCAGAGAAACCAAAAAATAAACACAAACGGATGTGTATGTTCGTGTTCAAGCACAACTAACCAAAATTTATGTGTATATAACCATGATTTGGTGTGCGTATAAATACTACCACATAAGGTAAAGGTTATACACACAATTCAAACACATAAGTGTAACCTAGATTCTACAATTCAAACAATTGAATGTAATCAATGAATACATAATAAACAAGAATCTTAAAAATAAGAATAAATTCAAAGAAATTTGAAAAAAGTTCTTTCCAGAGGAAGATGAAAGTTTCGTTTTTCACAGACTTGAAAAAAGTTCTTTCCAGAGGAAGATGAATGTTCAATGCTTGTGAAATTGAATGAGCATAACCTAGATTCATCAAATTCAATATATACTACTTTTATCAGTCACTGATCTAAATTATGCTTAAAGATCAACACATTTCGAAATAATTTTTGTTGAGAGTGTAATCATTCTTTGTCAAACTCGCTAAATACCTGAGTAATGGAACTCTATATATACTACTTGTATTATACCACAATGTGATCAATCAATAGAAGGAAGACAAATACAAAATCCTTATCAAATAATTCCATGCATAATCAATCAATACATACTAACAAATAATCTAAAAATAGTAAATCCTTTATTTACACATCAAAATTCTAGTAGTAGTTTTAAATATGATTGCTTATCACAATGTAACCCAGATAAATACTACTGCCTTTGAATATCACTGATCATCAAAATGTAACCTAGATTCTACTACTTTTATCATGACAATGTGATCAATCGGTCTGTACTAATCCAAATTCAGTTATCTTACGACTTGTCTTCGGGACACTCTTAAACATAGCTTATTGACTATTTACCCCAGTGTCAATCTATTTCAAAAATCATAAAGAAAATAGAGCTTGACTAATTGCACACTAAATATGGCAGACGTAATATAGCCAACGAAGAATTTACCTGAGCACATATAGTTACAACGAGGGATTTAGAAAGAATGAAGAATTGTAAGTTGGATTCAGTGTGGTAAATAGAAAGGTTAGTACTATTTCTAAAGTTTAGTGAGACCCTTGTTCTGAGAAATCAGGCTTCTTTCTCAATCCACAAAACCAAACAATGGGAATAAGAACATGAATCTTTTATGCAAAAAAAAAAATTACGTCCCAATGTACGTATTCACATGCCTAAGACTATATCTAGTTATGTTTCTCCAATATAAAAACCTATTTGTTACAAAAAATTTGAAAGCATATGATTCCCAATGTACACATCCACATGCCAAAGATCATATTGAATTACATTTGTCCATTAAAGGGTCCTAAAATTCCTCACCAAAGTAATAGATGATATACCAAAGGCCAAATGACTCGAAAAGCTAAATGTGGTACAAGCAGACCCTTAATATTGCAAGCCCTACTTATATATACAATGTCTTTTTTTTACTTATTTGTACCATATCTATAATTTATATCTCGATGATTTGCATTTAAAAAAATATTATTAAAAATAGTGGCAATATACATATATTATATTCAAAATTATGATAATTTCTTCCTAAGAGTGCTTAAAATTTTTCAAAACCTCATTTTTTTTTCAATTATATTATTTAAATTATTGTTTTTCCCTATAGAACCTGACTCTAAAAGAGAGTTCTATGCAGAATACACCTCATCCCAAACAACCCATATTTGACTGTTCCAGTGTTAATTTGCTTCCATTGTTCTTCCACTGTAACAAAATCAAACTTTTTTAGCATTGAATTTGAAAACATTTAAGAAACCCCAGCTACCATATCACGCATGACTGGTTTTCTAGCTACTACTTAGAAAATTTCTAACTTTTCTACAAAATCCTTCTCAAACTCAACGAATACAACTAAAAAAGAATATAAAAAATAGCTTGAAAATGAATAAATTTCAAATGTAAGATCAAGATTCTGCTACTTTTTTACATATCAAGATCTAAGTGTAACCTCGATTCTACAATTCAAACACCTGGGTGTAACCTAGATTCTACAGTTCAAAAAATTGAACATGTAATCAATGAATGTATACTAAACAAGAATGAGTTCAAAGAAATTTGAGAAAAGTTATTTTCAGAGAAAGACGAAAATTTCGCTTTTTCCCTATGAAGCACGGACTTGACACGCAATACGTGTTTTAACACGACACACGACATGTGATTTTTCTAAAAATGAGGATACGACACGCTAGGATACGAATACTATTACATATATATATATATATAAGAAATCAAACAAACTTTCTTTCCATAAAATACATTATTATGGATTCTTAACATAAAATTAAGAAAATGGGCCATACAAAATAATTAAAAAAAACAGGGCAAGATTAAATAGTTGTTTGTTTAGTGTTTTTTTTTTGGCTGTTTTTTTTCCTAATCTTATATTTTTTTGTGGTTGTTGCATAAAATAAAGAGGGAGAAACAACAAAGGAAAAAAAAGGAAAGACGAACATCAAAGAGGAAATAACAAATATGTGTATTTCGTAAACATCCTCTTGAAAAAAACCAAGGCTCACTCAATGAATAAATGAATACTAAAACAGAATAATCTGAATAACAAGAATCAATTCAATACTTATCAAATAAAATTTTAACCTAACTTTTTTATTGATTGATACAAAGAATAACAACACACAAAATCAATATCAAACAAGTTAACAATGCAATAAATCCTTTTGAACTTACAGACGAAATGGATTGCAGACCGGCACTAAGAAATTGCAGACCCGGCTCTAAGAAAACCACTGGCAGATGAAATGCGTTCCCTTGGTTTAAATAAAGAATGAAATGGGGATAAGAAGTAGATGGAGATAAGGAGAAGAGAAAGAAAGATAACCTTGAAAACGAGCGGAGTATCAAAACTGTTAGGGACTTTTCATAACCCACGACTCTTTCTTGTAAACCCGCATTTTTTTTTCCGATTATTTATTGCGATGAATTTATGCATCACGAAAAGGATAAATACAATTAATTTGTATTTTCTTAACCCGTGCGGGAAAATGAGGCGGGAAAAGAATTTTTGCGCTCATGAATTTTCGAGATTTTTTAAGGATTTTGCGATGACATTAAAGTAGTCGCAAAAACGTTTTGTAGAGGGCCGACAATTTGCGATGAAATCCTTAATTAGTCGCAAAATATATATCTTCCTCGATGACACTTATTCGTCGCTAAAACTTTTGTCGCAAAATGAAAGCTTTTGTGATGAAATAAAAATACTCTCAAAATGTTTTGAAGGAGTACATGCAATTTGCGATGAAAATAAGAATTCGTCGCAATATATATATGTTTCGCGATGAAAACTTATTCATCGCAGAAAATGTTGTCGCAAAATCTCTCTTTTCTTGTAGGATTCAATAGAGCAATAGATTTTAAAGAATATACACTTAAAATCTCAGATATATTAAGACTAAATATAAATCTAAACCAGTTGTGAATAAAACGTTCTTTTTAAACCAAGAACTAATTTAGATATATTTTCAGTCCTAAAATGAAAGACCCTAAAATGTACAAGTGTGTGTTTTGAATTTGGGTTTACAACAAAATCCTAAATATCGAGAACTTCTATTTTGTCTGACAAAACCCTAAGTTTTCTCTTGCAAAGATTCAAAACCGAAAAAAACAAAAAATGTATTTTCATGTAGGTTTGTGTCTATGAGGGTTTGGATAACTCTCTCTCACTCAAAACTACGCCTTCTTCTCAATTCTCCCTTTTTCTCGCTCAAACTCGAGTTTTTAGGTTTACTCTCTCTTCTCTCTCATTTTCTCTCTATACTCCCCCACTCGTTTTTTTCCCAATTATAAAAATGCCAAAAGTTTTCAAGGAACACTACAAGGAGGGTTTTTAAAAGGTTCTAAAAAATGACGAGTGAATGAACGACTGAGATCAAAAAGTGATAAATCGTTCGCATTTGAGGGCTCAAATTAAAACAAGCAACTTGAGGTAGTCAATTAATAGGTTAGAAGATTCTGATTGGTTAAAAACATAGGCTACTATAGCTATGGAAACCATTGTTGAATTTGATTGAGCATATGGCTTTGAATCTAAGCTTACATACACAAAATAAATGCTACTTAGTCACTACACCAAAACCAGCATTTTGGCACACCCTGATATTAAAAATCTGGCACGGTTTAAAACTGTGCCAGATTTTGGCACGGTTTAATAGAAATTTGGCACACTTTAAAACAGTGCCAAAATTTGGCACTATTTTAAAGTGTGCCAAAATTGAGTACACTTTACTAGGATATAAAATACCTCAAAATTTTGGGACCTTTTAGTTTCCCTCTTCTCTCTCCTTCTTCGTCTTCTCCCCCGGTCTCCCCTCTCCCTCCACCAAAAACCCAAGCCCTACCATTCGCTCTCCCCCTCTCTCCCCTGCTGCGTCACCTCCCCCTCTCTCCCCTGCTGCGTCGCCTCCCTCTCTCCCCTGCTGCGTCGCCTCCCCCTCTCTCCCCTGCTGTGTCGCACCCCTCTCTCCCCTGCTGCGTCGCCTCCCCCCTTGGGTTTATCCCTGCCGTCGCCCCTATTTTCTGGGTTTATCCTCCTCGGGTCACCTCCCCCGCTCCCCTGGTTCCGGGTTTTTGATATTCCGGTGTCGTGGTGTCCCTTTCGGCGACCTCGTGTTTTCTCGGTTTGAGGTATTTTATCTGGTGTCGTAATTTCTTTCCTTTATAAGTATTATATATATATTGATATATATATATATATATATATATATATATATATATATATATATATATATATATATATATATATATATATATATATATATATATATATATTCGATTAAACTCTAGAATTAGATTTAATCTAGAATTATTTAGAATTAAATCTAATATATAGTGATTTAATAAAATAGATTTAATTCTAGATAATTCTAGATTAAATCTAATTCTAGAGTTTAATCTCTATATATATATATATATACTGAGGTGGAATTAAATCTAATATATACTGATTTTTGGAATGTGGAGATAACTTTTCAATAGTCCAGTTTAGGAAAGAGAAAGCCATGTACAGCTAACATTTTCAGTCTTGAGGTGGGTGATATAGGAGGTGATTGTGTTTTCTTGGCAAGATCTGATGGGGGTGATGGGATTTCCAAGCACTTGAGGTGATTGTGTTCTCAAAGGCCCAGTCAGGGCACACTCCCTCCAAGGCTGTTGTCGCCCCTCTAAGGTATTTCTCATATTAATTTTTTGAATGGGTTTTTTGTTTTGCAACAAAAAAATGCATTTTTTTTGGCACAAAAATGGTTCAATGTGCACAAAATGCATTTTAGGGCATAATAATCTCATATTAATATTTAAGTGTTTAAATGCTAATTGTGCCCGTTCATGTTTGTGACAATGTTAATGTGCACATAGAGGGGTAAAGCTTGGATAGTCCAATTGTTAGCTGTGGCCTGTTTCTCGCTAGCAACAAAAATGGAGGAGATTGAAGTACCTCCCATTGTTGATTTACAAGTGAGAGAAAAATTAATGTGAATATTTATTTATTTCATTATATATTGATCCATTTTCCTTTCTGATATGTTCTTATATGTAATGGACATATGGATTTTTGTGAGTAGGTAGGAGATCCCAAATTTTTATTTGAAGGCAAAACCATACAAAGAATGGCGCTTCTTGTTTTGAGAACCTTGAATGGAGATCCCAAGTTCTTTCATAGACTACTTTCTTAAAAAGATTAACCATGATCATCTTCCATCACAATCTTTGATCTCTAGATCAATTCAATACATCTTAAGCACAATCAAAGGTAGATTATTCACTATATATATAATAAAGCACA
Source organism: Sambucus nigra (assembly GCA_949130495.1). Classification (NCBI taxonomy): domain Eukaryota; kingdom Viridiplantae; phylum Streptophyta; class Magnoliopsida; order Dipsacales; family Adoxaceae; genus Sambucus; species Sambucus nigra. The sequence continues at coordinate 186,872,755 of OX422212.1, read as the reverse complement.
ATATAACGCGTGTCCTAATGGCACATACTGATACCTAATTATACTCATAAAAGGGACATGTTATCAATTTCACACACGTGTGTGTATAATCATATATGGGTACTGTAATATTAAAGAGTTTGATCCAGTGCTCGGTGGGAATTGAATGCAGGTATTGGGGAGGTTTGGAGATCAAAAGGCCAGCATAGGCTGCCAGTGATTTGTTTGTTTTTGTTTTACAAATGTTCAACTCAGGCCAGTTCCATCCAATCTTAATCAAGTTACTACAGGTAACTATTATTTAGTACCCATTCATTAACCTTTTAAAATGCAATAAATTATTTCTACTCAATATTTATAGTTTATCTTTTTCATTCTATATCTGATCATTCCTTTTAAAGTTTGAAAATCACTTCATGGCTTACTTTATGAGCTTATTTAGTTAAATTGGTGGAAGGGACTTGCTGGTGGTTTGGTTTTGGAATTTGCTGTTGCTGTTGAGTTTATATTAAATGTTAAAACATGTTGGATTTAACGAATAAACAAATGAAACTATGTCAAAATTTTCTAAATACCATAAACGTTCAAAATTGATTAAAAACATACCGTTAGAGAATATGACGATATAGGAGGCACGAACACCTCGCACGGGACAACTAGTGGAATAGAATTGTCCAGCATGCAAAAATGATTATACCACATACAAAAATAATGTACCACCAACCAATCATGACCGATTAAACATTTGACCGCCAATAATATAAATCCAGGTTAAACAGAAAAGCCAATATGTAAAACATAATGCAGTGTGTAAAACAGTTACCCATTTAATCAATTTCCATATTTTAAAAACGTTTCAGAATTTTTAAAATTATGGAAAAATTATTTTACAAATATCTACCCAATTAGAATTTTCAGAATTTTCTCAACAATATTTTTTTTATTAAATTTGATATGTTGAAATATTATTTAAAATTAGATTAACACTCGCAAAAACTACGAAAAAAATCCAAGTGGGTGAGTGATGTGTGTGTAGTCAACCCATTGGTGATTTTTACCATTCTCGACCCTTGGTAAAATTTCTTAGCTTCACTTTGTCTTTCTTGGAATGAATTATCTTGAATTGATACTAGCGTCAGACCTTCTAAAATGTGTTACGTCTAGAATAATCCAGACTAGTTGAGCACCTAATAGAAGATGCAAGGAAACTTAGGAGTCTTTTATTCTTACGGTGTTCTAGCTCCCCCTTTGGATATTTTTAGACAAAACCCATAGAGTACATCATAATTTTTGGAAGAAAAGAAAAATTCTAATCCTATACATCATATACTAATCTACCCAATCCCAAATCCTAAAAAAAGAAAAAATACATTACTCAACTAATTACAGACCATTACCATATTCCTCAAAATCGTGAGGCGTGCATAGAAAATTGCTAACTCACAATATCAAGTTAGTGACATGTGTCCGAGAATTTATAAAATGAAATAAAGTACAAGGACATTAGTTGAGATAAATATGATGAGATAGACGTTGACAGATGAAATGTGTAAATCATGATGGACTCTTATCCCCCTTTTGGCTTAAAATATGCAATGGATATAAGGAAACAAGAGTGTGTAGTCAAAAGAAAATATATTAGTATTATGTTTATTAAATCTCATTACCTACTGCATCATTTAGCATTAATAGAATACATTTTATATTGACAATTTCTCTTGCCGTAATATGTCTGAAAACCATTATAAGCAAAGATTTTATATAAGCACAAACATATGTACTACATTTTGATGAATTATTCTACAAAAAACATTCCAATTTCCATTCTTATGTCTACTATTTATAAATAACAATTGTACAGAATTATGAATTATTAATTAATTACAGAATTAAAAACAGAATTACAGAAATGAAACACTTACTAGAATTTGCAGAAATAATAAAAAGAATCAAAGATAAATCCGAGCCCTGTTATGAACAGTTTCCTTAAGACAATTTATTCCCTCCAATGTGCTCCGAGGTTGATGAATATTGTCTCCCAAGATAGAACGGATTTTCCAATTAATTATGTAGCACACGACAATAATTAATTGCAACGAACTCAAATTATGTGTTCCATACTCAACAACAATGCAACAGACACTATGCAGAAAAAGAATTTTCTGAAGAGAATATGACAAGAAATTTTAGGAAGGAAAATGACAGCAATTATGGAGGAGGGAAAATTTTCATTGTTTAAAAACGGAGGGAGGCATCTGTATTTATAGCAAAGTAGGTGACGGTTGGCAAATAACTGCCAAAACAGTTAAACGAAATTAACTGTTGACTGTTGGCAATAACTGCCAACAGTTTATTAATTAATTAATTAATTTCATAATTAATTAATAATTAAAGCCCAGAAAGTTAAATAAATTCGGCCCCGAGCCGAGCCGGCCGGACGGACGGATGGACGCGCGCGTGTGGACTTTTGACCGAAAGTCAACCCGTGCATAGCTTAGGTCATCTCCCCTTCAAAGAGTTGGGATACCCCCAAGGCATCCAAGCCTTAGTCCATACTTGGGGTGTTATTAACTCATCAAAATTCCACTACTCTTCCAATGTGGGACAAGAGTAAAAACACACCCAATTCATTAACTTTTATTGCTTTGTGAGTCACTTTGGGGACATAATTATCATTCATAACTTATTGAAATTGGACATATGAATATACTACGTTAATCTCCTTGCGGAGGTGAACGCGTTCGTATATGGTCCCACAATTTCCGTAGTGTGGGTCCCACCTAAATTTGAGCTCAAAGTTGCTCAAAAATCTATCCAGAAAAATCTGGACAGCTTTATAATACCCATTTAAGTCCAATTTTCCAACAATCCCCCACATGAATGATATATCGCTATAAATAAAACAAAACAGATGCCGATGCAGATGCAGATGCAGACACAAGTTGAGTAAAACTGAAGACTTATTGCATCGGGAGAAGTAGCCTAGTGGCCTTGAACTTTCCTTAGTGATATACTATCGGATTTACTTGGTTAATCAGTAGACTACACGTCCTTGAACCGTCAACCGTTTTTGTAAACCTAGACAACAGTATTCACACAACAATTCTTCAACACAGTTGGTTCTCACGTTTGTGTTCATTTTGGCCGTGAACACCACTTGGTTCCGCAAGTATTTTAGAGAAAATGCCTTTCATTATTCTCATAGAAGTGGCCCCCTTCTTACTTACGTAGGTGACTTCCATAAAGAGTATTCTGCAATACCCCACTTAGACGTACTAAGATATATATGTCATTAAAAGCATAACTTATCCTAATTTCGCGGCAGATATGCACTGTCTCATCTTTGGAATGGATAGGATGATATATCCTCCAGTGCTTACTGAATACAACGTAGTTCGGTTTGCCCATTGAACCTAGATCTTGGGGTCTCCAGTCAGCTAGGTTGGGTTGCCACTATATTGATTCTTATTTATTTATAGGCTTTAGACCCATTCCTCTCGATGATCTTTCAACTTGCTCTCGGTTTAAACCTTTCGTTAGTGGATCCGATATATTATCTTTTGACTTTACATAGCCAATTGTGATAATTCCGTTTGAGAGAAGTTGTCTAACGGTATTGTGTCTACGACTAATATGTCGTGACTTTCCGTTATACATGTGATTTTGTGCCCTTCCAATTGCTGATTGGCTATCGCAATGTATACATATTGCGGGCACAGGTTTAGACCAATTTGGAACATCCTCTAAGAAATATCGAAGCCATTCAGCTTCTTCTCCAGCTTTGTCTAGTGCAATGAATTCAGATTCCATTGTCGATCTAGCAATGCACGTTTGTTTTGAGGATTTCAAAGATACGGCTGTACCTCCGAGGGTAAACACATACCCACTCGTAGACTTAGAGTCTTTTGTATCAGATATCCAATTTGCATCGCAATGTCCTTCAAGAACAGCTGGATATTTTGAGTAATGCAATCCATAGTTTTGAGTATATTTTAAATAACCCAAAACTCTCAATATTGCTTTCCAGTGATCTCTTCCTGGATTACTCGTAAATCGAGTGAGCTAACTTATTGAGTATGCTATGTCCGGTCGCGTACAATTCATGATATACATTAAACTGCCGATAATACGAGAATATTCTAGTTGAGATATGCTTTCACCATTATTTCTTACTAGATGTAAATTTACATCTACAGGTGTCTTGGTAGGACTAATATCATACTTCTTGAATTTTTTAAGTACTTTCTCAATGTAATGAGATTGAGATAATATAAGTCCATCCGATGTTCTAGAAATTTTAATTCCTAATATAACATCGGCGATTCCCATATCTTTCATGTCAAATCTACTACTCAACATTTGTTTTGTATTTTTGACAATTTCCAAGTTACTACCCATGATAAGCATATCATCAACATAGAGGCATACAATGACATATCCATTATGAATGTATTTAAAGTAAACACATTTATCGCATTCATTAATTTTGAAACCATTTGATAACATTGCATTATCAAATTTTTCATGCCATTGTTTAGGTGCTTGTTTTAATCCATATAGTGATTTAACAAGCTTACATACTTTTCCTTCTTGTCCGGGAGCTTTGAACCCTTCAGGTTGCTCCATATAAATTTCCTCGTCTAGTTCACCGTTTAAGAATGCAATTTTTACATCCATTTGATGTATTTCAAGTCCATTAATAGCAGCTATTGCTATTAACATCCGAATGGATGTTATTCTTGTTACCGGTGAATATGTGTCAAAGTAATCCAACCCTTCCTTTTGCCTATAGCCTTTAGGTACAAGTCTAGCTTTATATTTATCAATTGATCCATCGGCCTCCAATTTCTTTTTGAAGATCCATTTATAACCTAACGGTTTTGAACCTGGTGGAAGATCCACTAGTTCCCATATATGATTTTGTAATATGGATTCAATTTCACTATTAATTTCTTCTTTCCAATTGCAAGCATCGGGTAAGGATATAGCTTCTTTATACGATTGAGGTTCATTTTCTAACAAATATGTTAGAAAATCCGGACCGAAAGAAGTCGAGGTTTTTGCTCTTTTACTACGTCTTGGTTCATCCTCTATTGATTCAATAGGTTGATGAGTACCACGTGTAGTAGCTTGATTTGTCCTTTTAGAAGGACCAGATTCTCGGGTCATGTTATACGGGAATTCATTTTCAAAAAATGAAGCATCCCTCGATTCAATAACCGTATTTACATGAATGTCCGAAATCTCAGATTTACAAACTAGAAATCGATATGCACTGCTATTAGTAGCATAACCGATGAATACACAATCCACGGTTTTTGGCCCTATTCTTACCTTTTTAGGTTTAGGAACCATCACTTTGGCTAAGCACCCCCACACTCGTAAATATTTATAGGAAGGTTTTCGACCTTTCCATAATTCATAAGGTGTCTTGTGAGTCTTTTTGTGAGGTACTTTATTGAGAATGTAATTAGTAGAAAGTAAGGCTTCCCCCCACAAATTTTGTGGAGCTCCTGAACTTAATAACATTGAGTTCATCATTTCTTTCAAAGTACGGTTTTTGCGTTCAGCAACACCATTCGATTGAGGAGAATAAGGAGCGGTTGTTTGATGAATAATTCCATTTTCAGAACAAAATTCCTCAAATGGATATTCATATTCACCTCCTCTATCACTTCTAATAGCCTTTATCGTTTTGCTTAATTGATTCTCAACTTCATTTTTATATTGTTTAAATGCATTAATAGCCTCATCTTTACTATGTAACAAATATACATAGCAATATTTTGTGCAATCGTCAATAAAAGTAATAAAATACTTTTTCCCACCTCTAGTTTGAACAAATTTTAAATCACAAATATCGGTGTGAATTAAATCTAAAGGTTCAGTTATCCTTTCAATAGAATGGAAAGGTAATCTAGCTAATTTAGATTCCACACAAATTTCACATTTATGATTTTTATCAATATTGAATTTTGGCAAAAATTCCAAGTTAATTAATCTACGCAATGTATCAAAATTAACATGTCCCAATCTAGCATGCCAAATATTAGATGACTCAATCAAATAAGAAGAACTAGCAACTTCATTTATTGAAACAGATATTTTAGGGGTTACAGTAAGAACATTCAGTTTAAAGAGCCCCTCATTTAGGTAGCCCCTTCCTACATACATGTCATTTTTAGACAACACAAAGCGATCAGACAAAAACACAAGCTTGAAACCATTCTTAGTAAGGAGAGATCCAGAAATCAGATTCTTTCGGATATCAGGCACCTGAAGAACATTGTTGAGAGTAAGTTCCTTTCCAGAAGTCATTTTCAAAGCAATCTTTCCTTATCCCACCACCTTAGAAGTGGAAGAATTTCCCATAAAAAGGTTCTCCTCATTTTCCAAAGGCTTATAGGTGGAGAACATCCATTTGTTTGCACAAATGTGTCGTGTGGCTCCAGTGTTCACCCACCATTCCTTGGTATTTCCAACCAAGTTACATTCAGAGACAATGGCAGAAAGATTCATATCTGCCAAATCATTGGTGATATTCTCACCCTCAGTCACATTTGCTTGAGAGTTATTTTTATTTTGCTTCTTAGGCTTACGACACTCACTTGAGCGGTGTCCCGGTTTACCACAATTGTAGCATTTGCCTTTGAACTTTTTCTTGTTATGTTTGGAAGTGCCTTCCCCATCATACTTTCGTTTGTTCTTTTTAGGAACTTCAACGACATGGACCTTTGTTTCCATCGGATTCTTCCCACTTTTCTTTTGAGACTCACGGTTGTCTTCTTCGATTCTTAGCCGGACCACCAACTCCTCCACATTCATCTCCTTACGCTTGTGCTTGAGATAGTTTTTGAACAAAGTCCAAGAAGGTGGCAACTTTTCAACAATTGCAGCAACTTGGAAAGTTTCACTAATTGACATTCCTTCAGCATGAATGTCGTGGAGGATCACTTGGAATTCTTGCACTTGCGAGATTACAGATTTAGAATCAACCATTTTGAAGTCGAGAAAACGTCCAACGATAAATTTCTTCATCCCAGCATCTTCAGTTTTATACTTCTTTTCCAAAGAATTCCATAATTCCTTGGAAGTTTTGATAGTGCAATAGACATGGTACAAAGTCTTGTCCAAGTAGGCCAAAATATAATTTCGGCATAGGTAGTCCGAATGCTTCCAAGCATCGACAGCAGCAACCTTTTCAGCGTCATCTCCCTCTTGAATAGAGGGGCAATCTTCATATACAAACCTGCCCAGTTGGCAGGTAGTGAGATAGAAGTACATTTGTCCTTGCCAACGTTTGAAGTCAGCCTCAATGAACTTTTCCGGTTTCTCCCCGTGTGGCATAGATACGGGTGCAGTCACATTTGTGTTGGTGACAATCAGTTTCGTAGGAGTAGTGTTCGTAATTTGTGATTCCATTTCTGTTACAAAAACAGAATTTTTATCAATGATAAAATTCATATATAATGAATTAATCAAAACAGAATACAAAATTCTGTGCACCAATTTCCTCCAAATATAATTCACAATAAATGAATTTCAAAAGAATTCAAATAATAATTCAGAATTAAAGTATAATATATAAACAGAATTCCATACAAAACAGAATTAAATTTTTAAAATCTGTGACACACTAATTTTTAATAATAAAAAGAATTTCGTACAAAACAGAATTATAATTTAAGATTAAAAAATTTAGATAAACAGATTTTAACAAGAGTACACAAATAAAATTTTACTTTCTAAATCAGAATATAAAACCAGTATAGAAATTAATTTCTATATCAAAACTGTTTTACTAATTTCTATAATAAAGCAGTAAATTAATTCATTTTATTCTGTCAAAACAGATTTATTTCCAACAAATAAATTTCTGTAAATAAAAAAAATTCTATACACTAAAAACAGTAGAACTAAATAAATTGTCTTAAGATTGTTATGTCTACTATTTATAAATAACAATTGTACAGAATTATGAATTATTAATTAATTACAGAATTAAAAACAGAATTACAGATATGAAACACTTACTAGAATTTGCAGAAATAATAAAAAGAATCAAAGATAAATCCGAGCCCTGTTATGAACAGTTTCCTTAAGACAATTTATTCCCTCCAATGTGCTCCGAGGTTGATGAATATTGTCTCCCAAGATAGAACGGATTTTTCAATTAATTATGTAGCACACGACAATAATTAATTGCAGCGAACTCAAATTTTGTGTTCCATACTCAACAACAATGCAACAGACACTATGCAGAAAAAGAATTTTCTGAAGAGAATATGACAGGAAATTTCAGGAAGGAAAATGGCAGCAATTCTGGAGGAGGGAAAATTTTCATTGTTTAAAAACGGAGGGAGGCATCTGTATTTATAGCAAAGTAGGTGACGGTTGGCAAATAACTGCCAAAACAGTTAAACGAAATTAACTGTTGACTGTTGGCAATAACTGCCAACAGTTTATTAATTAATTAATTTCGTAATTAATTAATAATTAAAGCCCAGAAAGTTAAATAAATTCGGCCGAAAAATGTAGGAGATTTTTATAAGCCTAAGCCCGAGCCGAGCCGACCGGACGCGCGCATGTGGACTTTTGACCGAAAGTCAACCCGTGCATAGCTTATGTCATCTCCCCTTCAAAGAGTTGGGATACCCCCAAGGCATCCAAGCCTTAGTCCATACTTGGGGTGTTATTAACTCATCAAAATTCCACTACTCTTCCAATGTGGGACAAGAGTAAAAACACACCCAATTCATTAACTTTCATTGCTTTGTGAGTCACTTTGGGGACATAATTATCATTCATAACTTATTGAAATTGGACATATGGATATACTACGTTAATCTCCTTGCGGAGGTGAACGCGTTCGTATATGGTCCCACAATTTCCGTAGTGTGGGTCCCACCTAAATTTGAGCTCAAAGTTGCTCAAAAACCTGTCCAGAAAAATCTGGACAGCTTTATAATACCCATTTAAGTCCAATTTTCCAACATTAAGTACACAAATCGCTGGAAATATGAGGGTTTAGTAAATAAATCTGATAACCGGGTTTTGGTGTGAATGTATTCAATTAGCAACTCTTTACTTTTTACTAAGCCCCTCTTGAAGTGGTGACTTATTTTATATATACTTAGTTTTTGAGTAGTGGATATGATTTTTAAAAATATTAATAGGACTCAAGTTATCACATAGAAGTGTTGGTGGTTCTTCAAAGATTCCATAGTCGTTTAACATTTGGTTAATCCAAAGCAATTAAGCGCAATGTCTTCCAAACACTATATATTAATCCTTGGCTATAGACAAAGATATACAATTTCATTTTTTACATGACCAACCCATAAGGTTGTTTATTATATAATAACAACTTTCGGAGGTGCTTTTACTATCATTACCACAACTCGCCCAATTAGCATCACTATAGACGACAATTGAGCTAGTTGTGTCCTTAGAATACCACAAACTATAATTAAGGGTGCCTTTTATGTATTTGATTATTCTTTTGAAAAATTTTAATTGGCTCTCTTTGGACTAGGCTGATAGCGTGCACACACACATACAAAAAAATTATATCAAGCCTATTGTTCGTGAGATAAAAAAATAAGGCCCCCTATCATACTACAGTAAAGGGTCGTATCAATAGGTGTACCATTATTATCTTTTGTCATATTTTAGTGATACTCATAAGTGTCTAAGCTATTTTAGAATTTCAAAGACCAAACTTAGTGATTAAGTCTTTATCATGTTTCAAATTTGATATAAAGAGTCCTTCATTAGATTATTTAATTTGAAGACCTAAGAAATATTGTAATTCTCCCATGAATGACATCTGGAAGTACTCATTCATCTGATACATACATCTAATACATTTATTTCCCTTTCAAAGGTACAAATTTATATTCATTACCAATTCAATTATTTTTGTCAAATTTTACTTTGTAACAATATATTTTTATTTTAAAATCCTGAAAATATTGTTAGGCTCTGTTGAATTATTTGGATTTTGACATCAAAGTTTTACTTCAGTAAAAAAAAAACCCAGAAATTGTTTGTGGAGAGTCATGGCACTTAATTGCCTTCGATTTTCTATTGGAACAAAAATATAAAATTCAAACTTTAAAATAAATCCAAATAAAAGACATATCATATCCACCCTCCCTCAAGGGGTTATTGTGAAGAATAATAGTTGCTTTTTTCTTGCAAATTGGTTCACAGATCAATTTTTGTCAATTATGCGTTGCAAATTTTCAATCCATATATTTTCATGTACTTTAGGTCCAAACAATATCATATATGTATTGACCCACAAACAAAATGAGGAAGCTTTTGAAACTAAAATTAGGTCGATCTAAATTGATGAGCGATCTAAATAATAAGATGAGAGCTAAGAAAGTTCATACATACTTTTTCCATTAAACTGTCCGACTATTAAAAACTTTTTGTAAAAAGAGTTCTATCATTTTGTTTGTTGACCATCCAATCACACAAATTTATATTTTATGTACTTCATCAAATATAAAAATACTTTGTACGAAACTAATCCTACATTGGTCATCCTATCTCGTGCTACTTTTTTTTGTCTTTAGTTTTAAGACAAGGATATGACAACTCAATAGAATTAAATAGATTCTATATAATATATTTTTTAAAAATAAGTTAGAGTGAGATGTTGAAATATTTTATATATTTCAAATAATTTAATGTGAAAACATATATTAAAATAGTAATTATATTTGAGTTTTAATTTTTAAATGGGTAAATGAAGTGATCTAATTAGGTAAGCTCAAAAGACATTAACAGTAAGTATGGAATCTGAAATATGTGGTTACCCAAAAGTCAACTATTGGTTACTCAAAAGTCGTGTTACTCAAGAGCCACCTATTGGTTACTCAAAAGTCAGCTAATTAGAATTTATGGGGTTCTAATTAGATGTTCATAAATATAATAAAGGGTTCTGATCTCCAAGGCTAATGCACTCAAACACTCTCCTCCTCATCCACATCAATGAGAGAGAACTCATAGAGAAAGTGATTAGTGTGTGGAAGACCTCCAACCCCCTAGTCTCAATCATCACTATTTTCAGGTACACAATTTCTACAACTCCTTTAATAGGTAATCTCAATAATCTAATATGTTGATGAATTTTATTTAATATTCCAATAAGTGGTATCCGATCCACTTCATATTGGATTATTGGGATTGGTACTGTAATTGTAATTTAGAAGTGATTTTGTTTGATTTATCATACATATGATCTAGTTATAACCCATATGGCTTTTAGGATTCTATGTAGAATTTATGTATGATTCGTGATAATTTTCATAATTGATTAAGGATTATTAATTTATGGTGATTTTTTCGATTTTTCTTAAAAATGTTTAATTCATAATGGATTTGGATGGATTAATTCAGTTTTTTTTTCAAGATTAATATGAGAATTGTTGAAATGTTGATTTAGAATTTTGAGGCACGTTTTCAACGACATATTTCATTTTCTTATTCATAATTTTATGAAATTTTGGTGGTCACCTGGAAACATCGAAATAAACAAAATCCATTGTAAACAATGGGCACCATCCTATCTCGACTATCTGACATCGTTTAGACCCCTAAAAACGCATTTTTGTCATTTTTGGTAATAATGTCAATGCTAATAACTCTCGCTTAAAAATTGATTTTGCGATTCTGTGAATTGAAGAGTGATCTTGAAGAGATTGTTTATGTCACTGTAGTGATAACTCAAAAATTTCCATTTTTGGAAAAATAAATGAGCACTCAATTCAATTTTTTTAGGGGAATTAATTATAACTTAATGTTTGTGGGAATTCTTTCCAAATTAGTTTTTTTTTGTGAGAATTATTTCCAAATGCATATTTTTTTGGGAACTAAGGCAAGTATAAAATTAGGTGTACCAAATACTTGCATAGTTAATTAAAAATCATTTGGTTTCAGATTTTTAATAAAGTTTGATTCCCATTCGAGGTATTTTCTTAAAAAAATACCAAAATTGTATTATATCTTGAAATGAATTAATTAAAGTAATACATTGTCAAAGTGACCTCTATTGCATAGATTAATTTATTTTGAGATATAAAAATGATGTTAATATATTTATTATTCATGCGGGTAATAATCGGCCCAAAGGAAGATTATTATTTGGCTGAATAATAAATATACATGCAAAATTAAATATGTGATCATTTTATAGTTTTCATGTGGATAATTAATCGGCCCAAAGGAAGGTTAGTTGTTTGACCGAATTCTATAATGTACAATTAATCAGCCCAAAGGAGGGTTAGTTGACCGAATTTATTATCAATATTTTTTTCTGGACTGAGAGTACCACTTACAAGTTAATATTTATGTCCAAAGACAAAATGTTAATGTTGTGATAGGTCTCTCATTGATGGGCCCACCATTCCACCATTACAGTTATATAAAATTTATGTCATGCATTTATTATTTTATTTTATTATAATATGCCATGACATAAATTTTAAATTGGAGCTTTTGTAATTTATTTATTCTTTCGGATTAAGTTACTGCTTATTCTATTAATATTACTGCCAACCTGACCTCAATTCATGTGCTTAATGGTACAAACTTGAAGAACTGGAAATAGGATATTCTTATAGTTTTCAATTGCATAAATTTAGACTATGCGATAAGGAAGGAACAACCCTCTCCTCTTACTGTTAAAGCAAACTTTGAGAAGTGAGATCGTTCTGATCGCTTAAGTCTAATGATGCTAAAGCGCAATATTCTAGAAGATTTCAGGGGTGGTATTTTCGATGAGGTAACTGCCCAAAGTTTCCTTTAAGATATTGAATTACATATTGCAAATAACGAAAAGGCTGAGACAAGTACGCTTTTAGCTAACCTTATCCAAATAAAGTATAAAGGCAATGGAAACATACGGGAGTACATTATGGAGATGTCTAACATCGCTTCAAAACTTAAAGTACTAAAGTTAGAGTTGTATGGTAACTTGCTCGTGCATTTGTTATTGATATCTTCCTGCACACTATGGACAGTTTATAGTGAGTTATAATACTCAAAAGGATAAATGTACTCTTAATGAGCTCATTTCACATTGTGTGCAAGAAGAGAAAAGGTTGAAGCGAGAAAAAGAAACTGAAATTGCTCATATTGCAACTACCTCAAGGAACATAAAGAGGAAAATAACTAATGATAAGGGTACTACAGTTATAACATCACAACCCAAACCTAAAGTTCAACAAAAGAAACAAGTTCAGGATTCACAATTGACTTGTTTCTTTTCCAGAAATTTGGGCATGTGAATAAGGATTATTCTTATTATGCCACATGGCATGTAAAGAAAGGTACACTTATCATTTTGGTTTGTTCGGAAGTTAATTTGACTTTTGTACCTAGCCATGGTGGGTAGATTCGGGTGCTACTACTCATGTAAGTGTGTCAATGCATGGTTGACTGTGGAGCCAAACCACCAAATGATGGTGAAAGATTCATCTATGTGGGCGATGGCACAATAGTTCTAGTTGAAGCAATTGGGACCTTCAAATTATCTTTTGAGACTATCATTTAATTGAATTAATAGAGACTTATGTAGTACTGATGAGACTTGGTTTCTATTTTTATTTTGGATAAATACAATTATTCTCGTTCACTTGGAACATTGGTTGTGACTCGTTCTTTAGTTGATAAATTATATTTATTAAACACCAATGCTTCATTTAACCTTACAAAAAAAATTTAAAATTAACTTATGAGAATTCCGTTGCTTTATGGCATAAGCGTTTGGGTCATATCTCCTAAAGGAGAATTGAAAGGCTTGTGTGTGACGGAATACTTAAACCCCTTAATTTCACACACTTTGATGTTTGTATCGAGTGTATAAAGGGGAAATAGACAAATATAAGGAAATTAAGTACCAAAAGGAGTTATGATGTCTTACAATTGATACATTCTGGCATTTGCGGTCCATTCCCTATGGCTTCATGGAATGGCCAATAATATTTTATCACTTTTATAGAAAACTATTCTCGTTATGGGTATTATATTTAATTTATGAGAAGTCTCAAGCTCTGGACATGTTAAGGCCTTCAAAGCCGAAGTTGAAAATCAACTAGGCAAGAAGATTAAAGCTATCAAATCTGACTATGGTGATGCATACTATGATAGATATGGTAGATCGGGTGAACAACGTTTAGAACCTTTTGCCAAATTCCTAGAGATAAAATAGAAGGTTTAAGGACGTGGTAAGAAGTATAATTTGTCATTCTTCTTTGCTAGAATTACTCTAGGGAAAGACACTTAAGACTGTGGTACATATTCTAAATAGATTACTTTGTACAGCGGTGGCTAAAAACCCTTATGAACTATGGATAGGCTGAAAACCTGTCATTTATACATTTGGGGGTGTCCAGCTGAGGCAATGCCTTATAGGACGATTGAAAAGAAACTAGACTCAATAATTATTAGCTACTATTTTGATGGGTACATTGAACAGGCGAAGGGTTTTAAGTTTTATGATCCCTCAACTAAGTCCTTTTTCGAGATGGGAAATGAGAGATTTCTTGAGGATGTTATGTTTGAGGGAGAAGATACGGTTAAGAATAAGAATGTTGTCTTTGAAGATGAATCAATTCCTCTTCAAAATATTGTTCAACCTACTGATAGTGTTGAAGGAGACAACAATGAGGACTTCCCTACTTAAAATATAAGAATTATTCCAGAAGAGAAAACTCAACAACCTCATAAGCAGTTATAGATCATTTTAATTTAGAGATGCATCATCAGATGGATGTTAAGATGGCTTTTCTCAATGGTAACATTGAGGAAACCATATATATGGTGCAACCCGAAAACTTTGAACCAGTTGATCTAAAGTCTATGGTTTGCAAACTCAAGAAATCCATATATGGTAAAATTAACTTCTTTGTGCTCTATGTCGATGACATACTATTGGCTAGCTGCGATATAGGCTCATTGCAAGAAACCAAGAGATTTCTAAATAAGAATTTTGAAATGAAAAATCTTGGGGATGCCTATTTTATTTTGGGAATTAGGATACACCAAGATCGTTCTCGGGGTATCCTTGGATTATCCCAAAAGAGCTATATCAATAAGGTACTCTCTAGATTTGATATGAAAGATTTTGCACAAGGAGATACTCCTATTTCTAAGGGAGATAAGTTTAGTCTATGTCAGTGCCCCAGGAATGTGACTGAAAGTGGAGAAATGAAAAAGGTTCCTTAAGCTTTAGCTATTAGGAGATTTTTGAATGCTCAAGTATGTACGCGTTCGAATTTAGTGTACATAATGGGTATGTTAGGCTGATATCTGAGTAACCCTGGAATAGATCACTAGAAAGCAACCAAATGGGTTATGATGTATTTATAGGGAACAAAAAATTACATGCTCATCTATCAGAAGTCGGATAATTTGGAGATCATTGGGTATTCTAATGCCGATCTTGCGGGTTGCCAAGACACTAAGAGATCCACTTCTGGCTATGTATACATGTTGTCTGGAGGTGCTATTTTCGGTGGAGTGATAAGCAGTCACTCATTGCACCTTACACTATGGGAGCAGAGTTCATAGCCTATTATGAGGCAACAAATGATGTGATATAACTTCAAAATTTTGTCACTGGGCTGCATATTTTGGATAGCATTGAAAGACCACTACAGATATATTATGACAATAATTCGTCAGCTCTATATTCGAATAACAGCAGAAGCTTATTGAAGTCTAAGCACATATACATTAAGTTTCTTTTTGTTAAGGAAAGAGTTCAGAGTAAGATAGTGTCTATTGAACATATAAGAACAAACTCTGTGCTCGCAAATTCGCTTACTAAGGCTTACCACCTGAGGTCTTTCATGAGCACACTGCCCATATGGGTGTTGTTCAGTTTGATGACATTCAGATTTAATGGGAGTTTGTATTCGATTTAATGTTCCCTCATTTGACACTACTCATACACTATATGTATGTTTCAGTTTTCTACAGAATAAAGTTGACGGTATTTTAATTTTGTTGTTTACTCTGAATGTATTGTCTTTTAATTATGGTATAACACAAGGTTTAAAAGACTAAGGTTTGATCTCACTACGGAATATAGTTAGGACAAATTGGAAATAGGCACGTTTGAGATCACATTTCATGTAATTTGCAGCCTCACATCCATACTGGATCTATGTCGTTGAATATATTTGCTGTGGTGATCATTGATGGATCGAGTTACCACATAAATGTAACGAAGGTAAATTTTTGTCTCATACTGGTATAGGAGATGAGCGAGATTGATTCGGGAGATGTCTTAAGAATAGATAGTAATTTGGCGTGCACATAAGGCTATTGAATATAATTATATTCAGAATTATTATGTAGCCCAAGTGGGAGATTTTTGGAATATTTTATATATTCCAAATAATTTAATGTGGGCTCACATATTAAAATAATAATTATATTTGAGCTTCAATTTTTAAATGGGCAAATGAAGTGATCTAATTAGGTAAGCTCAAAATACATCAGCAGTAAGTATGGAATCTGAAATGTGTGGTTACCCAAAAGTCACCTATTGGTTACTCAAGAGTCGTGTTACTCAAGAGTCACCTACTGGTTGCTCAAGAGTCAGCTAATTAGAATTTATGGGGTTGTAATTAGATTTCTATAAATATAATAAAGGGTTCTGGTCCCCAAGGCTAATGCACTCAAACACTCTCCTCCCCATCCCCATCAATGCGAGAGAACTCATAGAGAGAGGGATTAGTCTATGAAAGACCTCCAACCCCCTAGTCTCAATCATCACTATGGATTCAGGTACACAGTTTCTATAATTCCTTTATTAGGTAATCTCAATAATCTAATATGTTGATGAATTTTATGTAATATTTCAACATGAGAATGATGTTTAAAGGAGGTTTTTAAACTTGTCCTCCATTGCCTTCCACTAGACGAGAAATGACCATCGCCTATAATCAATTACGCTGGGTTTTCGGCTAAATATCACATCGAAAAATCAAATCCAAATATACATTGATTAATTTGCAAAACTTATTTGGAGTTTATTTATATTATCAATCAGTGCATATTTAATAAATTATTGAGTCAAATTTTTTGGTATAATTTTAGGGGCATATATCAAATAGTCACTTGAACTTTTTTTAATATATGTTTAGTCCAAATCTTTTTAGTTTGCACCAAAAAGTCCTTCACCATGACAAAAAGGCTTTACCTTCACCATGCCGCTGGCACGAACCTTTAAAGATAAGATAATAAAGGGATTTTTGGTACAAAATAAAAGGCTTGGACTAAATGTGTATTAAAAAATGTTTGAGGACTTTTTCGTATTTGATCCATAATTTTGAGGGCTTTTTTTGAATTAGTCATATTTTGTAAGGTTGACTTTGAATTTTGTAGTGATTGAATTCACTTTGTTCTGATGCTAAAAAATATTTGATTTTAAAATCTATATAGGGACACTTTTTCTCCTTTTGTGATATTGTTTTGGCATTTCCAAAGTCTACATAGAGATTATAAATTAAAAAAAAATAATATAGTTAAATTTTGACTAAAATTAAAAAAATGTCAGCAAATTTTTGTTTCCAAAATGAACAATGTATTTGGTTCCACTTTTTCTTTGAAAACATGGTCTACTACCCCCTTAAAGTGAATGACATTTAGCTCAAAAACGGGAATCGTCAGAGCACGATAGAGGAAACAATGAACACCATTTCGAGTAATGTTATTTGAACATAGTAAATAAGTATAACACGAACATAAAAAAAAAGAAAAAAAGGTTATGTCCCAAATATGACTAAATACACTAACACTTTATAATAATCTTTTGTGACACTTTTTAATATTTGATAATAAGTTTTTGAGTGGTAGAGTAATCACTTGAAAAATACACCTAATGTTTTTTGAAATTCTTAATTAACACTTCAAATTATATTATACCATCCTAAATTATATTACAACATTCAATAATTGTATACTAAACATATGATGCGATTGACGTACGTCGAAATAATTTTGCATACATCTGTGCCATTGGCACGGGTACATCTAGGGTATATATATCCTGTCCCAGTCAATTAATCAAATTATATTATGAAAATAATTGGAGAGGAGTTATGTATAAATATGGAAGAATTGTGGATAAAAATTGGAGAAAAATAAAAAGAAAAAGAATGAGGTTCGTTCAAACGACTTAGGAGGTCGTTCGAGCGAAAAATTTAAGGTCCCGAGATGCAGGGCGTCCTGCGACATGCTACTGACTAATAGTATGAGGCCATGCGAAGGTCACGTGAAGCCAAGGATCGAGCGACAAAAGAAGTCGTTCGAGAGACGCGGCCTTGTCGTTCGAACGATGTTGGTCGAGAATTTTAGATCAAACGCCCTTGTGCGCTATCACGATTTGGGCCTTTGATTTGGTGTGTTTCCGAGCTCAAATCGTTCCAGGAATGGAAAAAAGACTATTTGGCTATTAAGGGAGGTTTATTAAGGTTTGTTTGGGGGTTTATTTGGGTTTATTGTGTGTTGAGAGAAATGTAATAAGGAGAAAGAGAGTAAAAGAGAACGGAAGAGGTGGGTGGTCTTCCACCACCGCCCACCACCATTCCACCACTAAACCACCACCTTTCCACCATTTCAATGGTGTATTCAACCTCAAAAGACCCATTTCCACCTTAGGTGAAGAAGAGATACGAGTTTGGGGGTTATTGTTGGGGGTTCTTGGAAAAGAAGAAGAAGATGAGCTTTTAATGGAGTTACAATGGGTCTTGCTTGGAGTTCAAATGGAGCTTCTTGGAGGAGCTTTTAGTAACCTCTTGAGTCCACCTTTAGAGGTGGGCGTTGCTTCTCCTACAGTAACACTCTTGCCACCATTGGATACCCTGGAGGTGGGTGAAACTCTACTCTTAGATTAAGACTTTAGTTGTGTATTTTTAGTCTTGATTGTTGGAATATTAAGAGTAAGATGTTTGTGATGGGTTTTCTAGTGGAAATAATAATAAATACTTTTATAAAATAAAAATGTTGAAAAATGTCATATTTGTTAAAAATAAAGAATGAATGATTTTTTCAAGATTTTTGAAATAATGAAAATTGATGTTTTATGAAAATGGTGTATTTTCTAGTAATTTTGATAAAAACATTTTATGGAATAAAATATTGACAAATAATGTGATTATGTTAAAAAATGATATTTTGTTAAAAATGGGCATTTTAGAAATATTAGTGTTAAACATTTTATGGAATAAAATATTTGGAAATAAACATCTATTTGACAAATATTTGGTGAAAAGTATGTTTAAACCATGTACTAGGATTTTTGGGTTTAAAATCCATTTTCTCATGCATATAAACTTGTAGTAATTTGACATAGAATGTATAAACAAGTTTAAAGAAGATTTTGTTGGATTTAAACAAGAAATAATAAAGGATGGAATATTAATCTTCAAAGTAAGTATAATTGGGACTAAAAGACATATTGTGTATGAAGATAAAAAACTACATGTCAAATAAAAAAAATGACAATTTTCTTATAAGTGTAGTCTTAAGTGTGAATTTATTTTTTGAGTAAAGAAGTAAAGAAATATTAGTGTTGATAAAAAAAGTATTAATTAAGTGTTAATGGGCAAACATGGAATGGTTAGTGAGTGTAACTTACTAATGTTGTGAAATATTAACACTTATGGGATTAAAAGGAAGTAAAGGTATAAAAGGTGTTTTCAATCAAGTAAAATATTACTCCAAGTTTAACAAGGTGTTATAAGTTTAAAACACTTAAGAAGTTGGTGTGCATAACTTAAAAGTGTTTTGGGGGTGAAATTAACACTTGAGAAATGGAACAAAAGGTGATTTTGAAAACAAATGGGTAAATGATAATTTTACTTAAAGTGAAATATTTTTATGAAATAAAAATGTTGGAAAGGGAGTGGTCGTAAATGAATAAAATTTTTGGAATAAAAATCAAAGTTAAAGTATAAAGGACATGAAATGGTAAATTTCAAATGTAATACAAATTGCGACGGTAAAGTCTCAGGTTTTGGCTTCGGTCGGATAAAAAGGAAAGAAAATAATGTGGACATTTGTAAAATGTTAAAACACATTAAAGATACTCGGATGACACCGGGATAAATTAATAAGTACACGAACCCCTAGGTGAAAATACCTAAATCACTGGTTAGAGCATATGGAGCTCATAGCCATCAGTGTGGAGCCCGTGTGAGTATGCGGTAATGGAAGATTCCGAGATTAGATAAAAAAAATATGGAACATATAAAAAAAATGGGTTGTATGGTGAACTATATTAATACAACCTAACTTAAATGGATGTAATAAATATTCCTGTAAAGGTTAAATGGACAAGTAAATGCATAAATCTATTAATGTCCATAAGGAAATGAGAAAGGGGTTAAAAGAAGTGGATAAATGGGTGGTTAAGCAACCTAAATGGTTAAAACCATATTTAACATAAGAATGTGTTGTAGAAAGGGATTTTTGAAAAGTAAATAAGTATTTTCTAACATGAGGAATGTGTATGTTGAAATAGTGATTTTCAACGAAAATACTAAAGTACGTTCAAATGAATAAAAGGAATAAATTTTGATAAAGGAATGGGTTCGAATCAAATAAAGTGTCATGGTTTCAAGTGTTGAATCAGGTATGTTAACAAAGTGAGAATGCTAAGTATGATTAAAGAAAACTTTAAATAAGATTAAGGTCAATTAATCTGGGCAAGTAAGGTTTTAGGAAATAAATTGATTAATGCAATGGAATATGTATTTTTAGGATATATATATATATATATATATATATATATATGCATGTGGTTGTAGCGTGTAAGAATTCCTTTCTGCCATTCGTTTCTATATTACTTGTATAAATCACACTAGACATAGGCTCACATATACACTTTGTTACGACAGGTTGGAAGAGACTTCGTATTTTGAGGGCGATATTTAAGTAAGTATATTTTATTTAGGTTTCATGTTAGTATTTCTGTTTACTTGGACTCCAGGGTACTCTCCATGGGTTCTTCACATAGTTCATCTCAAAATTTGAATTGCATGCTAACAAGTGAAATTTTAATTAAAATAAAACTGGACTATCAACATTATTTAGGTTTTTTCATTGTACTTCACGCCTAATGCTTAGGTCGGATCGGGTTGACTCATGCGTAACTTACAGATCTGAGTCGGGGTGTTACAAATGGTATCATAGCTCTAGGTTCAAGTTTCCTTTCGGGTGTGACGTGGTGAGGTCGGTACTGGATCTTTCGATGTTGGTGTGGTTCGGGCTGGTCATGCTAGTTTGATGATGGTTTAGTTTGTGTCCTCGACAGTAAAGTCTAAGAGGTTAGCACGACAAGGTTAAGTTAATGCCTAGTGGCACATGATTAGATTGATGGTTATAAATTGCTTTTGCATTTCTGATTAGAATGGTAGTTATTTATGGGTGTCCATATAAGCTTATAATGGGGACACCATAGTTGTTAGTGTGAGGTTCTTTCGTAAAAAATTTAATGGCTTCGAATCATGTGAGATGTTGATAAAATGAAATGACGCCCATTGGGTAAGTGGAATCAAATTATGTAGGGATTGATAATTAGAGTGTCATAATTATGTAATGGGAAATCGTGACTTAAATTATATGTAGCCTTGGGTGTGATGCATATGAGAGGTCAATATCGATGTGATAAAGAGGAAATTTCTATCCTTGGGGTAATACTGTGATTAATGATAAGGTTAATGAGTTTATAAATAGATGTAGGCCAACACTAGAGGATAAGTTGATCTTAGTTAATAGAATGCTATCGTTATGGGTGAACACCTTAGTGGATTGTTAGTCGATGAATGTAATTACAAGTGTTAGTTTAGGATGAGGAAGAACTAGGTCCATTCATTGGGGAACTTGGGTTTAGTGCATCTCAAATTATGTACCTTGACTGTAATGTGGATTTAGATTATCCTGATGATTGAGGTGACCTAGGAATGAACGTAGATAATCGTGGTGACTTGGTAGTAAATAATTAAGTTGTGATGTTTTAGAATAAAATTTCTTACAGTGTTGTTAGGGTGGGCCTCCTCTTGAGAAATACCCGAAGTCCTTTGTCCTACCAAAACCCAAGATGGTAGTAATTTATAGTTTGGTGATCATAGTGTTGTGTTGTGGAATGGGATCTCGTGAGGCGTCCGTGGTGTTAGTTTTTATAGGCAATACATGACGTCCATATCCTACCAAGATCAGAAGAATTATGTTAAAATGTGGATTGGAACATAGTGTGATATTCACATAGCAAGGAAATTCGATTGCCATAGTTGAAGAGATATCGAGGATTTAGGTAAGGCATGCCTTGAGGTTTATATGTTGCAAACGACGCCTGTGTTTTTCCATAATTGGTAATAGCAATAATTATAGTTCATAGGCATGTGAAGGTTCCCATAAAAGAATTTATGTGTGGAATTATTGAGGATAAATATCAAATTTTGTGATGTCTTAAGGTGTTAGAGGATTAAGGTGCACTGTGGTTAGAAGGTCATGGACTAGTGTCCTTGTGAGAACCAAGAAATATCAATGTGAGCATAGAAAGGTTAGAAGGTTATGCCTAAGATGATAAACATTTAAACAATGAAATCTCTCCAAATTTAGGACTTTCACATGAAATGTGTTCGGTGTTATTAGGAGACCAATTAAGTCTGATAAGAAAGGATGGTAGAATTTTTAGTAATGATTTCGTTGAGGGTCGGGTGGTGATCCCAGGTTAACAGTCAAATAATGTATGTGTCGAGTATGGTTTCCCTATCAGCACGTAAGGGTGATGTAACCCCTAAGGCAGGGTGGCAGTTGTATTCTTTTATGAGTGAGGCACGGATATCATAGAATGGATAATTTCGGTGTGGTGATATGCAATTTCTAGGCAAACTAGTAAATGTATTTGAGGTTTAGAGTGATGACACCATGTGGAGAATTGCAAATGATGACTAAGGTGGGGTAGCATCGAGATATGATTGTTATGTTGGAGTGTCAATAGCATATGCTAGAATAGCCTTAGCAATATATAGACTATATATTGGAACGTCTTGCCAAGTGGTAGAGGTTCGAAAATGTATCCCGTTGTGATGTCAGTTACCCTTAGGGTGCCAATGACGGTGGGTGTGGTCATCGCGTGAATACTGTCTGGGTGAAAAATCAAAGGTGAATCAGTGTCAACCTCTCATGGTCAAAAGGACATAGTTAAATGAGTGATTCACTTGAGCCAAGTAATATTTAAGGGATTTGGGATTCAATCACGATATGGAAAATCAGGCAATAACCTAGGTGTAATAGGTTGGTGATGTCGTCACTAGTTTTTGTATGAGCTCGATATAACAAGGCAGAGGTATCCGCTAATCAGAATGGTTTGCTTATGCCAAAGGTGTGAAAAGTAGGGCCTTTCCCTCAAGGAGGTAAGTCTGACAATGATTTCCTCAAGGACTAAAGATTCATAAATTGAGATCGCATTAAGAGAATGAATAGTCGATATTCGAATCTTAATGGCTAGTGATCCAGGCCAGGGTGTACGGCCAGAAGTAGTACTCGGTGAGAGTTTTGTGAATGATTAGTATAATTCCAGTATACAGTATAGGTTCACTTCCATGAGTTAGAAGCGGCGACCTATGGACAAAATTCCTCGGGGCAGTTACATGTCCCTTTGACTCTAATGTGTCCCTTTCGGCCTCGGCAATCGGGAATCAATATTCTCACCTATATGGTGACTCAGATCGATGTCATGTCTTGGCACGATGCGGTTAATCTAGAAAGAGCACGGTGGGCCGGGTTTGGCTAATCCAGCTCGATAACTGGGTGCGCTCATCTGGGGTAATCAATACACTAAAAATAACAATCTGGCACGGTTTAAAATCGCGCCAAACCCAATCTAGCACGATTTAAAATCGTTATAGATTACCCAATTTAGCACGCTTCTGGTATTCTTTTAAACTATGCCAGATATTGAATTTGACATGCTTTCAACGCACTTTTAAATCGTGTCAAATATTGAATTTGACACACTTTTGGCACAATTTTAAACCGTGTCAAATTTCTATTTTCTGACATGCTTTTGGCACGGTTTAAAATTGTGCCAGATTTTTCAATTAATAAAAAAAATATTATTTGGAAACAAATCAAGAAAATCATCAAATTCCAAATCGGGTAGGAATAGTAATTATTATTTGCAAAAAAAAACAAGAAAATTCACAAATTGAGAATCTCGCACGTTGTTGATAAACTAGTGTACATACAAACTTCAAAATATTACAAGTTATAATAGTTCACAGACTAAAAAAAATTGGGCAAAATTTCCTCTCTTTTCTGGACATTTTAAAACTCGTTAATATAAAACATGCGTAATATAAAGCCCGCTGATCGAAGTGGAAACCGAGCGTCCGTGTAAATACGCTAATCGTTGTTATCGGCTTCCGACCACAATACAAAAAAAAACTAAACTTTAACTGCACTCTTGCGAAGTATAGTGGCGCATCTGGGTATCGAATCCACAGGGAATGTTTGATATATTTTAATTGATTTATTACTTCAAAAAATAAAGTGTAAAAGATTATGATTGAGTGAGAAAGGAAAAAGGGAAAAATAAAGAAGTTAACTAAAACTAATTGGAAAATTAAGGTAGAGACACAATCCCCCAACCCTAGAGTATTGATGGTATAAAACTAATCGTAAATTTAAGTGATTAATTAGACCCAGAATTTAGTAATCCTAAGCATTACGTATATGAGGTTCAAGCCCGCACCATACTTAATCAGAGGACGAGTAAATAGGTATTGCGATAGTGACACTCAAATTTCATTCTGAAGAATCCCGATTACCCTGAAGCAAATGAGATAAAAATATCTACAATTGTTGTGTTTCTACGTAATACAGTCGTCATAAACCGTTAAATTTAGAGGACTAATTTTATACACATGCAACTACCACATCAGGTTGGGTTCATGCATCCCAACCTTTAAAAATATAGCCTAACATAAAAAATAATAATAAAAGTGATGGAAATAAAAGTTACCAAGATTGAAGAACAAGAACATGCAAGAAGAAATCAATGATTGAAGAAAAACTAGAAAAGCTCCTGAATTAAAGGTGCAAAATATGTAGATTCTCCTCCTAGATGTTCCAACTTGTTATGGAGCTTTTACCTGAATGAAATCTCCATAAAACAAGTCCTAATGACTAAATATATAGGATAGAGGTCGTTTAGAAGAGTTCCCAAAATATAAAACTTTTTTGGCTAAAAGATAAGCACAAAATAAAAAACCCGTATCTGGCAATTTGTCACACTTAGAAAGCGTGACTAATTTTGTAACGGATCTGGAGCGTGACTAATTTTGCAGCGGATCTGGAGCGTGACTAATGACCGTATCGCTTCTTTTAATTTTCATCAACTTCGATCCGTCTTCGGTCCGAGGCTCTCTGGAATTTTGTATTTCGGATCGGTCCGATCCAGATCGGTCCGATTTTCTTTGACATTTTCTTCTATCTTTGACTGCTCATAACGTTCACACCGGGACTCCGATTGAGGTGCCATTTTTCCAGTGTTCTTGTAATTGAAAGCTCTTCAACTTTCCAGTTTGCCCCACCTCGGGACTAAGGCTGAAAAATTATGAAAATGCCCTTTAACTCCTCGTTTCTTGGTTTTCTTTCACTGTTTTGAGTTCTCTTTTGCACTAACTTGCATGAAATACCTGTAAAACACATAAGAGATACACAAAATACGAAATACTTGTCAAAAAGGGTTAGTAAAATAAGTATGAGACAAATCCAAGCTATTTACACCGCACGGGATCATAAAAATACCGAAATTAACGAGATAAATGTGAAGAATTTATGCCTAATCAAACCCCCCTAACTTAGAACATTGCGCATCCCAAGCAATGTAAAATAACGAGAGTATGAGTTAAGGACCCTTCAAAAACTTTATTGGGATAGAATACCTCTTTCGCGGGCAAACGATTGCATTTAGCATATGCAACAAGCCTTTAAACCCCTAGGTTACCCTAGTCGGACGAGTGGTGTCTCGTGAGGGGTTGCAGTGAATATACCCACAAAATTCTTTATTGACTCAAAGAAAAATTAAAATATTTAAAAATTGTACAATTTAAACTCCCCCAAAACAGTCTCCTTAAAGTCATATTTACAAGTCTCAAGTCATAGTGTGTGTGTGAGAAGCCAAAAATCGAACCGCTAACTTCCACCGATTGATCATTACGTTACTTTTCGAGAATTCTCTTTAACTTCAATTCTCATGGATACACTCACAAATCAATCACTCGGAATGTTGCTATTCTCTCAGTATGCGTGATAAAAAGAGTAAATAAAATGAACGCAAAGTCACGCACACAAATTGAAAGACGGAAGTTTTTGGGTGAAAATATCTCTTCATCGGAATACGGTCATAGGGAAACGGGAAACATCATCTCTTTTTCACGCCATCTAGTCTCTTTTATTATCTTTTTATGTTTTAACTCTCCACGTGGTAACCAATTTCGTAATTTGGACTCGGTTAGGACTTTTTCGGGTTAAAGGTGTATTGGATAATATGGGAAAGGTTGGGAACTTCAAAATTGGAAAATTTTCTTATGATGTCCGTTAGTGCTTTTCCGGGCTATTGTTCATTTTCTCTACTTTTTCTATTTTTTTCTATTTTTTTCACACTTTTCATTTCTTGCTATTTTTTTGTTGAGCATTCTTCTATTTTTTCTTGCCCCTTTTTGTTGCACTTTTCGGACTTAAATTCTGACTTTTTCTATTTTTCACAATTCCGGGCTATTTGGGTTTTTCGGGATGTCAAACGAAAGAAAAAATTATTCGGCTCAAATTTGGGTTACAAAAGGGATGATATTTCACAACTTTTTATGGCCAATATTTTTGGGTAACAAACGATGGCCTACTTCATTGTTCGAATTACTTATTAATTTAGCATATGCGTCTCGAGATTAATTTAATTTAGAGATTTATAGCGCGCATTTCGAGACAACATTCCCTTTTCTATAACCGATCAAAACAATAAAATAGAGATCATCAACGACTTTTATAAAACGCTGAATTAGAACTATGAGTTAACCATTAACTCAGATTGATTTGAAAACTCAAAAAGATCGATAGGCTTGAAATCTCACCGGGTTTTGTTAATCTCCACACTTTTTCGTTAAGTCGTCAATTTTCGAAAATTTCCATCTTTGGTCAATTTCAGCTTTGTGCATTTGATTTTTACAACTTGAGACAAAATCTTTGTGACATTTTTGAAGCTTTTAAATTTCAATCTTTATTTATTTTGAAGAAAAATATTTTTGGCTTTTTTCAAAATTTTCAATTTTTTTCTTTTATTTTCTAAAAAATCACTATTGGAAAGAACATGTGATCGAATCAATGAATCTAAACAATACTTAAATTTTGCATTGTCCTCAATGCGAATAAAAAACACAACATAAAGAGAGGAAAATAAAGATATTACCCAAAATGGAGCGATCCCCGAAAAGTACGAGTCCATTGAATCTACAAAACATGTTAGAACCAAGCATAGCAAAAAGAATAATAAAAATTCTAAACTAAAAAAAATAAGCTAACTATTGTACAACCTACGATTTTCAAATTCTAATATGTTATACACTAGAAGTCAAAAAATTTGAGGGTCCAGCCAAACTACAATATGACTTTGAGGGATTAATGGTGTACCCTCACTAGGATGCATGACTCCTGAAATATAAGGATTCCGTTTGAACAACGGAAGGCATGTGTGAGATGGAAAAAATAAACCATCACCAATTAAACATTTTAACGGGATGCTGGGTGGTTTGGTTGCTAGGTGGGACAAGTACAATTGAGATCCAAGAAAAATATAATCACCTCCCAAATATTTTTGAAGTAGTATTGGGAGAGGGGCACACAAAAAGGAAGAGTTCATATTAGAAAACAATTCTAGCAAAGTGTCTTTATAAGTAAAAGGTGTAAACGTTTCAGAATTTTCAACCGACTCATAGGAATCTAACGGTACTTCTAATGGTTCAATAACGGTGAATAGGAATGGTGATGAGACAAACTCAATCTCAAGTGATTCATCATCACTTATAGATTGAATTTCAAGGGGAAAAGACTCACTTTCAATGAGATGTTCTTCAAAATTTTGAGGTGACACACAAGTCTCAACCTCCTCTTTGTTTTTCCAATCATAACGCATCTCATCGCAAAGTGCGAGAATTTCCTTAATAAAACCAATATCGATATTCATCGTTCTTTGGGTGGAAAGAAAATTGAGTGTTTGTTTGATTATAAAAAACATTCTTTCTTCCAAAGTAGGATTCCTTGGCTCTATAACCTTGGGAGAAAAGTCGTCATTGGATTCGAATAATGCATCCAAATCTTGCTCCCCAAAATGATTTTTTTTCTAGATATTCGTTTTCAAGCCATTCATATTCAATACATAGATAGGCCTCACCAATGGTAATAGGTCGAGGCCGAGGTTTTTGAAAATAAAAATCTCGAAAATGATTTTCTTCCCGATATATATTCTCAAGCCTTTCATTATCAAGAATTCGAAGGCCC
Organism: Sambucus nigra; assembly: GCA_949130495.1. Lineage (NCBI taxonomy): Eukaryota > Viridiplantae > Streptophyta > Magnoliopsida > Dipsacales > Adoxaceae > Sambucus > Sambucus nigra. The sequence continues at coordinate 186,844,189 of OX422212.1, read as the reverse complement.
TCACCAATGGTAATAGATTGAGGAACGGATTCTTGAAAAAAAAAGTTTGAGAACTATTCCCATATAAACCATTATAATTACCGAACTCACTATGAAAAGGCATGATTACCAAATTATTTGTAAATGGACAATCCACATAAGGAGGTGTGCAGTTGAGGATTCAACGTTTCTTGGCACTCAATAGTGCAATCCTACAAAAAGGTTAAAACAAAAAAAAGAAGAAAAATATCTTATGAAATTAGTAAATCAATTGTAATCTATAACAAAACACTCCTCGGCAACGGTGCCATTCTGATTGAAGTGGAACCCGAGCGTCCGTGTAAATACGATTATCGTTGTTATCGTCTTCCGACCACAATACAAAAAAAAAACTAAACTTTAACTACACTCTTGCGAAGTATAGTGGCGCGTCTGGGTATCGAATCCACGGGGAATGTTTGATAGATTTTAGTTGATTTATTACTTCAAAAAATAAAGTGTAAAAGATTATGATTGAGTGAGAAAGGAAAAAGGGAAAAATAAAGAATTTAACTAAAACTAATTGAAAAATTAAGGTAGAGACACAATCCCCCAACCCTAGAGTATTGATGGTATAAAACTAATCATAAATTTAAGTGATTAATTAGACCTAGAATTTAGTACTCCTAAGCATTACGTATATGAGGTTCAAGCCCGTACCATACTTAATTAGAGGACGAGTAAATCGGTATTGAGATAATGAAACTCGAATTGCATTATGAAGCATCCCGGTTACCTTGAAGCAAACCAAATCCAAAGATCTACTATTAATGCGTTTCTACGTAATGCAGTCGTAATAAACCGTTAAATTTAGAGGACTAATTTAATACACATGCAACTACCGCATCAGGTTGGGTTCATGTATCCCAACCTTTAAAAACCTAGACTAACATGAGAAATAATAATAAAAGTACTGGAAATAAAAGTTACCAATATTGAAGAACAAGAACATGCAAGAAGAAATCAATGATTGAAGAAAAACTGGAAAAGCTCTTGAATTAAAGGTGCAAAATATGTAGATTCTTCTCCTAGATGTTCCTACTTGTTATGGAGCTTTCACATGAATGAAATCTTCATAAAAAGACTCCTAATGACTAAATATATAGTCTAGAGGTCGTTTAGAAAAGTCCACAAAACATAAAACTCTTTTGGCTAAAAGATAAACACAAAATAAAAATCTCGTATCTCGCAATTTGTCACACTTAGAAAGCATGACTAATTTTGTAACGGATCTAGAGTGTGACTAATTTTGTAACGAATCTGGAGCCTGATTAATGACCGGATCAGTTCTTTTAATTTTCATAACCTTCGATCCGTCTTTGTTCCAGGGTTCTCTGGAATTTTGTATTTTGGATCGGTCCGATCCGGATCGGTCCGATTTTCTTTGACTTTTTCTTCTATCTTTGACTGCTCATAACTTTCACACCGGGACTCCGATTGAGGTGCCATTTTTTTCGGTATTCTTTAAATTGAAAGGTATTTAACTTTCCAGTTGGCCCCACCTCGGGACTAAGACTGAAAAATTATGAAAATGCCATTTAACTCCCTATTTCTTGGTTTTCTTTCACTATTTTGAGTTCTCTTTGGCACTAACTTGCATGAAATACCAGTAAAACACATAAGAGATACACAAAATACGAAATACTTACCAAAAAGGATTAGTAGCATAAATATGAGACACATTCAAGCTATTTACACCGCACGGGATCATAAAAATACCAAAATTAAGGGGATAAATGTGAAGAAATTATGCCTAATCAAACCCCCCTAACTTAGAACTTTTCGCATCCCGAGTAATGTAAAATAACGAGAGTATGAGTTAAGGACCCTTCAAAAACTTTATTGGGATAGAATACTTCTTTCGCGGGCAAACGATTGCATTTAGCGTATGCAACAAGCCTTTAAACCCCTAGGTTACTCTGGTTGGACGAGTGGTGTCTCGTGAGGGTTTGGAGTGAATATACCCACACAATTCTTTATTAACTTAAAGAAAAATCAAAATTCTTAAAAATTGTACAATTTAAACTCTCCCAAAATAGTCTCCTTAAAGTCATATTTATAAGTCTCAAGTCATAGTGTGTGTGTGTGCGAAGCCAAAAATCGAACCGCTAACTTCTACCGAATGATCATTACGTTACTTTTTGAGAATTCGCTTTGATTTCAATTCTCATGGTACACTCACAAATGAATCACTCGGAATGTTGCTATTCTCTTGGTATGCGTGATAAAAAGAGTAAATATACTGGACGCAAAGTCACACACGCAAATTGAAAGACGAAATTTTTTGGGTGAAAAGATCTCTTCATCGGAATACGATCATAAGTAAACGGTCAACATCATCTATTTTTCATGCCATGTAGTCTCTTTTATTATCTTTTTGTGTTTTAACTCTCCACGCGGTAACCAACTTCGCAATTTGGACTCGTTTAGGACTTTTTCGGGTTAAAGGTGTATTGGATAATATGGGAAAGGTTGGGAACTTCGAAATTGGAAAATTTTCTTATGATGTCCGTTAGTGTTTTTCCGGGCTATTGCCCATTTTCTCTTCTTTTTCTATTATTTTTTTAATTTTTTTCACACTTTTTTTTCCTTGCTATTTTTTTGTTGAGCATTCTTCTATTTTTTCTTACCCCTTTTTGTTGCACTTTTCGGACTTAAATTATGACTTTTTCCATTTTTCACAATTCCGGGCTATTTGGGTTTTTCGGGTTGTCAAACGAAAGGAAAAATTATTCGGCTCAAATTTGGGTTACAAAAGGGATGATTTTTCACAACTTTTTATGGCCAATATTTTTGGGTAACAAACGATGGCCTACTTCATTGTTCGCATTACTTATTAATTTAGCATATGCGTCTCGAGATTAATTTAATTTAGAGTTTTATAGCGCGCGTTTCGAGACAACATTCCCTTTTCTAAAACCGATCAAAACAATAAAATAGAGATCATCAATGACTTTTATAAAACGCTGAATTCGAACTATGAGTTAACCATTAACTCATATTGATTTAAAAACTCAAAAAGATCGATAGGCTCGAAATCTCACCGGGTTTTGTTAATCTCCACACTTATTCGTTAAGTCATTAATTTTTGCACAATTTCCATCTTTGGTCAATTTCAGCTTTGTGCATTTGATTCTTTCAACTTGAGACAAAATCTTTGTGACATTTTTGAAGCTTTTAAATTTCAATCTTTATTTATTTTGAAGAAAAATATTTTTTTCCTTTTTTAAAATTTTTCAATTTTTTTTTTCTAAAAAAAACACTCTTGGAAAGAACATGTGATCGAATCAATGAATCTAAACAATGAATGGGAATAATATCCCACACCCCTGAACTTAAATGTTTCATTGTACTCAATGTTAATCAAGAACATAACATAAAGAGTGGAAAAGAAAGATATTACCCAAAATGAAACGATCCCCGAAAAGCACGAGTCCATTAAATCTACAAAACATATTACAACCAAGCATAGAAAAAAGAATAATAAAAATTCTAAACTAAAAAAATAATAAGCTAACTATTTTACAACCTACGATTTTCAAATTCTAATAAGTAATACACTAGAAGTCAAAAAATTTGAGGGTCCACCCAAAATACCATATGACTTTGAGGGATTAATGGTGTACCCTCACTAGGATGCATGCCTCCTGAAATATAAGGATTCTGTTTGAACAATGGAAGGCATGTGTGATATGGAAAAAATAAACTATCACGAACAAAAAATTTTAACGGGATAATGGGTGGTTTGGATGCTAGGTGGGACAGGTACAATTGAGATCCAAGAAAAATATAATCACCTCCCAAATATTTTTGAAGTAGTATGGGGAGAGGGGAACACAAAAAGGAAAATTCCATATTAAAAACAATTCTAGCAAAGTGTCTTTGTAAGTAAAAGGTGTAAACGTTTCAGAATTTTCAACCGACTCATAGGAATCTAGTGGTACTTCTAATGGTTCAATAATGGTGAAAGGGAATGGTGATGAGATAAACTCAATCTCAAGTGATTCATCATCACTGGGAGATTGAATTTCAAGGGGAAAAGACTCACTTTCAATGAGATGTTCTTCAAAAATTTAAGGTGACACACAAGTCTCAACCTCCTCTTTGTTTTTCTAATCATAACACATCTCATCGCAAAGTGTGAGAATTTCCTTAATAAAACAGATATTGATATTCATAGTTCTTTGGGTGGAAAGAAAATTGAGTATTTGTTTGATTGTAAAAAACACTCTTTCTTCCAAAGTAGGATTCCTTGGCTCTATAACCCCGGGAGAAAATTCGTCATTAGATTCGAATAATGCATTCAAATCTTGCTCCCAAAAATGATTTTTTCTCGATATTTGTTTTCAAGCCCTTCATACTCAATACATAGATAGGCCTCACCAATGGTAATAGGTCGAGGCCGAGGTTTTTGAAAATAAAAATCTCAAAAATGATTTTCTTCCCGATATATATTCTCAAGCCCTTCATTCTCAAGAATTCGAAGGCCCTCACCAATGGTAATTGCTTGAGGCACGAATTCTTGAAAATAAAAAGTTTGAGAACTATTCCCATATAAACCATTATAATTACCGAACTCACTATGAAATGGCATGATTACCAAATTATTTGTAAATGGACAATCCACATAAGGAGGTGTGCGGTTGAGGATTCAACGTTTCATGGCACTCAATAGTGCAATCCTGCAAAAAGGTTAAAACAAAAAAAGAAGAAAAATATCTTATGAAATAGTAAGTCAATTATAATCTATAACAAAACACTCCTCAACAACGGGGCCATTATTATCGAAGTGGAAACCGAGCGTCCATGTAAATACGCTAATCGTTGTTATCGGCTTCCCACCAAAATACAAAAAAAAAACTAAACTTTAACTACACTCTTGCGGAGTATAGTGGCGAGTCTAGGTATCGAATCCACATGGATTGTTTGATAGATTTTAATTGATCTATTACTTCAAAAAATAAAGTGTAAAAGATTATGATTGAGTGAGAAAGGAAAAAGGAAAAAATAAATAAGCTAACTAAAACTAATTGGAAAATTAAGGTAGAGACACAATCCCCCAATCCTAGAGTATTGATGGTATAAAACTAATCGTAAATTTAAGTGATTGATTAGACCCATAATTTAGTACTCCCAAGCATTACGTATATGAGGTTCAAGCCTGTACCATAATTAATCAGAGGACGAGTAAATCGGTATTGCGATAGTGACACTCGAATTGCATTCTGAAGCATCCCGGTTACCCTGAAGCAAACGAGATCCAAAGATCTACAATTGATGCATTTCTACGTAATATGGTCATAATAAACCATTAAATTTAGAGGACTTATTTAATACACATGCAACTACCACATTAGGTTGGGTTCATGCATCCCAACCTTTAAAAACCTAACCTAACATGAGAAATAATAATAAAAGTTACCAAGATTGAAGAACAAGAACATGCAAGAAGAAATCAATGATTGAAGAAAATTGGAAAAGCTCTTGAATTAAAGGTGCAAAATATGTAGATTCTTCTCCTAGATGTTCCTACTTGTTATGGATCTTTTACATGAATGAAATCTTCATAAAAATAGTCCTAATGAATAAATATATAGGCTAGAGGTCATTTAGAAGAGTTCGCAAAACATAAAACTCTTTTGGCTAAAAGATAAGCACAAAATAAAAATTCCGTATCTCGCAATTTGTCACACTTAGAAAGCATGACTAATTTTGTAATGGATCTAGAGCGTGACTAATTTTGTAACGGATCTGGAGTGTGACTAATGACCGGATCGGTTCTTTTAATTTTCATAAACTTCGATCCTTCTTCGGTCCGGGGTTCTCTGGAATTTTGTATTTTGGATCAGTCCGATCCGGATCGGTCCGATTTTCTTTGACTTTTTCTTCTATCTTTGATTGCAAATAACTTTCACACCGAGACTCCGATTGAGGTGCCGTTTTTTCCAGTGTTCTTGTAATTGAAATATATTCAACTTTCCAGTTGGCCCACCTCCAGACTAAGGCTAAAAAAATATGAAAATGCCCTTTAACTCTCGGTTTCTTGGTTTTCTTTCACTGTTTTGAGTTCTCTTTGGCACTAATTTGCATGAAATACCTGTAAAACACATAAGAGATACACAAAATACAAAATACTTGTCAAAAAGGGTTAGTAGCATAAATATAAGACAAATCCAAGCTATTTACACCGCACGGGATCATAAAAATACCGAAATTAAGGGGATAAATGTGAAGAATTTTTTCCTAATCACCCGCACGACCATAAAATATAACAATAAAATAACAAAATCCGGCATAACTATAAAAGTTAACAATAAAATATAATCCTGAATATTAACGACATTACAAAAATAACCCCCTTATGGTAAACCATTGACTTCTTCTGTGTTCCATGTCGATAAAAGCTAACGATAAATTATTATCCTGTTGAGAAAGCCGTGTGATATCGATCTAAATAAATTTGCAAATTATCAATTTAAACTAATTGAAAAGGGGGCAATTTTAAACCAAATTAAATCAACCCTTAAACATGCAACTACCTGTGTGTGTGTGTGTGTGTGTATTAAACCATCACAAATAAAATTGTTAACCCACAGATTTCAGGAAAAAATCCCTTTTAGGTAAAAACTTTATTTCACTATAATACTTACAATGATTACAATGAAATCTACAATGAGTTAACTGCAGAAAACCCACATAGACCGCAACCTAGAGTCAACAATGAATCAACCGCTGAAAACCCACATGAACACGCAGTTCGAATCAGTCCAGGAACACCCACGAGTACTCCTTATCGACACGCAGTCGCGTCAGCCCAGTACCTTAATCAATCGGCATCTAGATCAGCAGTAGAGATCTTCTCTACAAGAGAAACTTCAACAAAGATGTGTTATTGGGTTCCAAAACAACTCACATAAACTATTGGGATGATTTGTGAATTAAAAACAAAGGATTAAAATCCTAAAATTTAGAAGACAAAGTATTCTGCCAAAGTAGTTTCGTCTATTGAAAATTCCCAGGTCTTCTGATAAAAAACGAAGTTGGAAAAACCAATTCATAGAAAATCTAAGGCAGTGGATCACTCGAACGAAATATTAGGGTTGCTCGAACGGTTACACATGTCGTTCAAATGACATCACGCAACATAAGGATGTCACTCAAACGAGAGCCTTTGTCGCTCGAACGAAATCACACTACACCAAAATGGCCAACCGTTTTTGGTTTTTCCCTCTCTTTCTCTCTCTCTCTCTCTCTAAGGTATGTTTTTTCCTCTCTTTCTCTTTCATTTCTATATGTGTGTGTATGTGTGTGTATATATGTGTGTATATGTATGTGTGTATGTGTGTGTATATATGTCTGTGGTGGTGTGTGGTGGGGGAGGGGGCAGGGGGTGGTGGGGGTGGGGTGGGCTGTGTGTGTACGTGTGTGTGTGTGTTCAGGTGTGGTGGGGGTGGGTGAGGGCGGCAGAGAGTGTGGTGGGGGCAGGGGGTGGGGTGGGGTGTGTGTGTGTGTGTGCAGCTGTGTGCGTGTATGTGTGGAGGGGGGAGGGGTGGGGTGTGTGTGTGTGTGGTGGGGCAATCTTAACAATTGTATAGCTTTAATTAATAAATTGTATAGCTTTAATTGTATAGTTTTAGATGAAAGTAAATTAATAATTAGTGCCCATTTCATATGAAAGTAGGATTTCCCCTCATTGTAAATTAATAAATTAATAATTGTATACTTTAATTGTTAGTTTAATTGATGAAATGAATTAATTGAGTAGATGAATTAGAAGGAGTACGGGATACACATTTGTTGTTGGTATTGCTCTTGGATTATAGTTGATCGATGTTGGGTTGGTTAACAGTAAAAGTGGCATTACCACTGGATTATTGTCCATATGGGGTTGGCGAATGTGGGTTTTTAGGTGTATCTTGTGGGTATTCTTTAGTGGTTAATTCTAGATATTATTAATAAAGATAAGTAGGGATCTTTTGGTATGGCTGAAAATGGTTATATTATTAATAATAATTGTGTGTGTGGTGGGGGGCAGGGGGTGGTGTGTGTGCGTGTACGTGTGCGTGTGTGTGGTGGGGAAGGGGGGTGGGGGTGGGGGAAGGGGGTGGGGAAAGTTGGGAGGGGGGAGGGGGCAGGGATGGGGGGTGGGGTAGGGGTGGGGGGATGCATGTGTGTCTATGTGTGTGTATGTGCGTAGTGTCCCTTGTAAAAGAATTGATTGATTATTAATTTTTTTAGTAAATTAATATATGATTATTGTGTGTGTGGTGGGGGCAGGGGGTGGTGTGTGTGCGTGTGTGTGGTGGGGGAGGGGAGGGGGTCTATGAAAGTAAATTAATAATTAGTGGTCATTTTTATTTGTAGTAATTGTACATATTTGCATGTCTTCTTCTAATTTTTTTTATCTGTACTAATAACATTTTTTTACAGCAAATGTCTCCTTCAGGTATTAAGGCGAGGATCATGATGCTGGTTATGATGATGTCGTCTGGGCTCGGTGGTAGCAGAGGCGACGAGGGTTCCTCGGCCCCTAGGCTCCCCAAATATGGCAAATTTGGGATTACCATTGAGAACAAGTCAGAGCTATTAGCGAGTCCCTCGAGCTGGTAAAGACGGTCATCGGTCCGGGGTATATGAGTTGGAAGGAGGTGCTATATGATCTCAAGTTAGCTGTTTGGGAGGCACTACAGGTAATATATTTATATGAATATGAATATTTCAATTTTAATTTCAATTTCGATTTCAATTTCATTTTATATTTATATTTATATTTATTCGCAACTAACATTGTATTTGTTGGAGAGGAACAATTCAACTTAGATCCAAAGCTACGCGATTCCGTCTTGGAGCAGTTGAGGGAGCAACACAAGACGTGGAAGAAAAATATGCAGACATGGTACTTTGGGAAAACACGAGAGTCCATTATCCAAAGGCGTGAATCCGTACCGCTGACGGAGCCGATCTCATTGGCACAATGGCATAAGTTCATTAACAATGAGATCGGGGAGCTACAATTGGCATCTCGCCAATCGGGGAGGGAAAATCGGGCAAAAAAGATGAATGTGCACTACTACGGCCTGACGTTTTACGCCGAGGTGGAGCATAGGATGATGGTAGGATTTAATTTTCCTATAACTACAGAAATATATTATTTTGCATTATTTTATTTTGCGGGGCCGATACTAATTTTACTTTATTTTATTTCAGGGGATAGGGAGTAGCCCTGGGGATAAGACACATAGGGTCGATACTTATGTGGCTGTTCGGACGAAGAAGGGGAAGGACAAGGAGGTATCCCCGAGCATCGCAGCCACGATTGTAAGTAATCCGACAGTTTACTTTTTGTTAATTACGTTATAATTTTTTAGTTTACTTAGTTTACTAATCATGTGTTTTTTGTCGTTTCAGGAAAAGTTTAAGGAATTGCATGAGTCGCACTCTGATGCCGAGCCAAATGCTTCACTCTGATCGCAAGGGGAGGACAAGGGGGTGAGCTCGGGGGTGGCCAAATCTAGGATCAACGAATTGGAGATGAGCGACATCGGGTTAGATCAAACGGTGGATTCACATGACACGAAGTTGTCCCATTTGGAGGCGAAGGTCCAAGATATGTACTCATTCATGAAGCGTACATTGGGCGGAGACCGTAAGGGGAAAAGGAAGGAGAAGGCGGTGGAAGAGGAGGTACGAGAGGACGAGGTGCACGATGACGAGGATGTGGACCTAGCTGCTTCATCACCGACACGTGCGTACTTTGATGATACACTTCCCTATTTTTCTCCCTTCAACAGACCGATGTCGACACTTGGTTGGCAGAGCGTGTTCATATTGGATGTATTTTACGGCCAACGGATAGCGCGGGGGTTGAGGGACCCAAATATCGTCCAGGGTGGAATAGTTCATGGACGTGAGCTTCAAGAGATCGAGTCTAAGGTCCTCGTCACGCATGTCAAACCCGGGAAGGAGAACTCTCTATTGTGGTTGCGCGAACAATGCGGCACGATGTATATTAGTGGGTGTGTCAATTCGTATATCGTGTGGCCTACTCACCTCCTCACATTTACCCCAGACATGTAGTGACATGATTTTTAAGTTGGTACATTTAAATTATATTTGGATTAGATCGTCATGTATATTGTTTCTATTTTGAATGTATATTTACATTATCTTTAGTTTATTTGGATATATGATATTTGAACAGGTACAATGTTTACAAATATACTGCTGGACAGTGGCAGTGGCCATACTGCCCAGCAGATTTTTTTTAAATTCTACCCAGAATTGTCACGGTCATTGACCGTGACAAGTCCTTGACAAAGAAAGTTGTCACTGACTTGTCACGGTCAATGACCGTGACAATTTTTAAAAAAGGGTCAAGGATTTGTCACGGTTATTAACCGTGACTAAACCTGTCACGGTCATGGACCGTGATAATTCTAACGAATTTGTCACGATCAATGACCGTGACAAGCCCGTGATAAAAAAAATTTGTCTCGCCCCGAATTGTCACGGTCATTAACCTTGACAAGTTGAACTTGTCAAGGTCAATGACCGTGACAATTTGGCAGATTTGGTATAATGTCAAATAAACATTAATTTTTTTATTTCTTCTTTAAAAATCCGCCTCAACACTTAGAAAAATATATTTGAGGAAAAGATTAAAAATTCCGGTCCAACATTTAGAAATTTTTTCATAAAAGTTATCCCAATATTCTAAGTAAAATTATAAGAAATCAAAATACAACCTTTACCAAAATTATCTCAAAGAGGCCTGAATGTTTAAGAACTTTGATATTCGGATCCGTCTTCACGCTTGAATGATCTTGAATTATTCTTCGACGGTTTCAGCGGTATACGACATATTATAAAGCTAACAGATAATATAAAACATGTCCTTACAAATGTCCCCTGGTGTCTATGTTTATGTCGGTACAAAATAAAAAATATGAATTATCAAATCAAAATGCATCTACAATCTAATACCCTCCTTATGAACCCAAAACTGAAAAGGTACTAAACATGAAAGTCTAAAAATTTTCTTCAAAATCTTCAACTTCAAAACTTTAATCTTTTCTGATCAGGGTGTCCAAAACATGATATTTAATTTTTATACCTACACACATGAGACAAAGCAAATACCTTCGTGATGCATAATGAAAAAACTCCCCCATATTAGTTCTCCCCCTTTTTATTTGACCAAAATAGAAAAGAAAACGAATAAACAAAAAAGCATGGAGTTGTCACGATAAATATTCATAGCAAACATGGATCAAACTACGCTCATGCAAAGGAGTAACCCAAAATCTCCCAGAAACTATTTTTGATTTTTCAATTTTTCATACAAAAATTGCAAAAATAATTTTACACAAATCATACCATGAATTTACACTAAGACAACCAAGTCGTGGAAATGGAATGAATGGATGGGAACATATTCGATAAGGAAATCAAAACAATCAAACATAACATATGTGCACGATGAATATGAGTACTCCTAATGAATGAATCTCAAAATTGTTCTTAGGTGTCGCAAGTGTTGAATTTAAATGATATCGACTCAATCCATCAACACATCAAAGTCAAGAATGGTTCCCACACAAATAACATCAAGAACTATGAAAATACTTTTTTATGACTCCGTCAGGAATTTCCTTCCATCCAAACTCCCTCATAAATAATAATCATTTATTTTTTCTTTTGAGGTGGCCCATTTTCGGCATATATATCTTTTTATTGCCTTTAACTTTTTTCAGTCTCTTTTAAACGGTGGCTTTCATGATGAGTAAATTTTGTACTCTCGCATCCTTTTCCCATGATTCACTCATCATATTTTGTTACAATTAAATTCTCATGGTAAATGGTTTTTACATGCATGAATTCCATTGTCAAGTTTTATCGCATTTGGTTCATTTTAAAGACAGAATTGAGATGACAACACTCCGACCAATATGTGATAAATAAAAATAATAAGCAATCAAATCCGTGCAAGTGTGCATTAAAGTAATTCATGAGTCAAACATATAGGTAGTAATAACTAATCACATCTCAATGACTCCGAACATTGTAAAGAAAATGAATGAAATGATGACGCATATCAAAACACTATCAAATCGACACATGGATATGGAATGAAATTGTGACTCGGTCATCCTAGATATCCATTCATATATGTTGCAAAACAAGATACAAAACTCTTTTTGTTTTTTTCCAAAAAGTTATCAAAATAAATATATAAAAAAAGGAAAACATAACTACAAAAATGGTACACACTAGCAATGGGAAAAAATATCATCATGAAAGTCATCCTATGCTAGAAAACAAGTCTAAACCTCAACTATTAGGTGCGGTGGAGTTTTCCAAAGGTGGTGACATCCTATGAAAAACCTCCATCAAATCATGTTAAGTCTTGACCAAAAACTTGTCCTACTCTCTAATATGTGTAAACTCTCTCGTGTAATCATTCGGACATCAGGTGTCGGTGCGTGTGTGTGAACACTTATAGTACCAAAATGTGACACATAACCCAACTTAAAACAAAAATCCCTAAGGTGTCCTCTCTTCTTACAATGTGTGCAAACTTAAACAGGCGTAGGTACACCTCTCTGAAAACATCGACGATGCACTCTCTTATCAAGTACGGGATTCTTAGGTGGGTTGGGTTGAGAGCCATATGGATCAATCACAAACTCAAGAACCGACTCGGGTGCAACATGTGAAGTAGAAGCACCGTCATGACTTATTCCTAAACTCTCACCTATACCCAAAATGGGATTGAGAACCATCTTTCCAACCATTTTAGATGCGTTCTCTAAAGGGACTTCGACCTCCCAGGCACGTTTGAGATCACTCTCAAGTTGGAATACACGTGTCATCAAGCTAGACACTGTGTTGGTCAAATCACTCTTTTCCCGATCTAAAACAATCAACTATTCACTCAAACAAACCTTCACTTTCTCGAGTTGACTCGCTTTCTGTTCAAACACCGTCAAACTCTTTAACTCTCTCTCTCCAAATCTCTCACCCTAATACTTAACTCCTTATTCAATTTCTTAGTCTTTAAGGTCTCGGTGTACAAATCTCTAAATGGAATATGGATCTCACTATCACCCTCATTAGCGGACTCACTCTCAGACTCGCTAGAAACACTCAAATCATCCTCGACGGTCTCACGTGCACCAGTATCCGCATCATCATGGGAAAAACTATGAGTGCTCACATGACTAGCTAAAAAGGTGACAAATTTCCCACGTGAAGACTCATCCCCAAAATCTTTCGTCTCTTCCTCACTATCGTTAAGAGTGATCGGCATGGAAATTTTCTTGCCCTCTGTCCGTAGCCTAGTGGGACACTCAAAACCTCTATGACCCCTGCCCTCATACTCAAAACACTTCTCTTCTTCCTCTTTCTCACATCTCTCTTTGGACTCATTTCTATTTTTCTAAAAAAAAAAATTATTGGAAGATTTTTTTTTTGAAAATTTGAGAAACTTTTAAAAAAAATTCACAAGCATGGCCATATCAAAATCGACCTTTCAACACGTAACTACATGTGTGTGTTTGTGTCAAACCATCATAAATAAAATTGCAAACTCACAGATTTTAGGAAAAAATCTATTTTGGGTAAAACGTTTATTTGACTATAATACTTACAATGATTATAATGAAATCTGCAATGTGTTAATCGCAGAAAACCCACATATATCACATCTTAGAGTCAACAATGAATCAATCACAGAAAACCCACATGAACACACAGTCTGAATCAGTCCAGGAACACCCAAGAGTACTCCTTATCGATAAGCAGTTGGGTCGACTCAGTACCTCAATCAATCGACTCCTAGATCAGTAGTAGAGATATTCTCTACAAGAGAAACTTCAACAAAGATGTGTTCTTAGGTTCCAAAACAATTTTTAAGGACATGATTTTATAAATGTCCGTTAACAATTGAGTATGTCATATACCACTACAAATGTCAAAGAATTTTTAAGATCATATATGCATCAAGGCAGTTCAAAATATCAATTTCTTCAACATTCAAGCCTCCACGAGATCAATTTTGTAAAGATTGTGTTTTAATCCCTTAGCATTTCACATAGAATATTGGGATATTTTTATGAAATTTTTTCTAAGTGTTAGAGCGGACTTTTTATGTTTTTCGTTAAAAAATATTTTCCGAAGTTTCAAGGCGGAACATTTTCTGGCAAAAAAAAAAGAAAAAATTATTTTACTTTTCTCATTCGAGCGACATCATTATGTTGCGCGAATCTCGTTCGAGAAACACGTGTCCTCGTTCAAGCGATATTGCCTTTTCCTTTGATCGTTTCACCACCTTAGATTTTCTATAAAAAGGTTTTTACAACTTCCTTTAAGCAGAAGACCTGCGATTTTAAATAGTGATGAAACTGCTTTGGGAAAATTCTTTGTCTTCTCACTTTTAGGGTTTTAATCATTTGTTTTCAATTCACAAATCATCCCAATAGTTTGTGTTAATTGTTTTGGAACCCAAGAACACATCTTGTGTCAAGTTTCTCTTATAGAGAGGATCTCTACCGCTGATCTCGGTACTCTTGAGAGGAGTAATTGGCCGACTACGACTGCGTGTCAAATAGGGAGTGCTCATGGGCATTCCCGGGTTGAATTAGAACTGCGGTTCTGGCTGACTCTAGGCTGCGGTCTATGTGGGTTTTCTACGGTTAACTCATTGCGGATTTCATTATAATTGTAAGTATTATAGTGAAATAGAGGTTTTACCTGAAAGGTTTTTTGTTCTGAAATATGCGAGTTGGTTATTTGTGTTTATTGGTTTGACACACACACACGCGCGCGCACACACACACACACACACACACACGCGCGCGCGCGTGCGTGCATAGTTGCATATTTAGGAGCTGATTTAATTTGGCTCAAAAATTGACTCAAATTAAATACGTTTATTGTGTGAATTTGCGAATTTATCACACACGGTGCCTCACTTTTTACAAATTGGTATTGGAGCAGGTTACTCAAATTTACCGAGTATTCTTATTTGTCTGCAAAATTGTGTGATATTGATTTTTTTTTTTAAATCTGATTTTTAAAAATTGTCACAATGTTTTCAAATGAAAATTTATATAATCGGTTGTCAATTTTTGACGGGTCTAATTATGCTTACTGGAAAGCCCGCATGAAATCGCATTCAAAAGTAATCGATAAGACAGTTTGGGTCATTTGTGAAAGAGGGACTGAGGATGAGTTTAGGTGGAGCACTTTTAATTCATGTGGGCTTATGACAATTTTTGGACACGTCACCCCTGACGAGTGACGACGTATTATGATGTGCACCATGTATAAATAAGCATGGGGTGTTTTACAACTCACCCATGAAGGCACTAACGCGGTCAAAGAGTGTAAAATTCAAAATTTAACTACTCAATTTGAAATGATAACCATGCTTGAGACTGAGTGTTTTGATGACTTTTATGCACGTTTGTCTAACATTGTCAACACTTTTTTTAATCTTGGTTAGCCTATACCTGATGCTCGAGTGGTTAAAAATATTTTAAGGCCATTGCCAAAATATTTTATTTCTAAAGTGATTGTTTTGAATACCTTAGGTAATTTGAGTTGTTTAAAATTAGAAGAGCTGGTAGGAGACCTCCAGACATATGAGATTGGCATGTTTCCTCACATTGTCAAGCCTAAGGATAGAGGTATAACACTTAAAGTTTAATCTAAAAGGAAAAAGAAAGGAAGTTTTTGTGAGTCGTCTGATTTTGATATGGCCATGCTTGCAAAAAAATTTAAAAAGTTTCTCAAGTTTTCAAAAAAAAACTTCTTCTAATAATTTTCTTTTGAGAAAAAGAAAGATATGGCCAAAGAAAGCGGTGAGATAGAGAAAGAGGGTATGGGAGTTTTAGAAAAATTAACATGTTTTGAATGTGAAGGCAAAGGTCATAAGTCGTTTGAGTGTCCCCCTAGACTTGGGAGAGAGGGCAAGAAAGTTTTTATACCATTCACCCTTAGTGATAGTGAGGATGATGTGAAAGATTTTGGGGATGAGTCTTCATAAGGAAAGTTTGTTTCTTTTTCCGCTAGTCAAATGAGCGCACCTAGTTTGTCCCACGACGATGAGGATACTTGTGCACGTGAGACCCCCGAGGATGATTTGAGTGTTTCTAGCGAGTCTAAGAGTGAGTGTGCTAGTGATGAGGATAGTGAGCTCTAGATCGCATTTAGAGATTTGTACATCGAGAAATTAAAGACTAAAAAATTGAATAAGGAGTTAAGTCTTAGGTTGCGAGATCTGGAGAGAGAGTTAGAGAGTTTGAGGTGAAAGTGAGTCAACTCGAGAAGGTGAATGTTTCTTTGAATGAACAGTTGATAGCTTTTGGCAGGGAAAAGAGTGATTTGACCAACACGGTGTCTAGTATGATGACACGTGTATCCCAACTCGAGAGTGATCTCTAACATGACCTCGAGGTCAAAGTCCCTTTAGAGAACGCATCTAAGAAGGTTGGAAATATGGTTCTCAATCTCATTTTGGGTAGAGGTGAGCGTTTAGAAATAAGTCCTGACGGTGCATCCACTTCACATGTTGCACCCGAGTCAGTTCCCACTTTAGTTTTAGAATCACATGGCTCTCAACCTAACCCACTTAAGCATCCCGTAACTGATAGAAGAGAGAGTAGGAGTTGTTTTGTGAGAGGTGTACCTAGGCTTGTTTATGTTTGCGCACATTGCAATAAGAGAGGGCACCTTAGGGAATTTTGTTTTAAGTTAGGTCATGCATCACATTTTGCTACTACATATGTTCATGTACATGCACCCCACCTGATGCTCCGGATGATTACACGAGAGAGTTTGCACATATTAGGGAGTAGGTAAAGTTTTTGGTCAAAACTTCACATGATTTAATGGAGTTTTTTCATAGGATTTCGCCACCCTTAGAAAACTCCACTGCACCTAACAGTTGAGGTTTAGTATTGTTTGGTAGCATAAGATGACTTTCATGTTGATATTTTATGCCTCTTACTAGTGTGTATTTTTTGTATTAGATTTTTTCTTTTGATAAATGTGAAAAATACAAAAAGATTTTATTTTGATAATTTTTTTAGAAAAAGACAAAAAGATTTTTGTAGTTTATTTTTACACCATATGTGGATGGACATTTAGGATGACTTAGTCACAACTTCATTCCTTATTCATGTGACGATTTGATAATGTTTTGATATGCGTCATCATTTTATTTTTGTGCTTTACAAATATTTGGAGTCATTGAGATGTGATTAGTTGTTACAACCTACATATTTGACTCATAAGTTCCTTTAATGCACACTTTCATGGATTTGTTTGATTATTGTACTTGTTTATCACATATTAGTCGGAGTGTTGTCATCGCAATTCTGTCTTTAAAACGAACCATATTCGATAAAACATGACAATGGAAGTAGTGAATGTAAAAATCGTTTACCGTGAGGAATTTAATTTCAACAAAATACGATGAGTGAATCACATGAAGGAGCTGCGAGGGTAAAACATTAACTCGTCATGAAAGCAACAATTTAAAAGAGCCTGAGAAAAAATTTAAAGGCAATAAAAAGATAAATATGCCAAAAAAACACCTCAAAAAGAAAAATATAATGATTATTATTTATGAGGGAGTTTGGATGGAAATAAATAAAAAATGGGTTTGCACGTCCTGGCAGGGTCATGAAAAAGAGGTACATAGTTGTAGACGTTACTAGTGTGGGAATCAATCTTGACTTTAATGTGTTGATGGATTGAGTCGATGTCATTTAAATTCAACACATTTTAACACCTAAGGATGAATTGGAGATTCATTCGATAGTACACACATCCATCATGCATATATGTTATATTTGATTGTGTTGATTTGTCTATTGAATATGTTCACACCCATACATTCCGTAACCGCGATTTGGTTGTTTTAGTGTAAATTCATGGTGTGTGGTTTTTGTAAAAATTATTTTTGCATTTTTTTGTATGAAAAAAATGAAAATATCAAAAATAGTTTGTGGAAGCTTTTGAGTTACTCTTTGCATGAGCATAGTTTGATCCATATTTTCTATGGATTTTTGTCGTGACAACTCCATGTTTATTTTGCCTATTCGGTTCCTTGTCTATTTAGAACAAATAAAAAGGGGGAGAACAAATTGTGGGGAGTTTTTGCATTATGGGGGAGATTGAATTATATTGATTGATTTATACTTATATCATTTCAACCTCGATACGTCACGAAGGTATTTACTTTTCCTCATGTGTAGAGGTACAAAGATTGAAGATCATATGTTGCAGCATAAAGATTTGAAGTTGAAGATTTTGGAGAATAGTTTTAAGTCCTACATGTTTAGTATCTTTTCAGTTTTGGGTTCATGAGAGGGTATTAGATTTGTATAGGCATTTTGTTTGCTAATTATAATGTTTTTATTTCATACCGGTATAGACATAGGGGGATATTTTTAAGGACATGATTTTATAAATGTCTGTTAATAATTGAGTATGTCATATACCGCTACAAACGTCGAAGAATGTTCAAGATCACAAATGCATCAAGATTTTTTCGAATATCAAGTTCTTCAACATTCAAGCCTTCGTGAGATAAATTTGGTAAAGTTTATGCTTTAATCCCTTAGCATTTCACTTAGAATATTGGAATATTTTTTATGATATTTTTTCTAAGTGTTTAAGCGGACTTTTTATGTTTTTCGTCAAAAAATATTTTTCGAAGTTTCAAGGCGGAACATTTTCTTGCGAAAGGAAAATAAAAATTATTTTTAATTTTCTCGTTCGAGCGACAGAAGACTTCATTTGAGAGACATCCTTATGTCGTCCAAAGCTCGTTCGAGCGACACGTGTACTCGTTCGAGCGAGATAGCCTTTTCGTTCAAGCAACGCGCCGCCATAGATTTTTTATAAAAAAGTTTTTCCAACTTCCTTTGATTTTGAATAAAGATAAAAATGCTTTGGAAGAATTCTTTGTCTTCTCACTTTTAGGGTTTTAATCCTTTGTTTTTAATTCACAAATCATCCCAATAGTTTGTGTGAATTGTTTTGGAACTCAAGAACACATCTTGTGTCAAGTTTCTCTTATAGAGAGGATCTATACTGCTAATCTAGGTGCTCTTGAGGGGATAACTGGGCTGACTAAGACTGCGTGTCAAATAGGGAGCCCTTGTGGGCGTTCTTGGGCTGAATTTGAGATGCGATTCCGGCTAACTCGAGGTTGCAGTCTATGTGGGTTTTCTGTAGTTAACTCATTGCGAATTTCATTGTAATTATAAGTATTATAGTGAATTAAAGGTTTTACCCAAAAGGGTTTTTTCCTGAAATCTGTTAGTTTGTTATTTGTGGTCATTGGTTTGACACACACACACACACACACACACACACACAGTTGCATGTTTATGAGCTGATTTAATTTGGTTTAAAAATTGACTCAAATTAAATAAGTTTATTATTGGAATTTTCAAATTTATCACGCACGGCTCATCACTTTTTACACAACTCACATAAACTATTGGGATGATTTGTGAATTAAAAACAAAGAATTAAAACCCTAAAAGTGAGAAGACAAAGTATTCAGCCAAAGCAGTTTCGTCTATTGAAAATTCGCAGGTCTTCTAATAAAAAATGAAGTTGGAAAAACTAATTTGTAGAAAATCTAAGGTAGTGGCTCGCTCGAACATAATATCAACGTCTCTCGAACGGTTACACATGTCGTTCAACTAGAATGAGAGCCTCTGTCACTCGAACGAAATTAAATAAAAATTAATTTTTTTATTTCGTTTTTAAAAATCAACATCAACATTTAGAAAAATATTTTTGACAAAAAACTAAAAAATTTTGCTCCAACACTCATAAAATTTATCCCAATATTCTAAGTGAAATGTTAAGGAATTAAAACACAACCTTTACCAAAATTATCTTGCGAAGGGTTGAATGTTGAAAACTTTGATATTCGGATCCGTCTTGATGCTTAAATGATCTTGAATTATTCTTCGACGGTTGTAGTGGTATACGCCATTTTCTAAAGGTAACGGACAATATGAAATATGTCCTTACAACTGCAAAAAAAAATAGGATACAAAATAGAGATGACATCAGTAACCAAGTAATTTTAAAAAAATCATATTCAAGCTGAAAATTGCGTATATGAGTTATAATTATCATCATATTCTACAATCGGAAGTCTTGTGACTACGTGGTCAGTTCCAATGAGTTACATTGGTCCTGTGCAAGGAGTTAGTACCTCTTACTTGGTTGTTTAAGGGATGGTTTGGATTTTCACACACCAACCATATTCTCAAATCGGGAGTCTCATGACGACGCGATCAACTCCTACGAGTTGCACTGGTCCCGTAAGAGGTGTTCGTGCCTCTTACGAGGCCGTTTGGGGGTAGTTTTGGATTTTCACCCTCTAACGACATGTTTTTAAGCCAAAGTCTAATATTTTCTAATTATCGTCACATTCTCAAACCGGGAATCCCGTGACTACGTGGTCAGTTCCTACGAGTTACATTAGTCCCGTACGAGGTATTCTTGCCTCTTACGAGGCCATTTGGGGGATGGTTTTGGTATTCACCCTTTAGTGACATGTTTTTAAGCTTAATCTTGATATTTTCAAATTATCATCTTATTCTAAAATCGGGAGTCCTATGACTATGTAACCAGCAACTACGAGTTACACTGGTCCCATGCGAGGTGTTTGTGCCTCTTCTAGGGTCGTTTTGAGTTTTCACCCTCTAATGGCATGTTTTTAAGCCAAAGTCTAAATATTTTTAAATTATCTTCATGTTCTCAAATCGGGAGTCCCGTGACTACGCAATCAATTTCTACGAGTTACATTGGTCCCGTACAAGGTATTAGTGTCTCTTACGGATCCATTTGGGGGCTGATTTGGGGTCTCACCCACTAACGACATGTTTTTTTAAGGCAAAGTCTAAACATTTTCAAATTATTGTCATATTCTCAAACTGGAAATCCCGTGACTACAAGATCAGTTCCTACGAGTAGCATTAGTCCTGTGCGAGGTGTTCATGCCTCTTCCGGGGCCGTTTGGGAGCTGGTTTGGGTTTTCAACCCTACACAATTTGTTTTTAAGCTTAATCTTTATATTTTCAAATTATTACCATATTCTCAAACCGGGAGTCCCATGACTACTACGAGTTACACAGGTCTTGTGCGAGGTGTTTGTGGTGGTTTTGGGTTTTCACCCTCTAACGGCATGTTTTTAAGCCAAAGTCTAAATATTTTCAAATTATCGTCACATTCTCAAATCGAGAATTTTGTGACTATGAGGTCAACTCATATGAGTTACATTGGTCCCGTGCGAGGTGTTTTTGCCTCTTATGGGGCCATTTGGAGCCTGGTTTGGGTTTTCACGGTTTAACGACATGTGTTTTAAGACTAATCTAGATATTTTCAAATTATGATCATATTGTTAAATCAGGAGTCCCGTGACTACGCGATCATCTCCAATCAGTTACACTGATCCCGTGCAAGGTGTTCGTGCCTCTTACAGGTTATTTGGAGGTGGTTTTGGGTTTTAACCCTCTAACGGCATGTTTTTAAGCCAAAATCTAAATATTTTCAAATTATCTACATATTCTCAAATCGGGATCCCCGTGATTACGCGATCAGTTCCTAGGAGCTACATTGGTCCCGTTCGAGGTGTTAGGGCCTTTTATGGGTCCATTTGGGCGCTGATTTGGGGTCTCACCCTCCAACAACATGTTTTTAAGGCAAAGCCTATATATTTTCAAATTATCATCATATTCTCAAACCAAGAAGATCAGTTCCTACGAGTTATATTTGTTATGTGTGTGGTGTTCATGCCTCTTACGAGGCCATTTGGGAGTTATTTGGGTTTTCACCATTTAACAGCTTGTTTTTAAGCCTAATATATATATATTTCCAAATTATCCTCATATTCTCAAATCGGGAGTCCCGTGATCACGCGGTCAGCTCCTACGAGTTGTAATGGTCCCCTATGAGGTCTTCGTGACACTTACGGGGCCGTTTAGGGTTTTCACCCTCTAGCGACATGTTTTTAAGACAAAGTTTAAATATTTTCAAATTATCATCACACTCTCAAATCAGGAATTCCATGACTACACGGTTAATTCTTACGAGTTATATTGGTCCCGTGCGAGGTCTTTTTATCTCTTACAGGGCCATTTTAGGATTGGTTTAGGTTTTCACCCTTTAACGACATGTTTTAAGCCTAATTTAGATATTTTCAAATTATCATCATATTCTCAAACTAGGAGTTCCGTGACTATATGGTTAGCTCGTACGAGTTACACTGGTCTCGTACGAGGTGTTCATGCCTCTTATGGGGCCGTTTGTGGTGGTTCTGGGTTTTCAGCCTCTAACGACATGTTTTTAAGTCATAGTCTAAATATTTTGAAATTATCATCATACTCTCAAACCAAAAATCCTGTGACTAAACGATCCGTTCCTACAAGTTACATTGGTCCTGTGCAAGGTGTTCATGTCTCTTATGGGATCCTCTGGAGCTGGCTTGGGTTTTCACCCTTTAACGAGTTATTTTTAAGCCTAATCTCCATATTTTCAAATTATTAGCATATTCTCAAACTGGGAGTTCCGTGACTACACGGTCATCTCCTACGAGTTACACTAGTCCCGTGCGAGGTGTTTCTGCCTCTTACGGGGCTGCTTGGGCATGGTTTTGGATTTTCACCATCTAATGACATGTTTCAAGCAAAAGTCTAAATAGTTTCAAATTATCATCATACTCTCAAACCAATAATTCCGTGACTACGCGGTCAGTTCCCACGAGTAAAAACATTGACCTGAGCCAAATGACCACCATAAATACAAGATTTTCCCAAAAGCATAGGAATCTGATTTTTTTTCCATTAATAATGTCATTAGTTCTTCTACATATACTTGATGATAGAACTTATAAAACTATGGCAGCATTTCAGATGGAAAAACAGTAAGGACGATAATGTAAAATAAAAAACACACAAAAGTACTATCAGGAATGAAATATATACCTTTGATTTCATCTCGTTGCGTATACGTTGTAGAGTAAGATCTTGGCGAATAGATTTTAACTGATCACATTTATAGAGGTAATTCTTTGACACATTCTGAACCATAAGCACAACTTTTTCTAACACTTCTTCAGGTCTCACCAACAAGAGTTAAATAATTCATTTTAATTCAAGCATTAGTGTGTTGAGTACTTATGTGCGTGTGTGTGAGATAGAGATAGAGAGATAGAGTGTCTTTGTGAGAGAGAGAGAGAGAGAGAGAGAGAGAGAGTGTGTGAGGACTAGCTTATAAGATTTTTCTTGGTCCACCTTGAAGAGTAATTTCTGATAAATGTTAAAAGCAAACTCATTCTCAGGTAGTTACCAACAACACTTTCATCGCTCCTGCCACGGTGCCAGAAACATAAACCACTTGGAAGAATGTCCACATAATAATCAATTATAAATTTGAATCTTATTATAATAAGACAAAGAAACATAGAAAAAAAACCCACTAAACTATTTTGTATCATTATGCCCCATAAAGAGCAATCTTTTTCTCACGTTTTATTTCCCCACCTTTCTATTCAGTTGTTCTTGATTATTCGGTCACAAGTCTCACATCACAAAATCTTGATTGCACAAACACACTAATCTGCAAATAACATAAACCATTCGTATATCAAAGAGCAGACTATGTATGATGTCAAATTTTACCATTTTAAAATGATTTCTTACTCAAACAACTTCATCATTATAGTCTCTATTTCTTTTAAAACTTTTTATTGACATATTTATGAAAAGATAGATGTTAATTAGAAAAACAATCATAGATCTTCTTAAATAGGCATCAACCATCAACAAAGAAATTAGTATTTAACAATGAGCACAAATGGCGTTAGTGACTAGTTCACACTATAGAATGCCTTACCTCTCTCATAATGCCTCTTTCTTTCTTCTCAGGGTAAAAAAGTACCATCAAACTTCGCTATGACATCTGATTTTGTCTTTGCATATTGTATTCTCTTCATTGATTTACACAAACAAATGAATAATAGGGGAGCAAAATTATAGTGATAAAGAAAAAGTCTGGAATCTTAATATTGCATTTTTTGAAAAATATTTGGCGAATTTATATTCAACATCTCATTAAATGGATACGCAAAAGCATACTCTTTGTTTTACGGTTGGAGTTTTTAAAAATATATTTTACTATATAGTATCATAATACACTCAGAAATCAAAAAAATATTCTACCATCTAAGAAGTCTACCACACGAGAAGATGACACCACACTACCTTACAACATATGCAAATAAATTTCGTTAAGTGCATAATACTTTGTATGCTTATATCTTTATTATGAAATCTGTCAAGGAAAAATGAACAAATCTTTTAACCCAATGTGATCAGGTGGACTTTGAGCCCATCATGGAGAGCTGCACACATTCCAAATGTGATCATAATGAAGCAATAATAGAACATATATAAACATTTATATGATGGATAATAACTTCAAAATAATTAGTGACCATAGTCTGGAATCACAATTTAAATATGCGTCAATAATACCTGTTACATATAAAATATAATAAATATACAAGAACAATTTTTATACACCACACGGAATCATAAATCCATGTTATGATATGTTTTATTTTCTTTGGCGTGCTAAAATCATCCCCAAACTCAACTAATCACACTAGTAATCTCAATCCCTACTCGTGTGATTTATTCAACAGTCAATATAATCACACTAGTAATCCACCATAAAAATTTCTAATCACAAGAGTAGACCCATCATAAAAATTACCAAACAGAAGTACGCATCTCTAGAAAATATAATATACACATTAAACAAATACATATATGAAAACATCAAACATACCCCCAAATTAATAGAATCCCTAAATTCGTATATGTTTTCCCCAAATCTAAATCATTAACCCCATAGATGGAAACCCTACCACATAATCGAAACCCCAAATGCGTAATTACTAACCCCATATATGCAACTAAAAAACTCATATACGAAATCGAACCATTAGTTTAAAGGTGTGTATCGTTGCGAAAAATCATATTCTGAATTCTATACATTGGTTTAACCTTTTGTTGTTTCAATATATGTGAAATGAGAACTGAATCGGCACCACTATTAGGAATTTTCTATTTGCTCCATAAAAACTTGAGACTATAGACTAACTCAAATATTGAAACCATTAAATCTTAACCCACGTACAAATCTGAAATTTCAAAACCCCACATTTTGAAACCGATTAAACCTTATGTTTGAAACCTTAAATCCACCATTATGTATCACCAACCCTAGAGGCAAAAAGTGAAATTAGGGTGCTGCGAAAGCTAAACAAACATATCAAGAGGACATTAAATTGTCGAAGTCAGTAATGGAAAGAGCATGTTTGAAATAGCAATTCACAGATGATTTAGTTGGAATTTGTATTAATAGCAGTGGATATATGTAGGGAAAATAAATGCAAAAAGAAGAGGACAAACAGAGAAGAGTACATCAATTTAGGTAAAAGAAAAGTGCCTATTCGTAAAAAGAGTTTTTAGGCTTAAAGCCATGGGCACCATACGTGACATTCCTTCTCCGAGTGGGGAATGAACACCTACGACGGCGACTATTGGGTCTTGAGGCGGATGTATTCCATGAAGTTCCTCATCAAAAAGCAGATGAATGAGACGATTGAGCTCTAGTGAAGGACAAATGACAACATGGCCCAGTGGATCGAGGAGGACTCAATAGTGTCGAAAGCCCAGGTTGGCCTGTTGTGTGTCTGGGGTGACAACAGGTCACTACCGAGAGAGATCATGGGTAGGGTGGGGTTGAATGTGTGGGGGTGGGGGTGGGGGGTGGCAGCGGGTCACCAAGAGGGAGGGGGAGGCAGCGGGTCTTGCAAAGAGAAGGGAGAGAGAAAAAACGTGTTGATAGGGTTTGTGAATTGGGAATGAAATTTGAGTTAGCTTAACTTTAGTGAAGCGTGCTACAATTTGGCACGGTTTAAAACCATTCCTGATTTTGGTGCGGTTTTAAAACATGCCAAGTGAGGAATAAATCGTGCCATAATCTGGCACGGTTTACAATCGTGCCAGAATCAGGCACGATTTACAATCGTGCCAGATTCTCTTTGTGTAAGCGTGCCGAATTGGTGTTTTTGGTGTAGTGTAATCTTGTTATTGCAATAAATTTTGCACAGGGGTGGATATGCTTTCGGCGATTCATCTTGTTCATAATATCAATCTCCCATAGACTAGTGGATTCTCGACTGGTCGGCTCGGCAGTCAGTGGCTCAGGTTGTGATGAGTAGAATAATGGTTTAAGGATACAAAATAGTGTTGTAAATTGAGTGAAACTTAGTATATGATATTTCTTTTCCACAGTGAGTGTATTAAAGTTAGATACGAATGAGTACTCTAGGATGAGACGCCTAACATAGGGTTAGGTTCATCAGAGTGATGCAGTGGAAGGTGTTAACCGGGATTACAATAATGATTTGATGAATTTATCCTTCCATAGAGTGAGAGAATAACATGGTATGGTTATCATCAAATTCATGCGAGTTATAAATTAGGATAACCTAGAAATTTTGAAGACACGGGATGCACGACCCTAAGTTAGAGATCGGGTTCTGTGATGTATACGTCGAATGATCATATCATGAGTTGATATGGGTGAGAGATGGTTGTTAGAAAAAGATCTGCCCATAATGGCACTGGTATGCCATAGGAACTAGCATGGGTAGTACTAGGTATGATTCGAACTTGATCATAAGGCGAAAGGAGACTCAGAGTCGAGTAGGTAGTGTCGTAGTTGACAAAATGGTGATCATTAAAGCACGTGGCATTATAAATACTTGGTGAAATTATGTTGAGGACATTGATGGTTTTACCTTAGAAGATTTTATGTCTTAGAATAAAAGTTGGTTGACCCCATGAGTTTGAGGATTGATGGAACGAGAATTTCAGGGATGAAATTCCCCAAGGGGGGAAGTTTGTAATATCCTACCCCAGTAAATTAATTAAATTATATTATATCAATAATTGAAGAGGAGTTAAGTATAAATATGGAAGAATTATGGGTAAAAATTGGAGAAAAAGAAAAAGAATGAGGTTCGTTCAAATGACTTGGGAGGTCGTTCGAACGATAACTTTAAGGTCGAGAGATACATCATGAGATGCAGAGCTTCTCGTGACGTGCTACTGACTTAATTCACGTGAAGGTCGCTTGAAGCCAAGGATAGAGCGACAAAAGAATTCATTTGAGTGACATGGACCTGTCCTTCGAACAACGTTATTCGAAAATTTTAGATCAGACGCCCTTATGCGCTATTATATTTTGGGCCTTTAATTTGGTGTGTTGTCGAGCTCAGATCATTCCAGGAAGGGGAAAATGGGTATTTGGTTATTAAGGGAGCTTTATTGAGTCTTGTTTGGGGTTTATTTGGGTTTATTGTTTGTTGGGAGAAATTGAAGAAGAAGAGAGAGAGTGAGAGAGAACGGAAGAGGTGGGTGGTCTTCCACCACCAAACCACCACTTTTCCACCATTTTCATGGTGTATTCAACCCAAAAAGACCCATTTACGCCTTGGGTGAAGATGAGGTACGAGTTTTGGCGGTTATTTTTGGGGGTTCTTGAAGAAGAAGAAGAAGAAGAAGAAGAAGAAGAAGAAGAAGAAGAAGAAGAAAAAGGTGAGATTTAATGGAGTTACAATGGGTCTTTCTTGGAGTTTAAATGGAGCTTGTTAGATAAGCATTTGGTAACTCATTGAGGCCACCTTTGGAGGTGGGGGTTGCTCCCCCTACACCAACACTCTTGCCACCATTAAAGACACTAGAGGTGGGTTAAACTCTACTCTTAGATTAGGACTGATGTGACCACAAACGTGTCTCTAGTGTGCGTGTTTATATAGGCTCAAGTGCAAGCCTATCACTTAAGTAATAATCCGATAAGTTGGGATCGTCTCCACAGGGAACTAGGACAAAAATTCATGACAACAAAGGAATAGAAGACTAACCCTAAACTGATTCGAGAAAAGAAACTAAAAGATGATTAATTGTGAAATGAATGACTAATAACAAAGTGAGAAGAAAATTTAAACTACTGACTAACTTAAGTGCACATAATAAACTACTGTGGTGAAGTAAAAATGAATAAGGGAAAGATAGGTTAGGATACAATCCCCCGAAACCTAGTAAATTCACCGGATAGAATACCAGCTTTTGAATTAGATAGTTGATTGAAACAAGTCTTTATTAATTCTAAGCACTACATATATGAGGGTACTAGCCCACATCATACATAATCAAGGCCAAGAATAAAGCAATGGTGCACTACCCAACACGCACATCGCATTCTTAAATACCCCAGCTACCTAGGGAAAACGAGGTTAAAAAGCCTATGATGGTTGTGCGTACTACACAACACGATCCAATAATTTTCAATTCAAAACCTATTTTCTACACATGTAAATTATATTGGATTGGGTTCATCCATCCCAACCCTGGGAAATTTAGCTAGGAATAATTAAACTAAGTGTGTACACAAAACCCACTGTGCACGAATTCATAACTATTTGAAATTTTGGGAAGAAATTTGGAAATAAGACTTGCAACCTAAAATTTAATGACTAATCAGGCTACACTATGAATGCAATTAAACGTAGAAAATAAATAATACTTGCAATGAAGAAATTCTGGAATTAAATCTTAAAACTTGAATAAATTAAATCCATAGAGTTATTTGTTGCAAATTCTCTCCCAAAATTATCAAAAAGAGAACTCTATAATGTCTGGGAATTAAATGGAATAATTACTCTACGAAATTACAAGAGTTTGAGCTAGATACAACTCTAATTTTGAAAAAGATAAAACAAAAATTTGCCAACCAGACCGGTCCGGCCTGGTCCATCGATTCAATTCGGTGAATATCGTATCGGTTTGTTTTTTTATTAAAATCGGATCGGTCCAGCCTTTCAATCTATGTAGGAAATTTTAAGCTTTCGGACCGGACCATTTTTGGGGATAACCGGATCGGTTCGATTGTGCATTATATTCAAGAACTGAACCTCCTTTGAACCAGATTATTTTTGCTTCATATCGAATTGGTTTGAAGGTCCTTCTCTCTCTACTCTGGTTGTGAGTTTCTCTCATCTTTGAGGCTTCATAACTTCTGATCTAGGATTCGGACTTGAACGCCATTTTTCTTACTTTCTTGTAGGCTAGAGGTCTTCATCTTTCATGTGATTCCTATTTCTAACTCCATATGTAAAGTTACTATTTTTCCCTCTGAACACTCCATTTCTTGGGTTTTCTTTGTTCTTTCGAGTTCTCTTTCGCACTAACATGTATGAAATACCTGTAAAACACATAAGAGATACACAAAACATGAGTTACTTTCCAAGGAGAGTTAGTAGCATGATTATAAGACAAACCCAAGTTAATTACAGTGCATGGGATCATAAAAATACCAAAATTAACGGGATAAATATACAATATTTATGCCTAATCAAACCCCCTTAATATAGAACGATGCATGTCCCGAGCGATGTAAAAAAATAAGAGTATGAGTCAAGGACCCTTTAAAAACTTTATTAGGATAGAATACCTTTTTCGCGGACAAGCGATTACATTTAGGGTATGCAACAAGTCGTTAAATCCCTTGCTTACTCTAGTAGGATGAGTGTTGTCTCGTGAGGATTTGCAGTGAATATACCCACAAAATTCGGTTTCGACTTAAAAAAATTCCAAATACTTAAAAATTGTACAATTCAAACTTTTCTAAAAATAATCACCATAAATTTATATTCACAAGTCTCAATTTGTCATGTGTGTGTGCAAATCCAAAATTAAATCGCAAATTCCCATCGATTGATCATTACGTTACTTTCCAAAAATTTATTTTGGTTTAAATGCTCATGGGATGCTCTTATAACGAATCACTCGGAATGTGACTATTTCTCTTGGTATGCCTGATATAAAGAGTAAATGCCATGGACACAAGGTCACGCACACAATTTTGAATGAAGGAATTCATTTGAGTGAAAAGATCTCTTCATCGGATTAAGGCCATCGGGAAACCGAAAATATCGCCTCTTATTCACACCAATTAATCTCACGTATTATCTTTTCATGTATTAGCTCTCCACGCGGTAATTAGTTTTGCAATTCGGACTCAGTTAGGACTTTTTCGAGTTCAAGGTGTATTTGGGTAAAAATGGGAATGCTAGGGAAATTCGAAATTGGAAAATCTTCTTATGATGTCCGTTAGTACTTTTCGAGCTTTTGCTCATTTCCTCTTCTTTTTCTATTTTTCTCCTTTTTCTTATTATTTTTGTTGAGCATTGTTCAATTTTTTTCTTTCCCCTTTTTATTGCACTGTTTGGACTTTATTTCTGAATTTTCAATTTTTGACAATTTCGAGCTAAATGGGTTTTTCGGGTTATCAAACAAAAAGGGAAGATTTAAATAGGCTCAAGTTGGGTAGCAAAAGGATAATTTTTTACAACTTTTTATGTCTAATATTTTTTTCTAAATAAATGAGGGCCTAACTTCATTGTTCGATTTACTAATTAATTTACCATATACGTCTCGAGAATCATTTAATTTAGAGACATTTTAGCGCGTTTTTAATACGACATATCACACATTTCCCGTAATCGATCAAAATAAAAGAATTAAGATCTTCAACGACTTATTAAAATGATGAAAAGAACTTTGAGTTAACTATTAACTAGGATTGATTTAGTAACTCACAAAGATGAGAGGGTCGAAATCTCACCGAGTTAACTTATTTCCACACTTATTCGTTAAGTCGTCAACTTTTGCTCAATTTCCATCTTTGGTCAATTTCGGCACAGTGCTCTTGATTTTTACAATTTGAGACTTCAAACAAATTTTTGGTGATATTTTTGAAAAATTTAAATTCCAATTTTTATTTATTTTGAAGAAAAATATTTTGGCTTTTCAAATTTTTGGAAATTTCTAAATTTTTTTTGGGCATTTTAAAAATTTGTGAACTTTTTTTTAAAAGACTCACTTGTCACCCCCTCCCCCCCAACTTAGACTTTTGCTTTGTCTTGAATCAAAAGGATTAATATCTAAAATGCAAAAAGACACTAACACGTGACTTAAAAATACAACAAAAATTACCCCATACACGTTGGGGGTGCGATGACCTCCCATCTCTCCGCAAACTCACCCGACCCCTTGTATAGAGTGTGTTGATCTCCTAGTTTTCTCCGTCTTCCTATCATAAGTAAATAGTCGAAACAAGTTAGGCACAGTCCCGTAGCTAAGGGAGAGACCCTGGGTATCGGAATGACTTTCTGGGAAAGGATCCTCGTGGTGCCTGATTTGTTCTTTTCCTATGTGCATCGATATGGGGGGAGGGGGATCTCAATTTCCTTTAGTTTTAGGAGTGTATGGGTCGGGATCTAAATCGGACGATACTTGAGTCTTTTCCTCAATCGTAGTAGAGGACTCATGGGGTATGGGTGGATGGTCACAAAGAAGGAATTTATCTATCTTTTCTTGCCATTTTCTCTCTTCTAAATGACTAAATGAGTCCAATAAAGGTTGGACTTCAACATTAAGGTTCTCATCCATCAGATCGAATTCTTTCTTAAAGTCCTCTAGACTCATATTGCCTAACTCTCCCTCATGATTAATTCCCGCATCCGCTCTCTTAATCTCCTCATATCTCTCTGTCCTGCTCACGGCTCCGTTCTTTCTCTCGCTCTCAATCACAGTCACTAAACACACCTCCCCTACTTCTTACTTAATGTCAGAATTACCACTCTCACATGGTGAAACAAAGCCTGCCCCTAACGGCTCTCTCTTGTGAGTCCTATCTTGCTCGTGTGCTCCCTTTATAAGATTCATTTATCGTGGTTCGCTTTCATCACCCTTGTTCTTAGTGTTGTTGAAGATATTAGTCTGGATGGTTATGTTCCTGAACGTTAATTGCATTCGCCCAGTCCGAGTATTAATAAGGGCATTAGCCGTAGCTTAGAATGGGCAGCCTAGAATGATGGTGACATGATTGCTTGGGAGAATGGATGGTTTTTCATCCTAAATAAAAAAATCCACTAGGAAGTAGAAAGTGTCAATTTGGAAGATCAAATCCTTGACAATGCCTAAAGGCCTCTTCACGGAGCAATTCGCGAGTTGGAGGGTCATAGTTGTGGCCTTCAGGGTCCCCAAATCTAATTATTTATAGATGGAATAGGGAAGAATGTTAACGCTTGCCCCTAAATATATTAATGCTCATTAGTTTCGGTTTTTCCCCATGATGCATGAGATGGTGGGTGAACCCGAATCTTTATATTTTAGTGAAAGATCACTCAACAGTATTGAGATGACGTTATATGTTAAAAAGACATTTTTCTTTACCTTTAGACTTCGTTTAACCGTGAGTAAGTCCTTAAGGAACTTAGCATATGCGGGAATTCACTTCATGGTCTCGAGAAAAGATAAATTAATTTTTATTTGCTTAAGAACGTTGATGACATCATCCCGAGAGGTCTCTTTGGATTGAGGGATCAACCGTTGAAGATATGGGGCTACACTATGAGGTTTCACCACCACTCCTGGCCCTCCGGTGTCATGATTACCACTCTTTTTATCGAGGACATCTTCGGCCTCTTTCGTGCAGGGAGAAATATCCTTTTCATTTTTCTTAGCACGTGTATGAGGTGACAAGTCAACTACTTTCCCACTACACAGAGTCGTAATTTCCCTACATTGCTCAGGATGCTTATGGGATGTAGTGCTAACACTAGATTGACCTTGGGGAGGTCTTTGGCCTTGGGATGGAAACTTACCCTTATCTTGGACACTTAAGGATGCTTGCAACCTAGAGATACTCGTATTCATCTTAGTGAACATGCTCTCAAACTTATCATTGGCTGCATTTTGAGATTGGATGAATTTGTTTAAATTGTCCTCAAGATATCTTCATGGTGGGGTAATGTATGGGCCTGGAGGTGGTGCTTGCATTGGTGGCGCTTGTTGAAATTGAAGAGGGGGTGGAGGTAGGGCAACATGTGAAGTGGGATTCATCACAGCGTGTGGTTTCCTGTAGCTAAAACCATGATGGTTCCTCCATGACGGGTTGTTTGCATTCCCGTGAGGGGCGTTAAAATTTCCCTTAAAATCCCCTATAGCCTCCACTTCCTCGTTAAGCATTGTTTTGTAGGCGGGTATCGTCGGACATGCCCTTGTTGGATGACCCTCCTCACAAATTTGCACACACCTCCTCTTTCAAAGCACGAGTGGATTCGGTAGTTTCTCTTAGTCTCACCTTGATTAGGTCTCTCATACTTTTCTCAAATTGATCAAGTCGATGGTCAACCAAGGTATCATGATTCAATTGGTATAAACCAAACACAGCAGGATAGGTGGACACTTGTCGAGGTCAATTTTGGGCATTAGGATTAGATGTGACCCATACTTGAGTAGTCTCGGCAACATACTTAATATGAGCCTCAGTGTCACTCATATTTAATTCCTAAAACGATCTTTCATGCATTGTTTGAATAAGTTGTCTAGACGCTATAGTAAGCCTATGATGGAAGAAAGAGACCAGGTGATGTTTCTCAAATCCATGATGGGGTCAAGCGTTAACAAGCTCTTGGAAGCATTCCAAACACCAGTCAAATGGGTCATTATCTCGTTGTAGAAAGGCTTGAATTTGAGCCCTGACGGAGTTATTTTTTTGTGGTGGAAATAACTTCGAGAGAAATTTGGACTACATATCCTTCCATGATATAATAGAGTTCGGTGGTGAAGAGAAAAGCTAGGTCTTATATTTCTCCTTTAAGGCAAAAGGAAAAATCTTTAGGCGAACGACATCTTGAATGCAAGATTGATCACTAAAGGTTTCGCATGCCTCTTCGAACTCTCGGATATGGAGATATGGTTTATTCGAATCCATGCCATGAAATGTTAGAAGAATCTGTATCATCCCATTACGAAAGTGAAAATGTCCTGCATTATATGGAAGTAGAATGCATCTAGGTGTGACAGTTCGCTCGGGAAATAAGAGTTCCTTCATGGGACGATATGGTGGGCTTCCCTCAACCAAATCGAAACTGCAGATATTCTACATTGCTCTCTCTCCAATGGACTCAGAATTCTAGAAGTGTGACTTGTGATGGAGTTTGGAGGTGTAGGAGGTGTAACCTAGAATTGTGGAACACGAGGGGTATGGGGGGCTATAGGAATTATACTCAACTATGGGATTTTGGTGAATTCTTATTGGAGTATTTTAAGGAATTTGTTCTTAATTTTGCATAAATGGGCTTTTGAGAGATGATGTCTTTTTCGCTTTCCATTTTTTTGAATTTTTGATTTTTTTGATTTTTTTTTAAATTTTGGAATGAACTTTGGGATTGAATCTAATAACCTAGAGTCTACCTAAGTTCCTCGAAAATGGCACCAAAAACATGACGCGACCACAAATGTGTCTCTAGTGTACGTGCTTATATAGGCTCAAGTGCAAGCCTATTGCTTAAGGAATAATATGATAAGTTGGGATCGTTTCCACAGGGAACTAGGATGAAAATTCGTGATGACGAATGAATAGAAGACTAACCCTAAACTCATTCGAGAAAAGAAACTGAAAAGATGATAAATTGTGAACTGAATGACTACTAACTAAGTGCGAAGGAAATTTAAACTACTAGCTAACCTAGGTGCGAATAAATAAACTATTGCAATGAAGTAAATATGAATAAGGGAAAGAGAGGTAATGATACAATCCCCCGAACCCTAGTACATTTACCGGATAGAATACTAACTTTTGAATTAGATAGTTGATTGAACCCAGTCTTCATTAATCCTAAGAATTACATATATGAGGTTACGAGTCCGCATCATACGAAATCAAAGGCAAGAATAAGGCGATGCTATGATAGCCAACACGCACATCGCATCTTTAAATACCCCGGTTACCTAGGGCAAATAAGGTTAAAAGGCCTACGATGGTTGTGCGTACTACACAACACGATCCAATAAATTTTCAATTAAAAACCTATTTTCTACACATGTAAATTACATCGGATCAGGTTCATGCTTGGAAATTTATCTGGACATAATCAAACTAAGTATGAACATAAAACCTACTGCGCATGAATTCATAACTATTTGAAACTTTGGGAAGAAATTTGGAAATAAGACTTGCAACCTAAAATTTAATGACTAATTAAGCTAAACTATGAAGGCAATTAAATGCATAAAATAAATAATACTTGCAAAGAAGAAATTTTGAAATTAAAGCTTGAAACTTGAATAAATTAAATCCCTAGGGTTCTTAGTTGCAAAAGCTCTCCCAAAATTATCAAAAACAGAACGGTCTAATGTCTGGGAATTAGTTGGAATAAATACTCTACGAAATTTCAAGAGTTTGAGATAGATACAACTCTAATTTTGAAAAAGATAAAATAGAAATTTTCCACCCAAATCGTTTCGGCTTGGTCCATCGGTTCGGTCCGGTGAATACCGAATCGGTTCATTTTTTCTTGGAATCGGATCAGTCCGGCCTTTTAGTCTATGCAGGAACTTTTAAGCTTTTGACCCGAACCATTTTTGGGGATAACTAGAGCGGTACAATTGTGCATTTTATGCAGGAACTCAGCCTCCTCCGGGCCAGATCATTTTTGCTTCATACCGGATCAGTCCGAAGGTCCTTCTCTCTTTGCTCTGGTGGTAATTTTCTCTCATCTTTGAGGCTTTATAACTTCTGATTCGGGATTCAGATTTGGACATCGTTTCTTCCTACTTTCTTATAGACTTGGCGTCTTCAACTTTCATGTTTGTTCCTCTTTCGAACTCCAGATGTAATGTTATTATTTTTCCCTCTGAGCACTCTATTTCTTGAGTTTTCTTTGTTCTTTCGAGTTCTCTTTCACACTAAATTGCATGAAATACCTGTAAAACACATAAGAGATACACAAAGCACGAGGTACTTGCCAAGGAAAGTTAGTATCATGATTATGAGATAAAACCAAGTAAATTACAATGCACGAGATCATGAAAATACCAAAATTAAGGGGATAAATATATAATATTTATGCCTAATCAACGACTTTAGTTGTGTATTTTTAGTCTTGATTGTTGGAATATTAAGAGTAGGATGTTTGTGATTGGGTTTCTTGTAGAAATAATAATAAACATTTTTATGAAATAATAAAAATGTTTGAAAATGTTTTTTTTTGTTAAAAATAAATAGAGAACGATTGTTTCAAGGTGTTTGAAATAATGAAAGTTGATGTTTTATGAAAATGGTGTATTTTCTAGTAATTTTGATGAAAAATATTTTATGGAATAAAATATTGGCAAATAATGTGATTTTGTTGAAAAATGATATTTTGTTAAAAAAGGCATTTTAGAAATATTAGTGTGAAATATTTTATGGAATAAAATGTTTGGAAATAAACATCCATTTGGCAAATATTTGGTGAAAAATATGTTTAAACCATGTAGTAGGATCTTTGGATTTAAAATACATCTTCTCACACATATAAACTTGTAGTAATTTGACATTGATTGTATAAACAAGTTTAATGAAGCTTTTATTAGGTTTAAACAAGAAATAATAAAGGTTGGAATTTTAGTCTTCAAAGTAAGTGTAATTGGGATTAAAAGACATAATGTGTATGAAGATAAAAGACTACATGTCAAATAAAAGAAATGACAATTTTCTTTTAAGAGTAGTCTTAAGTGTGAATGTATTTTTCGAATAAAGAAATATGAATGTTGATAAAAAGTATTAATTAAGTGTTAATGGGCAAACATAAAATGATTAGTGACTGTAACTTACTAATGTTTTGAAATATTAACACTTAAGGGATTATAAGGAAGTAAAGGGATAAAGGGTGTTTCCAATCAAATAAAAGATTACTCCAAGTATAACAAGGTGTTAAAGAGTTAAAACACTTAAGAAGTTGGTGTGGATAACTTAATAATATTTTTGGGTGAAATTAACACTTGAGAAATGGATCAAAAGGTGATTTTGGAAACAAATGGGTAAAATGATAATCTTACTTAAAGTCAAACATTTTTATGAAATAAAAATGTTAAAAAGGGTGTTACACAAAGTGGTTCTAGATGAATAATATTTTTGGAATAAAAATCAAAGTTAAAGTATACAAGTCATGAAATGGTAAATTTCAAGTGTAACACAAATTCAGAAGGTAAAGTACCGAGTTTTGGCTTCGACCGAGTAAAAAGGAAAGGAAATAATGTGGACATTTATAAAATGTTAAAACATATTAAAGGTAATCAAATGACATCGGGATAAAGTAAGAGGGGCCTGAAACCCTTGGGTGATGAGCCCTAAATCAGTGTCCAGAGCATATGGTGCGCATAGTCGTCGGTGTGGAGCCCATGTACGTATGCGTTATTGGAAGATTCTGAGAAAAGATAAAGGAAATATGAAACATGTCAAGAAATGGGTTGTGAGGTAGAATGTGTTAATACAACCTAACTTGAATGAATGTAATATATGTTCCGATAAAGGTGAAATTGACAAGTAAATGTGTAAATCTATTAATGTCCATAAGGGAATGAAAAATGGGTTAAAGGAAGTTGATTAATGGGTGGTTAAGCAACCTAAATGGTTAAACCCATATTTAACACAAGAATGTGTTGTAAAAATGGATTTTCAAAAAGTAAATAAGTATTTTCTGACACGACGAATGTGTCTGTTGAAATGGTGATTTTTAATAAAATTACTAAAGTACGTTCAAATGAATAAAAGAGTTAAATTTATGTAAAGGAATGGGTTAGAATAAAATAAAGTGTAATGGTTTCAATTGTTGAACCAGGTGTGTTAAACAAAGTGAGAATGTAATGTATGCTTAAAGAAATTCTTAAATAAGATTAAGGTCAATTAATCTGGGCAAGTAATGTTTTAGAAAATAAATTTATTAATGCATTAGAATATGTATTTTCCAAAGGTATACGTATGTAGATATATACATATTTTCTCATGCATGTGGTTTTAGCGTGTGAGTATTCATTTCTGTCGTTCGTTTCTATAATTCTTATATAAATCCCATTGAACAAAGGCTCACATCCCCACTTTGTTACGACAGATTGGAAATGGCTTCATATTTTGAGGGCGCTATATAGATAAGTATATTTTATTTAGGTTTCACGTTAGTATCTATGTTTTCTTAGACTTCGGGGTACTCCCCATGGGTTCCTCACGTAGTTCATCTCGAAATCCGAACTGCATGCTAACAAGTGAAATCTTAATTAAAATAAAACTAAACTTGCAACATTATTTAGGTTGCTTCATTGCACTTCGCACCTAATGCTAGGGTCGGATTGGGTTGACTTATGCATAACCCACAAATCAGAGTCAGAGTGTTACAATATATGTATAATCAAATGGTCAAAAAGTGTATCCTCTTCTTGCTGACATATGTTTTTAAAATTTTTGCAAGGACATATAATCATATTAGGATTTCTTTCATTTTTCTTGGCGAAATCAATAAATCGTTTTATTCCAATTTGAGACTTGTCGGTATATTAGCGCAAAATAGGAAACATGTGGTTATTGACTTAATTGGTTAGACAATGTGTTATAATTTTTAAATATAGTGTACTCACCAAAACATATAAATTTATTTATATCTATGTATAAGGAAAAAAATTTGGAAGTCTCAACCATTCTTTTTCCATCTTAAGATATGCAATTTCAAGATAATATTATGTTTAAACTTAAAAAATTCTTCATAAATAGAAAATGAGATAAAAATGGATACTTTTCACTTTAAAATCGACCCGAAGTAATGTAACTAACTTACAATATATGTATATATATATATATATATATATATATATATATATATATATATATATATATATATATATATATATATATATATATATATATATATATATATATATATATATATATATATATATATACACTAGCGGAATGCCCGTGCCTGAAGGCACGACGAAACTTTTCAAAGTACGTAATCGTAAAACGGGTAAAATGTCCAATGTGCATAATTGTAAAACGGAAAAAATTTCGTTCCCCAACAAAAAAAATTGTAATTTTACTAATATCACATTTTACCATTGTTACGAGTTGTCTTAGCGAGTTTCAAATCAACATCTAGTAGGAGATTGAAGACATCAATGTGATCTTGAGCTACAACAATGTGTAGTGCTATAGAATTGTACTAATCTATGGTCATGACCTAGTTGGGGAAATGATGTAAGATTTCTTATAGAACTTCTATAAAATCATGCCAAAAAATATGTGAAAAACAATATTTCAATCATAAACGTAAATTGGCATACCATATTTTAAATATCCATTTACGAATTGTGTGAAAGGCTAAAGTGGCATATCATGTTTAGTCATAAGATTAACGATAAACTATGCAAAAGATGTTGACTTTACATAGACACGAACACATCAATATGTTATACAAATGAAACCAAGTAATAAGTACCAAATTAGAAACTCCAAGCACTGTATCTTAATACTATAAATTTATGATAATATAAGGAAGCATTAACAAACTACATATCAGCGACTAAAAAATGATCTGCCATTATATTAAAACCTATTTGTATAAATGATAAATGAACTGGTACTACACTATTTACAGTTAATACTAAAACTTATCAACTTTACTTACACACGCAAGTACTTTTTTTAAAAAACAAAAATCAAACTCGGTTTTATTGCATTTGAGAGAAAGAATACACTTACTAAGAACAATTTGTACAATCTTAGCAGATGGATGTCCTAATCTACTATGCCAAAGATGAAAAAAGTACATGATCATGAGTTGATGGAAGAATCCAAAAGCTGAGTGAGTTCAGTGTTGTTGACAAATCAGGGCTTGTAAAGAAGACTTTCAATGCAGTTGAGTAGACATGGCTTTGATATGAGCTAAACTTTCCATTTGAGAGTGAAAAAAATATATAAGTCATTCTTGAGTCTCCCCTTCAGTAGGATCTTGAGGCACTAAAATTTACAGTATGCACTAAAATTTGTAGTGCGCATCACAACTACCCTACTTGGATCCTTATCTACCCTGCCAAGTTCCCATATTAAGCTTTCCATTACATACTATAAGAACTCATAGATTAATAGAAGTAAAAACATTGTCAATTGTTAAAAGAGACAAAAAAGTATAAAAATTAACTTGAAGAGAATCCAACCTATCTGAAGCACATATTTTTGAATCATAGTTCCAATAAAGCTTTGACAACTCACCTCAAATCCTTATTTGGGTGGAATTAGAGAGAATATAGGGGAAAATTACAAAATAGGCAAAATAAATTAGTAGAACATCTGACATATAGGATACAACCAATAGTTACAATTATTGTATCTTGATTAGTAGAACATTAACGTTGGGTAAACGGTTAGGAGCTTAAGATTTAACACACAACGTTTGAAATGACTGCACAGATTTATAAAAGAAAAGAAAATAAGTAATCAATTTTGAATGAGTGTTTTGTATATTGAAACTTTTTGTTATTTGCCTCAGATCTATTTCTTGATACTGATAAAGTAAAGAAAAACATTTGAAATTAGTTCAATATTAAACTTTGAACATTTAATAATTTGAAATTAAAGAAATTCTTTTGTGTCATGGTATTTTATACAAATTTAATTAAGCATGTCATTTATGTAACGTAGAAATCATCAAGTCATTTCTCCGAAAAGTTGTGAAACCAAGAATTCAAGTTAAGGGGGAAGAATATGTAGTTGTCAAGGAAATAACTAAATTGACTTGAACTATTAAGACATTTTACCCACTGCATTTTCTATGAAAAAAAATCATAGATTATAAAATCAATTGACTGATCTAAGTCGCCACTGAACATTAAATACTCTCACATACATAAATTAAACAGAATAGAGAGTTAAAAGGTAAGTCCGTAAAGATGATGGAGATGATTATGGAGGAGGTGAATCACCAGAGAATTAAAAGCAATGATATATAGATTCACATAGCAGAGAAGGAATCAGGACCACTTGTGTTGTTTTTGAATGGGTTCCCTGACACTTGGTTTTCATGGAAATATCAGATCACTTACTTTTACATATAAAATATCTCTCATTTTATAAATCTAGGAAATAATTTGGGAGGAATTAAATGATGAGCAAAGGAAAGAACCATCACGACGCCGTTCAACTGTGAGCAACCTGTTTCCTGCAACACCTGTACTCAAATAAAAAAGTTTCACCATCCTTCCTAAGCATTCTAGAAATGGTTTCTCCAAATTTCGAGCTATACTACTCTGAATGCATTGATTTTACCACCTGAGATGGATAGCAACATTAATCCCAATCATCATAGCTACTCCTATAAAAGGAAACGCGATCATTACAGAATCGAATAAGTCAATACAACTTACATTAACAAAAACATGATGATTTCGCAATACATCAAATATTCTTGACAAATTAAGCTTACCAATGCGGAACTATAGCTTCAAACATCGATTAAAAAATAAATACATATTGATGGAACTAAGTTTCATGGTATCTTCATTAAAAAAAAAACAAATTAAGCGTACTAGTGCTGGACTATAGCTTCATGGATACTTTAATACCAATTTTAGCTTGTCAATTTATATCATGGATATCAGATATAAAATCTATAATACACATTAAGAGTGAATTAACATAACAAAAATAGGAGTGGATAGGAGTGGACAGCATGTGGTTTGGGGTTAATTGTATTCCAATTAATTAATTAATTAATATAAACTAAATTATGCAGAAACACCTGCTATCGACACGGTCATAACTTTCTTCCCCGGATGCTCATGCCATGTGCCCCACAAAACTTCTGTACACCATTCCTAAGGCATCCTACACACACACTATGTAGTTGACACCATGTAATCAGTCATCACAAACATCATCATCAATTAGTGAATGGCAATTTAAATTAAGAACACAATAGATATGCAATAATAAATATAAACGAACCATGGAAAAGAGCCCAACATCATTATAAAGGTCTTCCATCTTTTGCATATTGATGCCACGAAACACACTGTAAGTGCTACTTTAAAGAGAAAAAATATTAGGTAATGAAATTAAAAAAGATCATGGATATCTTACCTCGAGGGTTGTATGAAGTTGATCCATT
This sequence comes from Sambucus nigra, assembly GCA_949130495.1. Lineage (NCBI taxonomy): Eukaryota > Viridiplantae > Streptophyta > Magnoliopsida > Dipsacales > Adoxaceae > Sambucus > Sambucus nigra. The sequence goes on along the minus strand of OX422212.1, from coordinate 186,802,011 downwards.
ATAGATATACAATATACTTAGTTCAGCACATTAGTGTGCTTACAAAACTGTAGATATACAATAGAGAGAATTTCATATAACTGTTTCAACGACGAGTTCATCTAATTGCATTATGACACATAAAAGAAAAGAAACAAACATCAACATCAATTAAATTTTCTCCCAAAGAATTAACTTTCTTACTCTTTTGATGAACAATATCCAAGTCAATACCCCATCCTACCAAGTTTAAAAGCAGTATCAAAATTTGTGAGATAGCAAAATATTCATAAGATATGACACCTTGAAGTTCATGGGGTTGTTCCAAAGAACTGCTACTATTACCAAAAGGTTTTGTAATCCAAAGAACTACTGCTACTAAAAGAATTACTCCTTTTTAGTAACAACAGCAGTTCCTTGGATTACCGATGGATGCTGTAAATACGTCTAGTTTCTATGATTTACAAATTAGTGTTATAATAATATTGGAAAATAGTAAAAGATAAATGAGAGTGATAATCCCAAACTAAGATGATTTAAAATAAGAAAGAAAGAAGACTCTAATATATCATATGGACAAAGTAGCATCTTGAAGTGTCCAAATCTTATATCCATGCTTGATAACATACTTATCCATCATTTTTAAGGTTTAATAAGACAACAACCATTGCATTACTGTTTCCAGCATAACTGTTTCAATACGAAGAGGCATACACGCTTGATATCCTTTGCATAACTGCTTCAATACCACATCATTCAGTAGTTTCATACAAGTTTGACCCCATTCAAGTGGACTGTTATACCAAATCAATCCCAACAGTTCATATATTCAGTAGCAGTAGCAGCTAGATTCAACACTGTGAAACTCGCCTAAAATTATACTTGTTAACAGTTCATAATGTTATACCTATTTATAAGAAAACACCAATCATAACATTTTAAAACTCGCCTAAAATTGCAGTAGAAGTAACAGCTAGATCGGAACAAAATAGGAGCCGTGAACACTGTAACAAAATAGGAGACTTGTGAGACCATACACGCATAGTCATCTTCACCACTTGATTACCTCAAAGAAAAAGAAAAAGAAAGTCTAACACGGTGAGATACAACCTTGTTAGAGCTCATAGACCTTTACGACAGAAAAAAATGTCCCACTATAATTCCCAGTATCTCGCCATACAACTTTAGGCATCCAAGTTGTGTACTTAAAAAACAAAAAAAAAAGATCAGAATATGTGGACATGTACATGATACTTGTCTATGTATCGTATGAACGATGAAGGATGGGATTCCTCATCACCTGCCTAAATAGGTAAATCTGGGATGATACAAAGCTGACCAAAAAACAAATAGTACTATGCATTCGATAGAAATGAAAATAAAGAGAAATCCAAACTATTAATATACAGCTAAACATTTATAAAGATAATCATAAAAGTAAAGTAAAGAATTACAATAATATCTAAACAGTACGACACTATGGTTACAAACAAATGTTTTGAATAATGTTCCTCATCACTTGTCATCACCTAACTAAATAGTTGCATCTAGGGTATAAAAAAACTGACCAAAAAACAAATAGTACTATGCACTCGATAGACATGAAAATAAAGAGAAATCCAAACTATTAATATACAACTAAACATTTATAAAGATAATAATAAAATTAAAGTAAATAATTACAATCATATCCAAACAGTATGACATTATGGTCACAAACAGAGTGTACAAAACGATGTGACAAACATGAATGTTTTGACGTCTTGATCGCGATGCACATGGTTTTTAAAAAATAATTTCCAAATGCCTCTTAAAACACAATTACTATTTTCATTACCATTTAGGTTTCTGCGCTTTTTGCTAGAAGTAGAAATAAAAATAAGCATGTATGTACTATATTTAAAAAAATAGATAAGCAATTAAAACATGCACTAAACTCCAGTAAAAATCCAAAATGACATGGTTTGTATCATGTACTATTAGAATTTTTACTTTTCTACCATGGCTCATGGGTGTGGCGGGGTACGAATGAGGCTGCAGGCAGCGAAGAGGTAAAATAAGGCATGAGGACTTAGATTCAGAGCCGTTGCATCACTGGCTTCTCAAAACTAATGAAAAGTAGGGATATTAAGCTTCTCTCATGGTACTGTCATCCATTCAGAAATTAAAATGGCATTAAGACATAATTTTGAAACAACATAAATCCTCAAGAGCGTTCTAAGATAAAACGACATTTAAACTTCTTTTAAGACACAAAAGCAAGAGTTTAGTGGTTGAGAGAAGTAGAATGAGTCATTAGTATATGAGCTTTGTGCCAAAATGGATAAAATGACTCACCTTGTCATTTTGTCATACATCAAGCCTAACTCTTGTTTTTGTAACCTGTGGATATGATCAAATTTCAACGTGAGTGAATTGTCAACAAAACTCATACCAAATAAATATAACTACAATGAATTATTACATGTTCTAACTCAAAATATTATGAAATTGAACTACAATGACAATTTCACAATCACATATAACTAACGATAGAAAATAATGACACTACAATCAACAACATTTGAAATCTGCCAAATAGGCTTGCAAAACAAAAGAAAGTTAATTTTTCAGGATCACCACAATCAATTCAGGGAAAAAATAGTTTATGTTGTGATTTTAACAATAAAAAATAATAAATCTTAAATAACAATAGGATAAGAATCGTAAACCCATGCAACCTAGTCAAAAAACAAATCTAAAGAAGATCCATGAAGGCCTAGTTAAGCTAATGGAGTATTTCAGTTTCTAAACTAAACCAAAAGCATATAAGAAAACTTTAAATTAGATAATGCTCAGATTATTGTAGTGTACCTGGAAGGTCTAATTATCCACTAAAATCATCCAGAATTGTCAACTTTCTGCAGTTGCCTTGACGTAGCCTCAATTTCCTTAAGAAAGCCTTATTGAGATTTCGAAAGACATGGAATTAGGTGAACATCAGTAATACAACAGGAACATTTATGAAAAACAGAGCTTACCTCCATCATGTTAAAGATGAGATTAGGAATGGTGGTCAATGCTCTACTTTCAACATGGATAAAAGTTTCAATGGTCAAATGATGAAACCAGAGTTCAATCTTTTGAAATTTCAAATCAAGTATGCACTGAACAGATAGTGAATGAGGCATAAGGAATTGGTATTGTTGTATGTAGTGGTAGTGGCAGTGGTGAGGTGTGAGGATAACGAAATAATAATGGGTAGGGTAGTTACGTGTGAAATATACATCGCATTCGATGGAAGAAGGTGTTCCAATCATGATCGAGTAGGTGATTAAGCAGAAGCTTTTGTTCCTGGAGTTAAAGGTTTTGAACATCAAACTCTATGGCATCTCCGATAATGTTCCTGAAAATGCCTCTTCCTCGATTGTAGGTAGGTAGTCTCCATGAAAAATAAAAGAAAAATTAGTTCCCATTAGTGACCAGGCGTTGATGATGAATAGCTATATATTCACCTATGCGGATAACACTAAAATGCAGGCCTACTCAGTCTCACAGTTCTAAAATACAAAAGTAGTAGCCGTGATTTAGAATTAAACATGAAAATAACTCATTTGTGTTACTGGGACATGTGGTAAGACCTCTGCAATATATTTGTAAAATATCTGAATCAAATAATGGAATAAAATTATAACTTTAAAATATCTGTAACAGATAGCAAAAGAAAAAATAGGGGAAAATAAAAAAGAAAACCTAAAAAAATATTCTCCTAAAACATATTAGTATAAAAATGAAATGCAATTTTACCATAGCATTCGTAATGCCTACGTATTGAAAATCCCTAAACTCATAAACCTAAAAACCAATTAATAATGAACAAAGAAATAAATACAAAGAAATATAAACATTCGCTAAAAATTAAAATAAACTCATTTGAACATTTTATCAAACACCTAATGTTCAACAAAGAAATATAAAGATTAGACACCCTTAAAATTGCCTCAAACCCTTCGGAACATTGTCGTTGTCCAAAACCATCCAAACGAACCTTGAAACTGAAACAAAATTCAATGAATAGATGAAAGAGTATAAAGAAGTCAAAGCATAGATATTGCCCGTGTCTGAACACTTTAAAATGTTCAATCATTCAACATACAAATGTCTGAGATTTAAATTCAAGTCAAAGTACCAATTTCTAACAAAATATCGATATATACAATGAAACGATCACGATCAAATTTCACAAAATTCAAAAATATAACTTTGAAATCATCACATAAGGAAAATGTAATTCAAGTTCCCAAACCGTTTTCTTCAGTCAACGGGCTCCAAAGCCACTAATTTAAAACTAAACATTTTTCGATAGTATTTCAAGAAGAGCTATAGAAAAAGACATAAAAAATAGGGGCCCGCCTAAAACATTTTTTTATCTCTAAGTTTTAGAAGAACCAATTTTCAAATAGGATCTCTTCTCACACCTTGATTTATACATATCCATATTAATAGTTGTAAGCGCAGCCATTGTCTGCGATTAAAAATTGTAATGAAGGGAACACCCCTGCAAACTTCATTGATATTCATCTATAAGTGAGATCAAAATTTCAAATAATCAAACTTAGTGGAGATCTAACCACATGAATAAATTTTTTTTTAAGCTCAACTTTACAACTACAAACTCATGTTTACCCTAGCCTATGTTTCTCTTCAAAACATTAACCGTCCTTAAACCATAAAAAGTTGTCTTTGTTCAACAAATTTTCAAAGATAATGAATTCAAGATGACCAAATCAAATATATCATGCAAAGCATATATTAAACAAATTTAGATGAGGAATAAATTAAGAACACTAATAAAACTAAAAGAACCCTAAAACACTTTAAACTTGAGTGGAACCCAAATCACCATTAGTTTGAAACAAACAATAAAAACACTATGAACCCATATATCCATACAAAATAGAGAACATATAGGTGCCAAGGAACTAACATAGAAAAATATCATTATGTCATATATTTAGGGATAAAGAGAGAGAGTGTTCAAACAATCACCCCAGATGAATACCCATTTTAGCAATGTGTCAAGGCATCAAATAAGAAACAAAAAAGTAAACATAAGCCTTAAAAATCTATTTTAATATGAACAAAACAAATCTAAAAGATAAGTGAACTAATTACCTATTAACATTCTGAGGTATACACAAAACCTCTGGCGTAGCAGTATAAAATGAAATAGAAATCAATAGTGAGAAGCATGACAGAGGAGAGAGACTACCGATTTGTGAGAGAATGGTAGAGATTTTACCCAAAACTTCAAACCATATATTTCCCCCAAAATGCATATGATCGATCTGAGTTAGAAAGAGAGAGGAGAGATTGAGTTGGGAATCGATCGAGAGAGGGTGTAATGTTTGCGTGTCTCTTTCTGTGTGGTGGGTCCTAATGGATCGTATAATTTCCTATTTTAACATTGTTTTTGAATTTTGAATAAGAGGAAGAAAGGAAATCAAGTGGTAAAAAGGAGGGGGAAATAAAAAAATAAAAGGGCTAAAGATGGAAATGTAACAAAATAATCTCAATACTTAGATTCTTGCATTGTTGGTTTAATCCTAGCCTCTCATTAAGTTGTCAACTTATTGAATAGTGACCAATATTTTACTCCTTATTTTATACACACACACACACACATGTAATATACATGAATTAATTCACTATTGTATCGAAATAATAAGTATACATTAGTGTAAATATAAGTGGTGTATACAATTCGCATACATATTATATTCTCTTGATGCAAAAACCTTAAAAAGGTTTGAAAATAATGTGCAAGAGTTACACCAAATAATGTGTAATAATTACACCAAATATGTTTATAAATAGTTGAATCCTAAAATGATGTTTGCATATGAAGAGTAGAACGTCTAAAATTACAACCTTCTATTTATTTGATGTTAAAAATAATCAAATACAAACGACGCATGTAGAAGTATAATAATAAACCATTTGATTAATTTGATATATGGAACTGGTTTAATATGATAATCAACCATTTGAGGAATCTTAAAACCCAAAATTTAACACTAGGACCTATAGAAGTTTAATAAGGAAAATATTTAACAACAAAAATATTTTAAAGAGATAATACATAAATATAAACAATCACTTCATTCTTTATTATCCATCCATCCAAAATATAAAAAGTGAAATCACAAAGATATTAACAATACAAGAACAAATCATCAAAATCCACAATCTCATCCTATTATTATCAATCAACAAATACTCAATTTAAACACACATCAAACATAAAACAAACACTAGAAAAGAAAAACAGAGACATAATATAGAGTATGTTTAACAAATTTAAAGTAAGTTATTCACTAATCAATGATCAATTGTGAGGCGATTGTGAGCTGTGAGTTGGATGCTAGAAAGATCCTGTGAATGTGGTGTGTTAGACTCCATAGAGAGATAATAGATCGACGCTATGATAGTGTAGCCATCAGAGGGTCATTGTGAGAGAGGCGAAGAGAAATGTATGAGGAGGACTTCAGTGTAGTAGTAATAGGGAGGAGCGTTTTGGGGAGTGAGAGAAGTGAAAAGAAATGTATGAGGAGGTGTTCTTGGGGGTGAGAGGCGTGAATTAAAAGAGAGGGTATGTTGGGCCCTCTCAGATAGAGGGGGAAATTATTTTTGGCTCCCACTAGAGTTCTCTTTAATGGGTTGTAAAATGCAAAAAACATTTCATGACACTATGTGCAAAAAAATTTGCGACACGAACGATGTATCAAAAATAGTTTTTCACGATTATGTACTTTCAAATTGTCGTACAAAGTGTAAGACCCCGAGAGGTGCAACTGAAAAATACTAATAATTTAGAGAATTTTTTTCATAAAACAATATCATTTAGGTTGAAATAAATTTATGGAAGAATAAATAATAAATCGACCGAATAAAATTTCTCAATTTTATTAAAGCTCAAATGTACTTTTACAAAATAATTTATACGATCCCTATCCCAAAGATTCCATAAATATCATCTCATATCAAACCTGAAATTCAACAAACTATTGGGGGTGAGCGGAAAACTCAATAGCTTGTATAAATTCTCCAATTGTAACTGCATATACTCGTGTGTGCGTGCATCATATACAAGAGTGTTTGCAATATGAACACTCAAACTAAAATCTCAATAATGTAATCATAACCTATGATCTCACCATAACTACTACATAATCCAAAAATCCCATATCAAAATTCCCGTTGCACTTCCCATAGTACAGTGTGGACTACTGTCCATTATCTCGTCAATTATCCTCGGAACAATCCAATGCCCTCCCCCCCCCCCCAAAAAAAAATTATGTTACTCGGGTACACGACCCATCCTAACCTAGTATCACCGCCATAAAATCTTGGCATCACCGCCATAATAAAACATGGCATACTCACCAACCGAGGCCCATTACCTAGTCTTTGGATAATAAATAAAATTGTAGCCGACAGCACACCCCATCCAACAGGTGGTTTGGCTAAGGAATGCCTATGGATGATCCAATAATAATCATCATAATATTATTCTCTCAATTCAATTAAATTTCTAATTAAATTCCCATAAAACATGTGTACATATTTTCTACCCAATTTCTATAACTCAACATGCTTGTAAAATAAACTAGTTTCATTACCCAAACTACGCGGTATGAAAATAACTCATACAAAATGGGTGCAAGAATAAATATAATATACGAGGATAAAGTACATATAAATGCAACACATAGAATGGATATAAATATACAATCAAGATTGAATAAGTGTATCATGCTAAATTAACCACGGGAGAACGAAACTATCTCAAGCGAGTCAAAATCCACTATCCCAGGCTTGCGTTGAAAACTAAAAAACTTAGATCTGAACATCATCAAAACTGTCAATCTTACTTCAGATTTCGATTCTACACGAAAAATTGGCTCAGGTATGTGTTTTGAGTTTTTTTCAAATCTCATTTGAAGGCACTCAACAAGACAATATAAACAATCTAAATTAGCTCCTCATTCCACTCATTTTTTGACTCTTTAGATTTCATTTTTGTCATTTCATTTTCATACTCCTTTCCTTAAAATCATCCATAATCTATGAATATATATATATATAACTATAGTCTTAATTCCTTATGACAAACCTTGAAATGACACGTGGGATCTTTAATTAATAACCTTCCATCTTAATTAAATCTCACTCCTTAAAAAAACCATAATTTTTGTCTCTTGACTCTTCACTTTAATTCATCTTAATACAAAATAGATGGACTCTCACTTTCTTCCCCTTTATTAAATGAACAAATCATTTTCTCTGCCCACATTTGTCTCTTGAGTTGTTTCACTACCCGTATCTTGCTATCTCCTTTTTTACAACAAACCTTACATATACCTATATATCAAGTCATAAATGAAAAAACTTCACTCGCCGTGATATGCCAAGTTATTTCATCGAAACGGACGAAATTTTGCCGACTCCTAAACGGATTTTCCAGTTTAACTATTCTTTTTTCAATTTTTTTAATCCTCCAAATAATGTATTACTTCGTCTCCCCATAATTCAATACAGATACAGACACCAACATGCAGTGAAAAATTGGAGAGTTTTGACCTAAACCGTGTCCTTGAACCAATGTATATATGTTTGATTTGTAAGGACTTGGTGTATGTTATTATAAAACTAATTACACATCTAAAGTCCCATGTTAGCAAAATTAACCTTCAACGAGACCCAAGAGATGGTTTTCATCAAGATGCAGGTTAGATGCTACCTCCAAATCTGTTATCATCTCACTCATTTGATTCGACAAAAGTTTGTCACGAGCCTATCACACTGATTTGATTCGACAAGAGTTTGTCGCAACCTTCTAGTAATTTCCACAAGTCCGCCGCCTTTGTAGGGTTGTCATGGTTGAACCCTCAGTGTGGGTCACACAAAGATGGGATAGCTCCCATGGAGGTCACGATAGACAAGAAACCCCTTGTAATAACCCTCGCTTATGAGACCGTATTTTATATTAATTACTTAGTATAGTAATTGGAACCTAGTGTTGGATTATGATTTGAATGATGAATTCAATGTAGAAAGTTGATATTTATTATGAGGTTGCATACATATCATAATTATGGGAATATATTGCTATGTCATGCTTATTAGTATCATCTGAAAATAAAATGATATTTGGATTAATTATGAGACCGGAATCTAAATTAAATTTTAAAATGTCCAAATGATAATTTGGAGGTTGAAGTTGATTCCGGAATGTGCGAAATAGTCAAATAATGTACCATATTGTATTTTGTAGTTTTGGGCATTTTTGACTGGTTGGGCTTTAATTATGCTATCGCGTATTATTTTATCGCACTTTTGGTTAATTAAGTGGGGCATTTGGCCTTAAGTCACGATTTATGCCTTTTTAGTCTTCTAAATTCCCCAAAATCCCTTCCTAAACCTAAGAGAGAAAAGAGAAGAGTAGAGAGAAAGCTTTGGAGATTGAAAGAGATTGCTTCTACACCAAAGAAATCTGCATATTTGTGGAATCAAGGCAAGTTTTTACTTGCTACTTGTGTCTTGAGATAGATGATTTGTTGTGATGATGATGTATTATGTTTAGTTTAGCAAACTTAGGGTTTTATTATGTGTTTTGGGTTTTGATCCACTCCAAAATGATTCATGGGGTTTGAAGATGATCAATAGCATCTTTGATGTTTTAGAATGTTGGTATATGAGTTTGGTTTGGAGAAATTTGGGTTTGGGGTAGAAAATGGAGTCCAAGACTCCATAGCCATTTCTTAGCAAAATCGCAGGCCCGAATCGATTCGGTCCCCTGGGCGAATCGATTCGGCAGTTATGCAGAAACCCAGATTTTCTGACCGAATCGATTCGGTCTCCCATCCGAATCGATTCGGCATTTATGCAGAACCTCAACTTTTCTGGCCGAATCGATTCGGCCAAGGGGGCGAATCGATTCGGTAGCCCTGCATTTTTAAAATTTTTCTTTTTATTTTTAACCCTTTTTCTTTATGATTATTTGATTAGGGACCTTCTTAATTGAAGTAAACATAGGGATTAGAGCTCTAGTTGAGTTGGGACGACATCCTAGACTCGAAAGGGTTCATCTAGGATTCATTCTAGGGGAAATTTAAGGTGATGTTTAGGCATCACTTTTGTCTTGTAGTTTATAAGGGTCTAGAATGTATTAAGGTCAATTTTGGAGACTTTAGAATTCAACTTGAGTTACATTTTGACTAAATGGTTTATGGTAAAGCCTAAAAGAGGCCTTGGGGATAACTTTGGAGTCTAAATTCTTTTTGAGGATGCTAGGTCGGTACGAATTACATATAGTCCCGATTTAACTTATACCCTTTTTATTTAAAATGGGGAATTGATAAGGTAAATGATAATTTACTAATCACATAATGGGAATTAATAAAATGGATGTTACACACCTCTCTAAATACCATCTTAAGGGAAGTCCGCTCGTTAGGTGAAGCCCCCTGGCTAATGAATGCAGGGTGGATATAGTCCTAGGCCATGGGAGCGTTTATGGTTGTATTTTGTTCTGCGGGGGTAGGGAGATTCCGGGTGTGGTCTTGGCTACCACGCAGGCTCATGGCCGCTTCCCGACGCTTTCGATAGGATCCCAGGTTGTCTTATGATAGGCCCTGGAAGATGATGGTTATTTAGGGACGCGCTCAGTGGGGAAACCCGGACGAGCGGTCTTAGAAGCGTTATATTTATAATTATGACTATTCTAATTATCGAGTTGGACTCGATGGAACATTAATGCCACAAAGAGCAAAGTTATGCCGCAAAGAGCATGTTATTGAGATTAGTGCCTTATAGAGCACATGATGTCAATTATATTCCTAATAAGGAATGGAAAATGTATACTTGAATTGAAATCTGATTAATGATGATAAAGGCTTATAAGCACTTTTAATTCTGTTTTATTATGAATCTCACTCTATGTAGTCCTTCACAAATTTCAGTTCCTTATATGTCGTTAACATGCTAGACTATCATCCATGCTTCATTGTGCATCATTATCATACTTGTCATTTATCTATTGATCACATATACCCGGCCCTGACCGGTTTTCCTTTTCTTGTTGTGTATGTACATCTATATTATCCGTTCAGGTGTTCCGCCGCACGGTCGCCCGTAATGACCTTTCCTTCCACATGTCTTTGAGGAGCCGTGACATTGTGCGGGTTTCACGGGATTTTGTGTAGACACCTCTGTTTATGTTTCTCGTTATGTTCGGTTCATTCGGGCTTGTTGCCCAAACAGTTGTAAATGTATAATGAATTTATTATGTAACACTTGGTACTATATGTATGTTGTATGGATGGTATTGACCGAAGCTTTATTCGGTCCTTTGTATCTTTCGGGATTTCTTATATGCGCTTGTGGGGGTTTCCACCCTCTATTTCTATGATGGGTTGTTGAGAATGTTTTCCTTTAAATTCTAAATCAAAGTTTTTGATAACCCGTTTTCTGGAATATAGAGTGGTTATTCCTTATACTTTGTTTATTGTTGTGATGCTGAGGATGATATTATCCATGATTTCCTAATTAATCGGGGTATAGGGCTGGCCACCCTTTATTTCGGATAGCGGGTTGTCACAGATGGTATCAGAGCATCAGGTTCTAGAGTCTTTAGGATCTATGCGGACTTGTCACGTTCTACCGTAGCGTTCTTTGATATAGAACTTAATGTTAGGACTGCTTTGCTGCCTATATATGCGATCTCCTGCTAAATAGATTGTCTTATGTTATGTTTTAACTCTATCTCGTCTTTATCTCAGATGCCACCGAAGAGAGGACGTCCCGCTAGACGTAATAGGGTCGTTGAGGATGAGTTTGGTCCTCCACAGCAGCAGGGGAGTATCAGTGCCGCGGAAGTGGCAAATATTGTGGCCCAAGCTGTCAACGCCGCGATGACTGCCGTGGCCCAACAAATGCCGCAAGCCCAAGTTAGGGGACAAGAAGCACAAGCTCCCACGGGACCTTCTCAGTGGGAACGGGTGAGAGAATCTTTCCTGAAAGGGCATCCCCCGGAGTTTGAGGGAGGTTCAGATGTTATCAAGGCGAACCAGTGGAAGAGAGATATGCAGCGCCATCTTAGGATGGTGGAATGTAGTGAGGAGAAGAAGCAGATTCTCGTTACTTTCAAGCTGGTAGGACCGGCCTTACATTGGTGGGAGTCGATGACGACACCCGAGCAAAGGGATACTATGTCCATTACAAATTTTTGGGCTTTGTTTGATGGTAAGTATTTCCCTCCCGCAGTTCAGAGGGAGATGCAGAGGAAGCTACAGGATTTGGTTCAAGGGGAGAGGTCAGTTGCTGAGTATGAAGAAGAGTTTACCCGGTTAGCTAGTTTTATACCGGATGAGGTAACTCCAGAGTCGAAGAGGATCTCCAAGTTTGTGGGAGGTTTGAACTGGCGAATAAAGCAACATTTGCTGGGAAATCCATCTCTAGTGACTTTTGGTGATGTGATGAATACCGCTTTGCTTCATTGTCAGGAGCACAGATTGTTTTTGCTAAACAAGAAGAAGGTTGTTACTGTGGGTCAAACTGTGAGGCAGGGAGGTGTTGGGAACGGAGGGGGGACATCTTCTTCGTCCCAATCCTCGGGGAACAAGCAGGTTGAGAGGGATCCTCAGCAGGGGGATTCGTCCAAACGTCAACGGTTCGGTGGGTTTAATGCTGGTGGCAACAATAATAACAGACAAGGTCAAGGCGGCCAGCAGCCTCAGGGAGGTCGAGGTGGAAATGGTGGTAGGGGCCAACAGGGCCGAGGTGCGGGACCATTCCGAAATAACCAAGGTAGGAATCAGGATATTACGGCAATAAAATGTTTTCAGTGTGGGGAACTGGGCCACTATAAAAGGGCGTGTCCTCAGTTGGTTGGAGGGCATCTTCCTCGGGCCCCACAGCAGCCGTATGTGCAGTTTCCGCCCCAAGCGCCTAATCTGGTTGCTCCTCCTCAACAGGGGCAATTGCAGTACGGAAGGGTTTACCCTCTTCAGGAGGCTTTGCTTCCTCCAGCTCCTCCGGCACCACCGGCGATCGAGGGTGAGTTTCTCATTCAGGGGCACATGGGTCGAATTCTATTTGATACGGGTGCTACACACTCCTTTATTTCTAGAAGTTTTGCTCAGACTACAGGTTTAATAAAATCTGCTGAAAGTACTTTCACTAGCGTCGAATCCTCTATGGGCGATGGCTCATTGATTTTCTTCGTATGTAAAAACGTAGAAATTAATCTTGGTGACTTGTGTTTTGAGGCCGATTTGCTCGTCCTTGATATGGTTGGGTATGATGTAATATTGGGTATGGATTGGCTAGTGAAGTACCGTGCTATAGTGAATTGCTTCGGGAAGAGTATAGTTTTTGCGGTTCCTGGACAAGAGATGTTCCTGGTAGTTATGCCTTGTGTGGAAGGGAGCACGAGTGCTTATTTATATTGTATTGCGGAAGACGCATCTGGAGATGTTGTGGTTCCTCTGGATTCTCTTCCAATCGTCCGGGACTTTGAAGATATTTTCCGTGAGATACCGGGATTACCTCCAAGTCGGGAGATAGAGTTTGTGATTGATTTAATGCCGGGAACTAGGCCGATCGCCAAAGCTCCTTATCGAATGGCTCCTGTGGAGATGAGGGAGCCGAGAGATCAGATTCAGAAGCTACTGGAGCAGGGTTTTATTCGGCGTAGTACCTCGCCATGGGGCGCTCCGGTATTGTTTGTGAAGAAGAGAGACGGCTCTCTCCGGTTATGCGTGGACTATAGAGAGTTGAATAAAGTCACCATCCGAAATAAATACCCTTTGCCTCGCATCGATGACTTGTTTGATCAACTTAGAGGAGCTTCCTACTTCTCCAAGATCGACTTGCGGACTGGGTATCACCAATTGAGGATACGAGAGCAAGATGTGTCCAAGACGGCCTTTCTGACCCGTTATGGATCTTATGAGTTCTTGGTTATGCCCTTTGGGCTAACCAATGCCCCTGCAGTGTTTATGGACCTTATGAATAGGGTGTTTCGGGATTTCCTTGACCAGTTTGTCATTGTATTTATTGATGACATCCTAGTCTATTCTCAGACGGAGTCGGATCACGCTGCTCACTTGCGGTTGGTCTTGCAGAGATTGAGGGATCATCAATTGTATGCAAAGTTTGAGAAGTGTGGCTTCTGGTTGAAGGAAGTTCAATTTTTGGGGCATGTGGTGTCATCCCAAGGTGTGTCTGTGGATCCGAGTAAGGTGATCGCGGTGAAGGAGTGGGGTCAGCCCACGACGCCCACTGAGGTTCGTAGTTTTCTGGGCTTGGCGGGCTATTATCGTCGATTCATTAAGGGCTTTTCTAAGGTTGCTAGCCCATTGACGAATTTGACCCGAAAAGGAGTAAGATTTGTTTGGGACAGTTCATGTCAAGCGGCTTTCGATGAGCTCAAGGATAGACTGACTTCTGCTCCAGTCCTGGCATTGCCAAAGCTGGGGTTGGAATATCTCGTCTTTACCGATGCATCTTTTCTAGGGTTAGGAGGTGTTCTTCAACAAGAGAGGCAACCCATTGCATACGCTTCTCGTAAGTTGAAGCCTCACGAGAGGAACTATCCAATGCATGACTTGGAATTCGCCGCCGTTGTATTTGCCTTGAAGATATGGAGGCATTACCTCTTGGGGGAAAAGTTTAGTCTTTTCACCGACCACAAATCGCTGCAGTACTTATTCTCCCAAAAGGATTTGAACATGCGCCAGCGCCGTTGGTTGGAGTTTGTGAAAGACTACCAATTTGACATTCATTACCACCCCGGGAAGGCGAATGTGGTAGCAGATGCCTTGAGTAGAAAGCCTGATGGAAACTTAGCTGAGGTGTGGAAAGCTAAGTGGAAAGAACTCGGCCTGGAGGATGCCGGAGCGAGAGCATTCCTTTCAGTGATGACGGTTACTCCCACGATTATAGCAAAGATTGTGGAAGCTCAGAAAAGAGATAAGGTTTGTCAAGACCACATACGCCAGTTGTTGTCTGAGGGAGCGGAGTCATACTCAATAGGCTCTGAGGGTGGATTACGCTTCCATGGAAGACTTGTGGTTCCCGATGATGGGGATTTGAGACGTGCAGTTATGGCAGAATCCCACGGGTCGAAGTTCACGGTACATCCCGGCGGGGACAAGATGTACCAAGATATGCGTCGTTTGTATTGGTGGGCGGGTATGAAGAGGGATATCTCCGAGTTTGTGTCCCAGTGTACTACTTGTCAGTTGGTTAAGATTGACCACCAGCGGCCGACGGGTTTGTTACAACCGCTCGAGATTCCCGTGTGGAAATGGGAGAGCATTTCGATGGACTTTGTTACAGGCTTGCCTAGATCGCAAAGGGGTCATGATTCAATTTGGGTGATTGTCGACCGTTTGACCAAGTCGGCACACTTCTTACCTGTGCGCACCGATTATGATACCGCTCGTTATGCCCAGTTGTTCATTGAGGAGATCGTCAGACTCCACGGGGTACCTTTGAATATTATCTCCGACCGAGATAAAATATTCGTGTCCCGCTTTTGGCAGAGTTTCCAGGGAGCTATGGGGACCGAGTTGAAGTTAAGCTCTTCCTATCATCCTCAAACAGACGGTCAAACCGAAAGGGTAAACCAGATGTTGGAGGATATGCTTCGTATGTGCATACTCGACTTTAAAGGTAGTTGGGAACAATATCTTCCGTTGGTTGAGTTTGCTTACAACAAGTCATACCAATTTACCATTGGTATGGCACCTTACGAAGCCCTGTATGGCAGGCCTTGTAGGTCGCCCGCTTGTTGGTTGGAAGTGGGTGATAATAAGTTTCTTGGACCTGAGATGATCCAAGATACTTCTTCGAAGATTGAGCTTATTCGAAACCGCATACGGATAGCCCAAGATCGCCAAAAGAGTTATGCCGATGCGGGAAGGAGGCATGTGGAATTGGAGGTTGGAGACCAGGTGTTGGTGCGGGTGTCCCCGATGAAGGGTATTAAGCGTTTTGGGAAGAAAGGAAAGCTTGCACCCCGCTTTGTTGGACCTTTCCCGGTGATTGCAAAGGTTGGTCCCGTAGCATACCAAATTGCCTTGCCGGAACCCTTACAACAAATCCATGATGTATTTCATGTCTCCTCCTTGAAGAAGTACAGAAGGTGTGAAGGTGCCCTTTGGCACATCCCTTTCGAAGATATCGAGTTGCAGCCCGATGTTTCTTATGAAGAACAACCGGTTGCTATCCTTGAGTTTGGGGAGCGAAAGTTAAGATCTCGTGTGGTGCCTCTAGTGAGAGTCCAGTGGAGTCATCATCATGCAAGCGAATCGACTTGGGAACGCGAGGATGAGATGCGGGAGAAATATCCACATCTTTTCTCATGAGGTACGCCTGAATTTTGGGGGCAAAATTCCCTCATAAGGGGGGGAGTATGTAATAACCCTCGCTTATGAGACCGTATTTTATATTAATTACTTAGTATAGTAATTGGAACCTAGTGTTGGATTATGATTTGAATGATGAATTCAATGTAGAAAGTTGATATTTATTATGAGGTTGCATACATATCATAATTATGGGAATATATTGCTATGTCATGCTTATTAGTATCATCTGAAAATAAAATGATATTTGGATTAATTATGAGACCGGAATCTAAATTAAATTTTAAAATGTCCAAATGATAATTTGGAGGTTGCAGTTGATTCCGGAATGTGCGAAATAGTCAAATAATGTACCATATTGTATTTTGTAGTTTTGGGCATTTTTGACTGGTTGGGCTTTAATTATGCTATCGCGTATTATTTTATCGCACTTTTGGTTAATTAAGTGGGGCATTTGGCCTTAAGTCACGATTTATGCCTTTTTAGTCTTCTAAATTCCCCAAAATCCCTTCCTAAACCTAAGAGAGAAAAGAGAAGAGTAGAGAGAAAGCTTTGGAGATTGAAAGAGATTGCTTCTACACCAAAGAAATCTGCATATTTGTGGAATCAAGGCAAGTTTTTACTTGCTACTTGTGTCTTGAGATAGATGATTTGTTGTGATGATGATGTATTATGTTTAGTTTAGCAAACTTAGGGTTTTATTATGTGTTTTGGGTTTTGATCCACTCCAAAATGATTCATGGGGTTTGAAGATGATCAATAGCATCTTTGATGTTTTAGAATGTTGGTATATGAGTTTGGTTTGGAGAAATTTGGGTTTGGGGTAGAAAATGGAGTCCAAGACTCCATAGCCATTTCTTAGCAAAATCGCAGGCCCGAATCGATTCGGTCCCCTGGGCGAATCGATTCGACAGTTATGCAGAAACCCAGATTTTCTGACCGAATCGATTCGGTCTCCCATCCGAATCGATTCGGCATTTATGCAGAACCTCAACTTTTCTGGCCGAATCGATTCGGCCAAGGGGGCGAATCGATTCGGTAGCCCTGCATTTTCAAAATTTTTCTTTTTATTTTTAACCCTTTTTCTTTATGATTATTTGATTAGGGACCTTCTTAATTGAAGTAAACATAGGGATTAGAGCTCTAGTTGAGTTGGGACGACATCCTAGACTCGAAAGGGTTCATCTAGGATTCATTCTAGGGGAAATTTAAGGTGATGTTTAGGCATCACTTTTGTCTTGTAGTTTATAAGGGTCTAGAATGTATTAAGGTCAATTTTGGAGACTTTAGAATTCAACTTGAGTTACATTTTGACTAAATGGTTTATGGTAAAGCCTAAAAGAGGCCTTGGGGATAACTTTGGAGTCTAAATTCTTTTTGAGGATGCTAGGTCGGTACGAATTACATATAGTCCCGATTTAACTTATACCCTTTTTATTTAAAATGGGGAATTGATAAGGTAAATGATAATTTACTAATCACATAATGGGAATTAATAAAATGGATGTTACACACCTCTCTAAATACCATCTTAAGGGAAGTCCGCTCGTTAGGTGAAGCCCCCTGGCTAATGAATGCAGGGTGGATATAGTCCTAGGCCATGGGAGCGTTTATGGTTGTATTTTGTTCTGCGGGGGTAGGGAGATTCCGGGTGTGGTCTTGGCTACCACGCAGGCTCATGGCCGCTTCCCGACGCTTTCGATAGGATCCCAGGTTGTCTTATGATAGGCCCTGGAAGATGATGGTTATTTAGGGACGCGCTCAGTGGGGAAACCCGGACGAGCGGTCTTAGAAGCGTTATATTTATAATTATGACTATTCTAATTATCGAGTTGGACTCGATGGAACATTAATGCCACAAAGAGCAAAGTTATGCCGCAAAGAGCATGTTATTGAGATTAGTGCCTTATAGAGCACATGATGTCAATTATATTCCTAATAAGGAATGGAAAATGTATACTTGAATTGAAATCTGATTAATGATGATAAAGGCTTATAAGCACTTTTAATTCTGTTTTATTATGAATCTCACTCTATGTAGTCCTTCACAAATTTCAGTTCCTTATATGTCGTTAACATGCTAGACTATCATCCATGCTTCATTGTGCATCATTATCATACTTGTCATTTATCTATTGATCACATATACCCGGCCCTGACCGGTTTTCCTTTTCTTGTTGTGTATGTACATCTATATTATCCGTTCAGGTGTTCCGCCGCACGGTCGCCCGTAATGACCTTTCCTTCCACATGTCTTTGAGGAGCCGTGACATTGTGCGGGTTTCACGGGATTTTGTGTAGACGCCTCTGTTTATGTTTCTCGTTATGTTCGGTTCATTCGGGCTTGTTGCCCAAACAGTTGTAAATGTATAATGAATTTATTATGTAACACTTGGTACTATATGTATGTTGTATGGATGGTATTGACCGAAGCTTTATTCGGTCCTTTGTATCTTTCGGGATTTCTTATATGCGCTTGTGGGGGTTTCCACCCTCTATTTCTATGATGGGTTGTTGAGAATGTTTTCCTTTAAATTCTAAATCAAAGTTTTTGATAACCCGTTTTCTGGAATATAGAGTGGTTATTCCTTATACTTTGTTTATTGTTGTGATGCTGAGGATGATATTATCCATGATTTCCTAATTAATCGGGGTATAGGGCTGGCCACCCTTTATTTCGGATAGCGGGTTGTCACACCCCTAAAGTGGGTGTCTTCACCTTTGGTTTCTCCTACTGTAGAGAGTCCTATTTTTGAATTTCAGAGCATATTTCAATAGATATTTAGTGGATCGCGCCTTTTTTTCCTTCTTTGTTTTTCACTTCAATTATTTTTCCCTTTTCTTTGTAAAAATCATTACTTCTACCTTTTTTTGTTCAAAACATCACCATCACATAACCCCAAAGCGTTTAGTTAGAATGTTGTAACTTGGTTTCTTAGATTTTTTTCAAAGATCATGAATGTCCCTCATTTAATTTTTGATATGTAAATTACGCATTATCATTGCTTATATGATTATCAAACTTACTTATGCTTATGTTTGAATCCAAGTTTCATGTAGACCGGTTTTATTCAATTAGTATCTCTACAAAATATTAGTGGTCTCATATTACTGTTGAAAATTAATTTAATTATAGTAATGTTGAACAATGTACTTAACATTACTAAAATTCAGAAACCATCATTTGTCTGATTCATCCCCTTTATTCCAAATGGATAGTACATATATCCACTCAATTGGTATTTCCAAGTTCAAGCACCTTTAAAGGTATGTACATTTACCAATTTTATTTCTCTATTTTTCCCTAGTTATTTATATTGACATTTCTATTGATATTTTTTTTTGAAAAATGTTATATTCAATGCTTATTACTTTTATCGTGAATGTGCGAATTTTGTTCGTTATATCATTGAAGGTATCTTTCTGTTTTGAAACTGTAGGTCCCCAAAATATAACTTTTGCTTTTTGAAAACACTTTTTCAATTTTATCAAACCAGGTTGTGACACAAATTAACTAACCAGATTTTATCTTGCTTAATCTTAAACATGCATCTAGTGATTAAAGTAAGTAAAGTTAAGTAAAGTTACTCACAACACTGGATGTACGAGGAAAAACCCAAATCGAGAAAAAACCTCGGACGACCCAAGACAGACAATCACAATGAACAATGATTTTACAAAGACATATTAGCCTTACACACAGACTTGATCCCCACGGGCCTTGACGCTCCTTCAGATCTTCTATTGTTCTTCAATAGTGCCCATGAAGAAATTATGTCTTCCACGTTGCTTGTCCACAACACTCAACTCCACGAATGTCTCAGTGTACACCAGTACGTCTTGATATGTCTACGATGTTGAACACGATATCCGTCACTTCTCCACCGCAAAACCATCAATCAAAAGTGTTCAATGATGAATAAAACTCAACTTGGTGCAACAAGGATCACATAAACATTATGCTAATGAAAGCTCGGATCTTTGCAAACTCTAAGGATGTGTTTAAGCCTTTGAAGCCTTAGAAAACATGTGCAAACAAGTTTCTGGATCGTAAACTGCTTTTCCAGAATGCACACCCTTCGAGGAACCAGGACACCTCTATTTATAATAAAATTGAGTTGGTGTCAGAATTTCATTCGAGTGAGATGCCACGTCATTCGATTGATAATGGGTCTCGTTCGAACGACATCAAATGTCATTTGAACGACGTCGTCAGATAGAGTTCTTAATTTAAATTGAGTTTTTATTAAAACCAACTCTTATCCAATTCTCATCCGTCCTTATCTGACATAAAGAAGTGTAAACAATTAAACCTATTTTAAAAACATTTTCTTTAAAGATAATTACATCCTTATTTTTATAAAATGAATTTCGAGTTTCATTATCATTATGCATTCATACATGTATGATATCAGAATGCAATTAAACCTTGAAGATGCGAAATTGCACCAAATTGAAATTCAGCATGATTAAATATTTGTAGCTTTGCCGCAACATCTTCAATCATTCTTTGATATGCCATAGACTCATGGGATCAGAAAATATAAAATCTATCTATGACACAAACATGTTTTGTTCCGAGAATAAGTCAAAACTACATTAAGACTCAATTGGAAATTTGGTCCTTACAAATATCCCCCTTTGACTATTTCGGGACAAAACTAATAGTGAAATGGCTAAGTCGGGACGTCAAGCCGTATGACACCTAAATCCCATCCCATTAACCCAAAAAATTAAATTACATCATCAGTAGAGGATCAGATTCATAAATAATGGACCGGTAAGCATGAAACTGTCTCGAATGTTTGAATGTGATGTAGACTTGAAATATTGAATCTTCTTTCATCATACCTACACACATAAAATATACAAATACCGAGTGAAGTATGCTGGAACAAATGATATAAGTTAATATGAATACCAATATGTAAACCTGACATAAAACTCCCCCTACATCACAGACATCTCTCCCCCTTTTTTTCTCGAATAGATAATCCGGTGAAAAGATAAACATAAAACTACCAGCGAAATATGATCAAATAATGTCAAATTATTAGCTAGTAAACAATGAATCACAAAAAAAGATATCAATCTAAGCATGTGTGATAAACGCACCAATGCAGTAAAATATCAAATCAATCAAAGTAAACTGCATAAACAGAAATTAGTACCAAAAATATGAATCAATATGCATCAGGGTACTAAAACAGACATCAACCAGAAAAAAGTCAAAGCTGGTCAAATAAGGTTCTCGTTCGAACAAGCCAGGGATATCGCTCGAACCAAATGCGATATCGCTGAAACGAAACAGGATGTCATTAGAACGACAGTCAAATTTTTCACAGTCTCCCCATAATTTACTAATGGAAAAATTATGTGAAAATTCTAAGTGGAAGGGGTTCAAAATTGCAAAACAGTGACTAAACTAAAAAAAAACTTAAAAATCAAATATGAGTAACATGCTAACGTAGTACCGATGTGCTTAAACATGAACATGGAATGTATGGGTGTGAACTTAAAACAAATGAATCACAATTTCAACACATCGAAACGATCAAGAAGTGCAATTTATTATCAAACTTTATTATAGCCATATGTGATAATTAAAGTGTGAGCTTAATGAACTAAACAAAAATCATGCACACGAATCCGAATTTTGATGATTCTACAAACAATAGCGTCATGACACAATTTTTCAACCATAAGATTCTTTGTGCAAATCCGTTTAAATTTTTAATCCATCCAAACTCCCTCAAATATATTTCATACTTTCTTTTGAATTAATTAAACTAATTTGGCCCATCTTTGGCATATGATTCTTTTTATTGTCATTTGAATTTTTTTGGGCTCTTTCAAACGGTGGCTTTCACGATGAGTCAATGTTACATTCTCGCAGCCCTTTCCCGTACACTCATCATATTTTAAATTTAAAATGCTCATGGGTAAACGGTTACTACATGCACACCACATCCTTATGTCTACTTAGATATAGATGACAAAATTGAGATAAGAACGTCTCACCAAACTCAAATATGCAAGAGTAGCCAAACATTTATATAAACTCGTGCATGTGTGCAAAGATGACAGATATACAAAGTTGAATCAAAGCGCATATCAACATCGAAACATCCAGACAATACAATGGTTAAGATCATTCTAAGCATCGATAATAATGACAAATTTTCCTAGACACATGGATAATGGAAGGAAGGGGGTCCAAGCACACCAATATGCCACATCAAACATGTTAACTCAAAAACAAAAAATAAAACCGAATTTTTTTTTTGGCTTTTTCAAAATATTTTGACTCAAATAAAAACAAAATCTTTTTGTGTTTTTCTCAAAAAATTTCAAACCAAAAATCTTTTTGAATCTTTTCAAATACAATGAAAAAAATAATACAAAATGATAAACATGGTAGCATACTCAACCTTTAGATTTAGCATGGGAAGAATCAAGTGCAACCAAATGAGATCCATGATGTTTTATTCGTAAAGCTACCAAATCTGACTTCCTAACCCAAGTAGGTGTGTAACGACGCATGGGGGTGGGGGGAATCTTGGAAACTTTATTACTAAACTTCCTAAACTTTCGAGGAGCATTCCTAAGGTCATAGAAAAACTTTCTAAGGTGAGATTTCCTACCACAAAACGTGCAAGTGTAGGGATGGTATGGAAAGTGCCTATATGTGGACCTTTTCTGACGTTCCTATGTGGCTCTCTCACACATGCGGGGGAAATAGGAACAACAGGATCATCAAAGCCAATGACACCCCTATCTCTCTTAATTTGGACGGTGCCTAGCATCCTATCCAGCTTTTCACTTCGAGCCTCCAAGTCAAACTTAACTCTAGACGAGTCTCTCAGACTTTCCTTAAACTCTTTAATCCTAGACTCGAGCAGACGCCTAGACTCCTCAAACTCTAGCAACTCCTTTTTCAAAACCTCAATCAAACTTCTAAGGGCGTCTCTCTCTTCTCCCGTTCCCTAAGATCCTCAAGTAATGCATCATTATTTTCTACGGCACACTCTTTAAACTTAGCTTGCAATTTCGAGTTTGTCTTTTTCACCTTCATCATCTCCTCAAACAACTCTCGAAATGAAACTTGCAACTCCCCTATGCCGATCTCCTCATCCTCGCTCTCATCACCCTCACCCTCTCGAGAAGCACTCTTAACATCCTCAGAAGTATCATGCACATGAGTATCCTCGTGATATATCGTCGTCGCTTATATGACATGCCATAAACTCAACAAAGTTACGTTCAATGGGGGAATCCTCTCCCTCTTCTGGTTCACTATCACTTAAGGAGGCATTATATGCAATTGTTTGCTTTCCCTCTTTCGTAAGTCTAGTAGGGCACTCCTTAACTTTGTGACCATACCCCTCACACCCAAAACACCTATTAGACTCATCTCTCTTAGGTTTCTCACTTTTATCCCTAGGTCTGGAGTCTCCCTTGTTCTTAAATTTTTCAAACTTCTTGGCATCTTTCGATTGCTTATGAATTTGAAGAATTTTTTTAACTTTCTTCCCAACAAGATGAAAACCTCGAAGTCAGAATCGGAGTCTTCATTCAAAACTTTAGTCTCCTCCTTTAGGGCTTTCAAAGCAATGCCCTTTTCTTTCTTTGGCACTTTCTTGGAGGTAAACATATCGAGTTCATAGGTTTGGAAGTCACCTATGACCTTTTCTAGTTTCGATGAGTTAAGCATACCAAAGGAATTCTTAATGGTCACTTTAGCATCAAACCTACTCGGCAACGATCTCAAATTTTTTTTAATCACTCGATTATCGGGAATCTTCTACCCTAGGTTAAACGTCGTATTAACAATAGTGGACAACCTAGTGTAAAACTCATCAAACGTCTCACTCTCTAGCATCTTAATTATCTCAAACTTTGTAGTGAGATTTTGTAACTTAGACGCCATAACCGTGCTCGTTCCCTCGTGAGTGAGTGCTAGTGTATCCCAAGATTGTTTGGAAGTTTCACAAGTCATGATACGATTATACTCTTCAGGTGTGACATGTGAGGAAATAACGTGCAGACCTTTAGACTTACAATGTGGAAGCCTATGTTCGGTCTCAGTCCATGACTCAATGGGTTTCAAACTAGTGACCTCACCCTCTCGTGTGACAGGTGGTGTCCAACCTTTTTCAACTGCTAGCCAGACATGCTCATCAATGGATTTTATAGAATTTTTCATTCGCATTTTACAATAAGCATAGTTAGAATCATCAAACATATGAGTGTGTAAACTATCATAATTTCCAAAATTCATCCTTACAAGCAAAAGGGATCAAACACAATACAAATGTATTTCTAGCTCCGATACAAATTTGTAGGTCCCCAAAATATAACTTTTGCTTTTTGAAAACTCTTTTTCAATTTTATCAAACCAAGTTGTGACACAAATTAACTTAATCAGATTTTATCTTGATTAATCCTAAACATGCATCTAGTGATTAAAGGAAGTAAAGTTAAGTAAAGGTACTCACAACATCGGACGACCCAAGCCATACAATCATTATGAATAATGGTTTTACAAAGACAGATTGTCCTTACACACAGACTCGATTCCCATGGGTCTTAACACTCCTTAAGATCTTCTGTCGTTCTTCATTAGTACCCACATAGAAATTCCATCTTCCACGATGCTTGTCCATAACACTCAACTCCACGAATGTCTCAGTGTCCACCGATACGGCTTGATACGTCTACAATATTGAACACGATATCCGCCACTTCTCCACTTCAAAACCAATAATCACAAGTGTTCAATGATGAAAAAAACTCAACTTGGAGCAGCAAGTATCATATAAACATTATGATAATGAAATCTTGGATCTTCGTGAACTCTAAGGATGTGTTTAAGCCTTTGAAGCCTTAGAAAACATGTGCACATAGGTTTCTGGATCGTAAACTGCTTTTTCAGAATACACACCCTTCGAGGAACCAGGACACCTCTATTAATAATAAAATTGAGTCGGTGTCAGAATCTCATTCGAATGATATGCCACGTCATTCGAACGACATCAAATGTCTTTTAATCGACGTCGTCAGATAGAGTTCTTAATTTAACCAGAGTTTTGATTAAAACCAACTCTTATCCAATTCTCATATGTCCTTATCTGACATAAACGAAGTGTAAACAATTAAACCTCTTTTAAAAACTTTTTCTTTAAAGAAAATAACATCCTTATTTCTATAAAAGGACTTCTGAGTCTCATTAACATTATGCATTCATACCTGTGTGATCTCAGAATGCAATTAAATCTTGAAGACGCGAAATTGCACCAAATTAAACTTCGGCATGATTAAATCTTTGTATATTTGCCTCCACGTCTTCAATAATTCTTCGATATTCCATAGACTCGTGGGATCAGACAATATAAATTTATCCATGACACAAACATGTTTTGTTCCGAGAATAAGTCAAAACTACATTAAGACTCAATTGAAAATTTAGTCCTTACAGAAACTTATATTTTTATTACTCATTCCTCAGTTACATTTTTTTACAATTTCCTCTTTTTTTGTACACATGTTATACTTTATTATGCTATTAGAAACAAATTATTTCCCCCTACTGTAATGGATCATACAGGTATACTGTAAATCTATTTCTATAATTTTGGCATCTGATTTAAATATAATTAGGGTAATTTTTTTTACCCATGCTACTGATTTGTATCAGTTTTATGAATTTTTTTTACAAATCTATAATGTTTCCTTCTAATAGAACTTTTTGTCATATGCTATAAATATATATATTTAGAAAAAAATATATATATTTTATAAAAATTTTGGCACCGCTACATGTTTTGTTTTATGTTTCATTTTTTGAGGCAATGTCCGAGCTATATGAAAAATGTAGAATTTAATTTCTTTCCCATGGATGCCAAAGGATTTACCTTCATATTTTAATTGTTGAATCAATTTCTAAAAAAGAGTTTCATTCAAATACTCATACCGATGTGAATTCAGAAAGCAATTTCTATAACATAAATTCTTGTCTTTTTAAAAAATATTCTTCATTCTTTAAATATTCAACATGTTCTTTCTTAAATTGCAAGAGGGAATAAAGTCAATGCATTCTACATTGTCATGTTATGTAACCACATTTAATGAATAAAGATAGTCATGAATCCAAAACGGCTTTCAAAAATTTATAGTTCCTACATATTATAATTTTTTGGGGCATTATATTAAATATTTAGTTATGATTTATAAGTACCATTCATAACACTTTAGATATTGATTTAATATTCAATCTAATTTCCTTCATACTATATATTTTAGAAAAAAAATGCTATAACAATAAAACAAAACATGTTATATAAATTCGGCCACGCATCGCATGGCCTACATGATAATATTCCTTATATATTTACTCCGTCAAATCCTAGATTAGAGACTAAGCTAACTCATATTACCATATTTCCTTTTAATTCAAAATCGTCTACTTTCCATATTTAAACCATTAAGAAATGTCCACAAACCCTTTGAATTTAAATTAAATGTTTGATTTGATTTCAAACCACTATAATATCAATAAAAATATTACTATTTAAAATAAAATATCTCGATTAATAAAATAATAATATCACTAAAATTATAAATAATATTCTTAAATAAGCCCTCAAAATAACGGGGTATTACACAAAGTTTTGTGATACCTCTACTCTGTCGTGTTAATTTTTTTCACGACTTTTTTATTTTAGGTGTCGTCGTTATTAGTTTTAGTGTTTTATACACGACACCTATCGCATGAGTTTCGTCTTAATATTCCTTTCATGACATATATATTTTAAATGTCATAAAAACCAAGTCGTGAAAAATGATTTTTTTCTTATAGTGTTCAGTTCACTCTCTTGTCAATTTTGCTTTCAGGAATCCAATGGTCCCCAATAAAAACAGTCTCAAAATACATCCATAAGGAACAATAGGGTAATCCCCTCATCGTCTTGCCATAATGGCTTAATAACCCATAACAAACCATCTTAATAGCCCATAATAAACTGGCTTAACAACCTAAGAGGTCCATGGACTTATTCCTCCGATAAGAGACAAAATCTTATCCCGAAAGTTATAACACCCCGTGATTTTAAAACTATAAAATCTTTTATAAATTAACATTTCAGAAAAAAAAAATTGGAATTATTAATTTTTATACTTAAAAACTTAAATGAGATTTTAATCGAAATTTAATCGGAATTTTAACTTAAATGAGATTTTAATCGGAATTGAAATCGAAATTTAATTCGAGAAATTATAAATTTATATATATAATTAGGGGACTTCGGATTGTCAGGCCATCCGAACTGGCTCGGCCTTGTGGAGGAACCGGTTCACTCCAGCAGTTGGTGAAAATTGTAGTTCCTTTTGTAGTGTTTATGTAGGACTAAAACTCTTTTCTTTTATTAAAATAAAAAGGCACGGGTTTAAGGTTTTTAAAATACATTTTAACCTTCTCAAAAAGTAGTAGCCTCCTATGTGTATACCTACTCTTATTTATAAAGCATAAACTCCATTTAAATCAACTTTCAACCCAAGTTTTGAAGGGCTAAATCAAGTTTTTTCAAGATCGTTTAAGAATGCGTCTTTATTATTTTCTCGAGCGGAACGCAATCATGCAATCAGATTTTTCAAATGAATTTTTATACGCATAAATACTTTTATTATTCCCCTTTAGTATTATGCGTTTTAAATGTTGCCTAAATACTAATAATCATTGTTTTTCAAAAATTAATTAAAGAGACTAATTAGAAAAATTGAAATGAAATTTGGGACTGTTTTTCTTCAAATCTTTAATATGAATTAAGACTCAAAACTCTCGCATGCTTTGATTATAGGTTGGGATTCCATTAGAATGTATGGACGTTTGCATGTTAGAATAAATAGTATGAACTTTATAAATTGAATTCGACTCATGCAATCATTTTATTTATGTGTTTCTTGTAGAATATAAATTTATTGTTGTATGCCCCCGAAATGTGCATGTGGATGGAAATTATATAAGTAGTTAAAAAATGAATTGTTTAATTAATATTATAATTAATTAGATATAATTTGTATAAATAGTAATGTTTTAATTAATTTAAAGGATTGTAGTAATAGGATGAAAATATGCCTTATATGATCGTGAATTGTGTTTATATTTGACACCGCATGCACGACGGGATTTGCAGGGTAGTTATAGCTTTCACCTTATTTTAAGTTGCTTGCTAGGTATGGGACTAGTAGGTATGTTTTTTTTATTGTTACCACTTTCTAAGTATGAGACCAGTGAGTGTATATTTTTATGAATGGTTATTTTTGGGGTGGGACTAAGTAGTATACTTTTTTCATTGTTTCGTTAGCCTAGGTGCGAGACTAGGTGGAAATTGTTGGTAGGTATTCTTCCTAAGTGATAGGCTAGGATACACTTATGGTTGAAGATCTCTAGGTATGAAACCAGGGATGGTTCTAGAATTTAAGGTCCAAATAAATGGTGGGACTAATAGAAAATAATGAACTAGATAAAATGGGTAATTAATGCCTAAGATAATTAACGGGTATAAAAATATATTTGTGTCGCCAATAAGTTCAGGGCTAATGAAAATTGGGCTGGGTGGCTATTGTGATGTGTTGTGTGTGAAACCTCGTCAATAAGGGCAAGGCTAACGAAATTGGACCGGCTGGCTATAGCAAGGAGAAGGTGTGCGGTATAAAACTTTAGGAGGGTCAAAATAAGTGCAGGACTAATAAAAAGGTTGGCTGGCTATGGTGGTGCCACTATAATAATTTGGTTAATCAAGATAAATTGACTTGATAGATTTAACATAATTAAATGATCATAGTATCATATTTGGAATTGAACATTGGGGTGGCTTAGTTCTATGGGTAGATAGTGGTAGTTTATTTCTTTCATTAGCATGTCAATATATATGCATATATATCATTTAATTTAAATACTCTATTGTGATATTTATCATGTATAATGCTTCTTTCTGGGTTTATGGACCCTAATTGAGAGGAGTAGCTAGTATTTATGTCGTGGGATCTGGCCCATTGTGTTGACTAATATTTCATATATAGTGTTGGAGTAGATGAACATGATGACTTGGAGATCTTTTGAGTGCAACTAGATATTTACTTTATTCACTTTTGTAGTAGTTTTATTTATTTCCAATCCGCCGTTTTATTACATTACTTTTATTTAAGGATTTGGTGGGCCAATTTGTTCCACAGTTGTTTATGGTTTCAATTAGATATTTATAGTTAGATTATTTCATTTGTGTTTTAATAATTTGGAGTTGGATTTATTTTGGGGATAGCATGGTGATGGATTTTCATTTGCATGAATATTTATATTGGTTGGATAAATCTGAATATCATCCTGCGAAAAAAGTTTTTAATGTGTCATATTTCTATAACATGCTGAGAATGATAACTTATTTAGTGATGTCCAACGTAGTTCGACGGCGGGGACTGGAAACTTTGCTTGCAAGAATGCACAGGGTGTTATAGATGGTATCAGAGCATAGTTTTAGGTCTTGTAAATTGTGAGTCTATTTTAGCTTCTGCATTAGCTAACTTTGATTCCATTGGATGATGTGTACTCTAAGTTATTCCGAGTCTGATTGTTGTTTGTTCTTGTCTTTGCAGATGGCCAACGCTAGCAGATCTGGAGATAAGAGAAAAGGTTCGATTTTTGGTCTCGTAGTTCAGGATAGGCAAGGTCAGTTTGTTTTAGGTGACGAGGAGTTAGCATCTATTGTTCGTGAGGCCACAATGATTGATATTGAGATAGGGAGACAGAGGTGGGGAACCCTAGAGGCATAGCAGCAGGCCTCAGTTTTGGACAAGGTGAGTGCTAGTTTCCACAAGGGCAATCCTCCCACATTCACAAGAGGATCTGACCCAATAATTTCTCACTAATGGAGGAGGGATATGGAGAGGCATTTAAGGATGTTATATTGTACTGATGTGCAGAAGAAGATGTTGGAAATATTCAAGTTGACTATGGATGCATTGCAGTGGTGGGAGAGTGTCATCATATTTGACGATAGGGATCATCGAAATTATAAAGACTTTTTAGTTAAATTTAATGATAAATATTTTTCTTATTGCTTAAGAATGTGAAGAAGAAAGAGTTTCTTGATTTAGAACAAGGTTTGAAATCAGTTGTTGGGTATGAACAGGAGTTCAAAAGTTTGTCAATATTTGAATCGGAGGAGGTGAATACCGAGGTAAAGAAGATACAATGTTTTTGTGACACCCTGCCTACTTTAACCATGGGTGATCAGTCCTTTATTAAAACAAAAAAGGAATCTCATTTGATTCATTCTCATCATCACTGGCGATGTTTTTTAAAATTACTAACCCACCTATGAAAATTAAGTCGGTGTCAATAATTTTATCTTTCATTAATCACACAAAAAGAAGAAGAATAAAATATTCTAAACCATCCACACAATAATAGGGTCAAAAACATCACATGATTAATAATTGAATAAAATAATACCGAATAAACCATCAGTTCGTAAAACATACTTCAACTACAAGTCTATAGTAAATAAAACCAAGTCTGACAATTACTGAACAGTGTGAAGGGGCAACGTGCCCAAATGAAATGATGAAGTGAAATCCTATCTAAGAATGAATAACTGAAGTGTCCATATCAAATCCTGCAAGCCTCTACAATACTGCAGCTACGCATCCCTAGAATTAGTCAGCAAGCTTGACATCCCTGTGGCTGGACACCTAAAATATTTTGAAAACATAGAAAAATAGATCTGACACGGCTCAGAGTCCGAGAAAACCATTTGAAAATATTTAGCAAGTATTTAAATCACAATTTAAAAATAGTTATAAGATACACATGTTAGTTTTGCGTACACTCCCTTGAGCTCCTCCGGACACCTAAAATATTTTAAAAACATAGAAAAATAGATTTGACACTGGTCAGAGCCCGAGAAAACCTTTTGAAAATATTTAGCAAGTATTTAAATCACAATATAAAAACAACTATTAGATACACATGTTAGTTTTGTGTAGACTCCATTGAGTTCCTCACCCCTAATTTAAAGTGCACAACTAATCCATCCTACCTAGAAATGCTACCTAGCCTAACTAGACATCCATATCTAACTAACCATAAAAAGGTTCAACTCCCTCGTAATAGCCCATACAATATGCTACCATACTACCAATAACTAATATTTACCGCATATTATTATTGAATTATTTTGATTAAGTTTTCCATACTTAAATCGCTTTTAGATATTCACTATCTATCTTCCTACTGTCACACAAGTAGAATAATCATACATTATTATAACATCATTAATTAAGGTTCATCACTCTTACGTTACTTTTAGATATACACTATCTATATTTTCTACTATCACACATAAGTAAAATAAATCACACTTGTATATATTTATCAAACATTTAATATATACTACTATAGCATCCCAGGAATGGTCCCTCCTGATGCTGACATACTCTGCTATCAAGTCCATTCACCTGTCGTACCATATCAAGGACTGTTGGTTCAACATGTCTCCTCAACTCCAAAAATCAACCAACACATAATGGAGACGAACATGGTTCTAAGCCTTTGGGATACACACATACCTAATGTACCCAAATGGCATGTCGGTCCCACTAATACACTTCATATAGTGAGCCGCCTTATGTTTCATGTTTTGGGGCACAAATCCAGATGCCAAGGTGGGATCACCCTCTTTGCGGAACCTCCAGTGATAGCAGGCAACGTAAGTATATTCACACACATAGAAAATCACGTCATAGGTATTCATACAACCTATATATATGTATGTATGTATGTATGTATGTATGTATGTATGTATGTATGTATGTATGTATGTATGTATACACACAATCTATAAGTATGTCCAGTATAGGTATGCACACAACCTATAAGTATATCCATTACATAGTATTTATTTCTTGAATACTCAGCGTACTAATGATTCATGCATAGTATTATATTCGCATTTTTCGAGTATCACTCATTACCCGAAGGGTCTCAAGTGTCCATTAAGAAATTTTCGTAGTTAAAACATCAATAACCTACTGGTATAAATTATGGGTTATCATCTACACTTCCTGTAACCCGTTTTAAATTCCCGATACTTAACATAATTATTTAAATCTCATAGGCCCTAGTCTGATTTTACCCTCATTATTACTAAGCCTGAGCCCCGACTATATTTTTATTGAAATTCCTATAGTCCTCATATAGTTCATCAACCATTTTATTCCTTTATAACTAAATATTTTGATCTCAGACACCCTTCCGTAGAAAATTCATAACTAATTAAAAAGTATCAAGAAAATACGAAGATGGCGGCCACGCGTACGTAACGAAAAGATCTATCTCCATGACCTAAAACTTCGGGTCATTCGAATGAAGTATAAATCTCGTTTTAACAACATACAGATCTCATTCAATCACGTTTGAATGATCATACTCCAAATCATGAATTACACCCAAAGAAATTCCAAGAATACATTGAAATCATCTAATTTCAACTCTACACTACATTGGTGTTATAAAACGGTTAAAAGGATTGCAAAATAAACACATGCCTTGGGCCAATATATTTGATTTTTTTAATTGATGATGGATTTTCTCTTCCCCTGCTCTGATCTCAATTCTGGCGATGTTCGTGGTCCAAAACGGTGTGGGAAGGCTTAGTTTCCTTATCCTCTTCCTCTCCTATGGATTAATATCTCTCTAAAGTGTTCTAACCCTAGTCTCCCATTTCAATGGGATGATATACTTCTTAGATTTTTGGAATTCCATCTACCACAAACTATTGTTTGGTCTAAAATCTCTCCAGGATTCAATCAGCACACTCAGGTATAGTATTCTAACTATTTCAACCCATTAGAAACTAACCGTGACATCAAAATCACCATCCGAGTCACTCTACCATAATTTTCCATCTCAACCGCATATAGTCTACTCGCGACTTCCGGTTGAGATCTAACACAGTCACGCCACTATTACTCGTTATGACGTAAAATAGCAAATCATTATTCACTCAGTAATTATATTCCATAAACGTTAATCATCATCTCTCCTGATTAATATTTTAATCAACATGAAATAATTAATACCACTAAATTACGGAACATGTGAAATTCCAAATATTACCGAACTAATTAATTTTCTGAATAATAAAAAATACGTGGTGTTACAGTTTTATGAAAGGTCTATTATGGTCAATTAAAATATGGTTTTGACAAATTTGGCATATACTACCTATACTCAAGTGGTGGACATCGCATTTTTGTTATGGCAGGAGAATGTGAATTATCAGAAGAAGTTGAGTAAGAAATAAAAGGCAAGTGGCCAAATAGGACCAAAGCTCGTAGGGAGATCAAGGTTCGCAATGACTAGCCGTGGAAGAGACAATGGGATGGTCAGTAGCAACAGGCCTTTCACAATGGTATTCTATAGGGCCCTCAGGGATAGGGGAAGGGATAGTAGGGTCAGTGAGCATCGGGAAGGCATCCAGGACCTTTTAGGGGTGCATGTTTCATTTGTGGAAAGGTAGGACACCGAGCTTCTAGGTGTTCATGAGTGCAGGGCCAACAGAGCCAAGGGCCTACAGCACTGAAAACACCAGGTGCACAAGGAGCGCCAACATCACCCGTAGTGGCTAGGTGTTATTTACTTTCGACTCGTGAGCCTCAGGCAGGGCAGGCGCAATATGTTCCAAGACATGGCTAGTGAGGTATTATGTTTGTAGACATGTTTATATATAGTTGATATATATTATATTTTGCTCGCAGGGAAGGTGCGTGTAGGATTCGGTGTATGGGCGCCCAATCGTGGCATTCTATGGGTAGGCATATGTACGCCTTATTTTTATTGGTCGATTTATGTTTAATGTTTATGCTTCGTTGAATTTTGAGGATGAAATTCGGGTATTAGTGGGGGAGTATGTAACACCCCGTGACTTTAAAACTGTAAAATCTATTATAAATTAAAATTTTGGAAAATAAATAAATATTTTGAATTAATTAAATTAATACTTAAAAATGTTGCTTTTGATTTAAATAAAATGATATTTTAATCGAGATTTAATTCAAGAAATTATAACTTTTTATATAAAATTGGGGGACTTCGGTTTGTCAGGCCATTTGAACCGGTTCGACCCTGTGCGTGAACCGGTTCTCTCCAATAGTGGGTGAAAATTAGGGTTATTTTTGTATTCTTTATGTAGGATTCAAACTCTTTTCTTTTATTAAAATAAAAATGCGCAGCTTAGGATATTTAAGACACATTTTAACCTTCTCAAAAAGCAGTAGCCTCCCATTTGTAAACTTCCTCTCATCTGCAAAACCTAAACCCCATTTAAATCAACTTTCAACCCAAGTTTTGAAGAGTTAACCAAGTTTTCTTAAGAGCATTTAAGAATGCAATTTTATTATTTTTCAGAGAGGAAGGAAACTGTGCAATCAGATTTTTCAAATGACTTTTTACACGCATGAAGTTACGTAAATATTAATAATCATTATTTTCCTAAAATAAATTAGAGAGACTAATTAGGAAAAGTGAAATGAAATTTGGAACTGTTTTTATTTAAATATCTAACATGGTTGGGATCCCATTAGAATGTTTGGACATTCTCATGTTAGAATAAGTCCTATGAACTTTATAAATTGAATTCGACTCGTAAAATCATGTTATTTATGTGTGGTTTGTAGAATAGAAATTTATTATTATATGACCCCAAAATATGCATGTAGATGGAAATTATATAAGTTATTAAAAAGTGAATTGTTCAATTAATATTAGTGTAAACTACCCAATAGGTCCCCTTACCTTTCCACTTATTTCAATTTCGTCTCTATCCTTTTTTATATCAATTTCATCCCCAACCTTTCATTTTTTTCTTAATTTCATCCCCAACCTTTAATTAAAAATATTTAATTTGATGTCTTAGATTTACGATTGATTGGTGCCACTGGCACGGACCCACATAATTTAATGAATGTGGGTCCGATCGATAACCAATCGTGAATCTAAGACATCAATTTTCCCCCATCTACGTAATATAATTGATAAATAATTTTTTAATGATGTGGGTCCATGCCAGCAGCACCAATCAATCGTGAATCTGAGACATCAAATTAAATATTTTCAATCAAAATTAAAAAAAGAGTTTTTTATAAATAAAAAAGCTATGTTGACTATTAAAATTATTATTCCAGTTCAAAAAAAAACTGGATAAAATAAAAATAAAAACTATTTTTTTATTATTATTCTCAGAATAAAAATTATTTTTTATCCCCGAATGATAATACAATAGTTTATTTTTCACATTTTTAACATTCATTTTATTATTTTTCAATGAAGAGGGGTAAAATAGTCAATTATATCCAAAATAATTAATAAGTGGACTAAATTGAGACAAAATGAATGGTTGAGGATGAAATTGAAGCAAAAAAAAAGGACAGGGAAGAAATTGAGACATAATGAAAGGTTGAGGATGAAATTGAAACAAAAAAAAGGACAGAGATGAAATTGAAATAAGTTAAAAGGTAAGGGACCTATGGCGTAATTAGATAAATAGTAATCTTATGATTAATTTAAAGGATTGTTGTAATAGGATGAAAATATATTTTATGTTATTGTGACTTGCATTTTATTTGATACCGCGGGGATGACGAAATTGTTGGGGTACTGATTGCTTTCACCTTATTTTAGGTTGCTTTCTAGGTACGAGACTAGTAGGTAAGCCTTTGTTATTGTTACCTCTTTTTAGGTATGGGACTAGTGAGTGTAGATTTTTAAGGATGGGTATTTCCAGAATGGGACTAAGTAGTGTGCATTTTTCATTCTTCCATTAGCCTAGGTATGAGACTATGTGAAAATTATTGGTAGGTATTCATCCTAAGTTTAGGTTAGGGTACACTTGTGGTTGGAGATCTCGAGGTATGGGACTAGGGATGGTTCGAGAATTTAAGGCTTGAATAAAGGTTGGGGCTAATAGAAAATAATGAACTTGATAAAATAGCGAATTAATACATAAGATATTAAATGGTATTAAAATGAATTTTCATCGCTAATAAGTGCAGGGATAATGAAAATTGGGTTAGTTGGCTATAGTAACATGTGTGTGTGTTGGCGTGACCAATAAGTGCATAATTAACGAAAATTAATTTGGATGGCTATTGTGAGGTTTCGTACATGGAACCTCATCAATAAGTGCAGGGCTAACGAAATTGGACCGATTGGCTATAACAAAATGGACACCTCGCTTGCCAGAATACGCGGTGTGTTACAAAAGTGCACCTCGTCTAGTGGGTGGTTTAGGTAATGGATGCCTACACATACTACATCAAAAATAAAAGTATCAATCTCTCAATTTAACATATTTATCAATATTAAATTTCCACGATTTGGGTATAATTATTCTATCCAAATTCTACAATCGAACATATATTTAAATTCATCTAAATACTATTTTCCCTAATTACTCCGCATGAAAAAAAGTATATACAATGTGTGTAAGAAGAATGATATTTAGGTATGATTAGTACATATAAGGATGCAACACATTGAATGTAATTCATGTATACAAACAAGGGTGAATGTTTATAGCACAAAAAAGAAACAACGGGAGGACAGACATTTACCTAAGTCACAATAGTAGAATCAAAGCATCATAATTCTTGAAAATATTGGCTCGTAAATATTGATAATAACCATATTCAATTAAAAACTCTTATATTTATGTATAAAAATTTATCTGAAGTTCATCTTATTTTCTCACATTTTCTATCTTATTTATTCTCTTAATTTTCTAGAATTTTCCCCTTAAAAGGTGACTACAAGCCACAAACCCTAATATACTTTTATATATCAACATGTAGGCTTAAAATAATCCTAAACCCTTTTATAAAAAGATGGTGATACTTGGCTCCCCCTATTACTTCATTTTTTTCATTTAACCCTTTATATGTCCCCTTATAAATGCCCCCATTAAATGAACCTTAACTCGCACATTGATTATTTAACGACTAGTATTCTTACTTTCATTTTTTGTATCAAAATGATAAAATACATACAAAATTCTTTCATATCTAAACCTCCTCATCTTCCTCACTTAATCCCCCTCATACTCACAATTAAGGCCAGATTAGCAAGCACACTTGCCATTATTAATGACTAAACAACAAATATA
The DNA here is from genome assembly GCA_949130495.1 of Sambucus nigra. Classification (NCBI taxonomy): domain Eukaryota; kingdom Viridiplantae; phylum Streptophyta; class Magnoliopsida; order Dipsacales; family Adoxaceae; genus Sambucus; species Sambucus nigra. Next base: position 186,764,402 of record OX422212.1, on the reverse strand, counting down.
CATTTAAATTATTATTTTTTCATTTTTATATTCTAAATAATTCTTAATATTTCCAAAATATATAGTGTAACATTACCATGTCCAAAAAATAAAATAAAATATGTAACCTCTTTAACATGTCACATACGAGCTAATTTAAAATAGTAGCGAGATAAAAGCTCAATAAATTTCACATAAATTTTTGTTAATTAATTATGTACATATAATTATATTCCACACTTGATTTATTGAATCGATATATTATTTAAAAAATTCCGCCCAGAGATGTAAAATCCCACATAATTTATTTCTAATCCACAAATAAATTTCTCAAATAATACAATTTATCTAGTAATATTTCTAGATAACACCCAAAAATACAGGGTAGTACAATCTTCCACCCTTAAAAATAATGTTTTTCCTCGAAATTTGAAAATTCTTATTATTTCGTTCTCTTAATACGAAAATATAAAAAATAATGCAACGTACACGTAACGAACCGATAACCTCGGGCCTGAGAATGCAAGTAACATAGAGTTTTGTACTCGTAAAATTTTAAAAATAAAAAAAATGAAAAGGCAGGATAAATTAAACCTTTTGAAAAATAAATTTTCATTTTAAATAAATCGATTTTGGTAGCTAAAATAATAATTTCTAAATAAAGAAAATAGTTATTTTTCTCATTCATATTCAAAGCCTCTTTTACAATTTACAATAGAAAATAAATTATCTATATTTTTTTTAAAGAAAATAGTACTGAGATTTTAATCGTCCCAATGCGTCCCATACTACAATATAGCTATAACTAATTTGAACTAGTACAAAAAAATATCAAATGTATATATAAACTGTGGAGGTGTGAGCAAAATCTCAGTAGAGGCTCGTATAAATGCTCCAAGTGAACTATACATACTTGTATGTACGCGCACATATATAAAAGTGTTGCATATGCTTGATCAACTAAAATCTCAAGATAATCATAATCAAATTTAATCCTATGATCTTACCACACATTAGTATACTTCCCAATTCCCATGTAACAAAATCCCCACTGCACTTTCCTCGGTACAATATGGACTTCTGTTCACTCTCCTGTCAATTATCCTCTAAATAATTCAATAGACCCTGAACAAAAATGTTTCATAATTCATCCACAAGGAACGATAAGGTAATCCCCTCATCATCCTCCCATAATGGCTTAACAACCCATAGAAAATCGTCTTTGCATCCCCTAACAATTCGGCTTAACTTCCCTAAGGGGTATATGGCCTTGTTCCTCCAATAAGAGATAAAATAGTAGCCTAAAAGAATACAAATATCAATATCTCAATTTAACATCTTTATCAAGATTAGATTTTCACAATATAGGTACAATTAATCTCCCTAAATTAGACAACCCGCCACATACATAAATTAATCTAGTTACGATTTTTTTGCAACTACTCACCATAGAAATAACGAGCATATAAGATGTGTGCAACAAAAATGATATTTAGGTCCAAGTAATATTGTTTCTATGACTTTGTTTGTTTGTGTGTTTTGATTGTGTGCAAGCATGATAGATAAGGTTATGGTCTTGCCAACCAATTAATTATTTTAGCCTTGTGACAATCGAACGATTGTATATTGTTTGATACTTGAATTAAAAAGACTTGTGCTCCATTTTGAGAAGACTTAACCGTTAACGTTAAATAACCCTAATCACCCAAAATCTGAGGAAAATAAGTAAAGTGCAGAAAATAAATCTAAAAGAAAGTTTGAACTAAATAAGACAATGAAGTAAAATAAATAAACTAAAAGGAAAAAAGTTTACACTATGAAAAGTAAAAATAATTTAAATGTAAAGGCAAAGGGACTTTTAAAGAAAATTAAAATAAATCTACCTTACAAACTGCATCGAAGAATGAGAAATTTTTTGATGAAATAAACAAAGTAAATAAAAGGAAAAAAGTTTAAATGAGTAAATATAATTTTTTCGTGAGGGAGTCCTTTTTTTCTTCAACCCTCAGTTGTTTTATAAAGTCCTTTATCGTGCAACTGTTATTTGTAACTGCTGGGTGGTTACCCATTTAAATGTTCTCGACTAGGTAAACTCATGCCCGTATAACCGATATCTAAGTGCTCACACCACGATCAATATCTTGATAAGTGTCAACTACTTGTGTAGCTTGTAACACCCCGTAAATTCAAGGACCTTTGATTAAATAAAATATTCAAAGAAAAAAAATTATTTTATTTGGTGGAATTAAATCCATGATTAGTGCATTTGTAAATTTAAGAAATATATTAATTTTGAGAATTGAGGATTAAATATTTTGGACTATTTTATGTAGCCTTTTTGAGGCTCTAAAGTTGGACGATGTTATAAATTAATTCGTATGGCAATTTGGAGTGCACGGTTGAATCTCGAGGGGTCAAAATAGTTGGAAATCAATGGCCATATGCATATATTGGGTATCGGGACTTAATTAGACATAATTGAGCTCCAAATAAAGAGTTTGGGCCCTTTTTAGGAGGCCCACGGACCCAAAAATGGGAATTGAGTTTTTAACCCTAAGCGTGTAAGGGCGAGGCAACTTAAATTCATTTCAGAAGACTAAATTAGGATGAGAATAGTAGGAGAGACATTAGAAGACAAGTTGGGGATTTGGGGAGATAGCTTCAAGAACAAGAGGACATCCTTGCATTCAATCCAACATTCTTGTCCAAAGGCTTTGATCTACAAATTGAGGCAAGTGGTTTAATTTGCAATTGTTAATTTGCATTTAACTATTCATATTAAAGGACGTGAAATAAATTAATATGTTAGGGTTTATGTTTCATTGGAAGTTGAGGATTTTCATTGTTGGGAGTTATAAATGTGTAAGAGATGACAATATTTGGTTGATTTGATGCTGTAATTGATGTAATTGTTCAGGTTAGATTGGAAATGATAAAAGGGTGGATTTAGGATGAATCTTGGGAAGTTTTGATGAAGAAATATGTATAGAATTGAGGTATTTTCTGTTCAAATGGCGATTTTATCCACGAAACCCTGTAGAAAATATCTTTTTCTAACTTTTGTTCTCTAATACGTTTTCTCCAAAAACGGCATTTTAAAAAATTTGGACAGATTCGTGGGGCAAATTTTAAGAAATATTTTTTAGTTGTTATTCCGTTGGAGATTGCCTAGATTGATAGGTGTGACTAATCACCATTGGATTAATTAGGAGATTAGTTAAATTGGAGAGATTAAGTGATTGAAACCTTGTTAATTAAGTGGGGGAACTTAATTGGGTGAAATTGAACATTGAATTGGGAATATTGAATTTCGGGCTGAGAGAGAGAGAGAGAGTCTAGGCATAATTAGTAGGGTGAAACCAAAATAATGATAAATTTATTAGTGTATAATTAATTCAAATGAAGTCGGACCATAGACTTACCTGTTTTTGGCTTGTGTATGGGTATAGTACATTGGTAGCCTGGATACACACACACACACACACACACACACACACACATATATATATATATATGGTGATGTGTGGTATATATATATATATATATACGATTTATTAACATTTGTGGGAATAATATTTATGCTAAAGAATACATCTTCTACTGCTATCAAGGGAGGTTGCGCGATGTGGGTGAATCCTCTGACTTGAGGAGTAGGGCTAGTATAATCCACATGTCATAGAGTTTGGGTTCAAGAGTGAGATGAATGGTGTCTAATTTGAACTTACTATCGTGGGAAACTATGGAAGCCTCCACAACGTTTGTTTATTATCTAAAACGGGGTGCTAATCGTATCAGGCTTTCGGGTGGATGAGAATACTCGTTTACGAGAGCATCTAGATAACACCCGATGAGTGTCTACTCGGAGGATAATATATATCTACGACATGAATATATGAATGTTGTAGGATTAGTACGTATATATGGTATAATTATATACGAGATGATACATGATGAGAATTGTACAATTAATATAATTTGTGAAATAGTTATATAGTATTGAATGGGAATTGATTTAATAAGTTAATGTGAATAATAACTTATAACTCGTACGTAATGTGAATTATATAAGTGGTATAACTCGTCAGGATGCCATATGGCATTTAGTGATAAATGACTTAAATAAGTTAAGGAGATTAATAATAACCTATAAAGCATACTAAACTCACTAGGGTTAGAGTAGTGGGAAATTGTGGAATATATATGACAAGACTAGTTAAGGGGTGGTTAGCTAGGTGGTTCACGTTAGAACATTATGCGTGCACCTCAGTGGAGGGATGAGGTGTCCTCAAGAGAGTGTACGACACTAACTTAAATATGGAGATCATACTTGCATTTTAATTTACTGTATTTAAATTCACTTGCTATATATTTTCAAAATGTTTTGGGTTCTAGCCCTTGCTATAAAAAACTTGAAGAACTTTTAGGATGCCAGCCACGGGTGAAGCCCTTATACTCTTGACTCAATTGAGTCTATATTGTATAAGTGCTTATCTAGTTTGGAAATTGTGACAAAATTATGTCCATCCTAGAAACCAAAGAACCTCAGAGCTTGTATTTCTATTTCATCTTTGTTTGAAGGGATCTAGACCTAATTACTAACACTCACACATAGTAGAATGTATCATTTACATGTCATATTGCATATTAGTGTGTGTACATATGTTGAGTGTATTTAAATCCCCAATATTGTTTTTTAAATATTTTTTGGGATTTTTTAAACACTTTAAAAATAAGGTTTTATTAATAAAAGTTGGTTTTAAAAGGTTATGGGGTAAATCTGTTGTTTTAAAAATATTGGTTTTATTGCCTAAAGTTGGTTTGGGTAGAAACCAAAAGCGGCAGAGACTTCAGGGTTTACTTTGTAATTATTTTGGACGCGCGTTTTATCTCGTGTTATTGGCCTACACTTGTTGCTCTCTGATTGGTGGGAAGTGTGTTTCTTTATAGAGATTAAAACAACGCCTGTTGTCAACCCTTGGATCATTTGTGATCAACGATCTGCATGCGCCCCTTTATAATCCATGTGAATCTCTTTTGGACCAATCAGGTGAGTTTTAATCACCGCTTATCGTATGCCCTTGGATCTAAGTCAATCCATCTTGACTTAATCCGGACCCATGATTTTGGCCCTCGTTCTCGAACCTTCTCAGCCTCCTATAAAAGGATCCCTTTACTCAGCTTTCTGAGACGTTTGCCATTTTAGTCATTTGAGAGAAAATAAAGAGAGAGTAGAGAGAAGAGAAAGAAGAGAGAAACCAGAAGAGAGAGAAAGAGTTAGAAACCCAAACCCTAACCCTAAATCGTCTACACATTTCAAACCAAATACAAACCTTCAAACCTCTATACTTTACCAAACACAACCTTGAGTGTTTGAGTGTTTTTGAGAGTTGGTTTGTTGCTGGAAACTCTTCTTCTTTGGATCTTATTTCCAACTTAATAATTTTCTTAGATATGTTGTTCCTGTATATAGAAATTTTCAGATCTGAGTTCTTCATGATTTATTACACTTAGTTTGCATGTTTGTTTCTCAGCTTGAGAAATATTTTGTTGATTCGTTTTCTGTAATTGTTTTTAACTTTGAAATCAACAAAAATATTTTTTGTTTCTAGTTCTCTTAAAACTAAATCTTTGACCTAGTTTGGAATCACACTTGGAGGTTTTCAATCTCGAAAATCTTTTCAAAACTGAGATTGATTAAGATCTTGGTTGTCTTCTAAGCAAGATATCCATGGATTATGGGATTGACTAAAAGGTCAAAAAGGTTCAAAGTTTTGTGAGAAGAGAGAAAAAGAAAATTACTGCCTATAGCCTTATATGTAATTTGCTAGGACTGTTTGTACTTAATAAGTGTGAGTGTGTGCATGCATGTGTTAGAGAGCACCTCCACAAACATTTTCACATGACAACACGAAAAGTGTTGGTAATAAGATCTTGAGAAAAAGAGTCGACGTAAAGAGCTTGGAAAGATTGGAGTTAACAAACTGAGAGGACAACATCAACAATCAGAACTGCAGAGAAGTTATAAGGACACCAGAGGGTACATTCCTAAACGTATATAGGTCTGAGTTGTATGCATGTTTGGTATATAGTTTGTAAATGTTAAATTTGTTTGTAATGGTTTTTTGTTTTACTCCGTAGAGGGAGTCGTGGATGTTTCCTCAATTGGTGAGGTTTTACCACGTAAAAATCTTGTACTTAATCTTCCTACATCTTCTCATCTCATTCTTGGTTGTGCTGGGTTTTAAAGTTTGTTTAAAACTATTTTATAAACCTATTATTCAAATCTTGAATAGATCTCGTACATACTATTTTGTTAAACACATCTTGTGTTCAAATAATTTTGGTTTTTCAAGAAAAGAGTTTCCTCAAAAAAAAAATCGGAGTTACTTAAATAGTTTATTTTTAATAAACGGCTTTAGTAACAGAATTTTAATTGGTATCAGAGCTTGGTAAACTTCTTTTAAAGAGATCATGTGTTTTTGAAATTGTTTTCTAAAAATCAAATATGGACGAGAAAAATGAAAGATTTGGTAACTTGACCAGACCTCCTATCTTTGATGGAACCAATTTTGCTTACTGGAAAGTAAGAATGATTGCTTTCATTCAAGGAACTCTGGGAGATGATGTCTGGGTCATTGTTGAAAATGGTTACATTTTTCCTACAAAACCAGCCACTGAAGGAAGTAATGAGAGGGTTAAGAAAGTTTTAAGTGAGTTTACACAATAAGATAAACAAGTTTCTCGCAACAATAACAAAGGAAAGAATGTCATATTTATGTCTATAAATGAACATGAGTTCAAAAGAATCTCATCCTGTACCACTTCTAAGGAAGCTTGGGACACTTTAGTTACTGCTCATGAAGGTGACACTAGAGTTAAGGCTTCTAAAACTCAAATGCTCATTCAACAGTATAATTCCCTAATTATGTCCGAGACTGAGTCATTTGATGACTTCTATATGAACCTGACTGATATTGTGACCAAACTGCATGCTAATGGGAAAACATATGACAGACAAGAAATTGTGTCTCAAATTCTGAGATCATTACCACAGAAATTTGATAACAAAAGATATGCTATTGAGGAAATGTGTGATATTAATCTCACTCCTGAACTACTCAGTAGTAAATTAAGAACTGTGGAAATGGAACTGGAATTTAAGAAACAATTAACCCAGTCCCATAGGAAACAAACTAGTTCCAATCTAAGCTTCTCTTCTAAAATGATTAAGCCTGAGTTTAATAATTTCAATGATGATTCTGATGAGGAATGCGATATAGAGAGTTTGGACAATCAGATTGCATTAATGTCAAAACAGTTTAAGAAAATCATTAAATCTAGAAACAATATGCCAAATAAACTAGGCAAGTTCAATTATCCAACTCCTTTCAATCACAAACCTAATGAGAAAAGCCATGAAAAAAATCACAAGGACTCTCACACTAGACCTAACAGAGACCTTAAGAAGACTGAATGCTATAGATGTGGTAAACTAGGACACATTGCACAAGACTGTAGAGTTAACTTGAACACTCAAAACAAACACACTAGAGCCAACATTTGCAAAACATGGGATGATTCAAGTGAATCTGAAAATGAGGAACCTGAGTCATCTGATGTTTTTGACCCTTGCATGTCTTTCTTTGCTAAGATTATCTATAATGATGATATGCTTGTGTTTGTTAATGAGGATGAATATAGTAATTCTACTTCTGATGTTTCGAATACTGCTGTTACTGGTTTATATGCTTTGATTACTGAGAATATTGCTATCTGTTTCTCGGGGTGTGTGAGTCAAAGGGAAAGCGATAATGACGATGTCAATGGGTGTGTGAGTATAAAGAATGAATCCCTTGGGGTCACTTTACACACTACACTTAGTGACTTGGACAATGAAGACCTCCCATATATTCACACTCTCTATGCTAAAACTCTCAAGAAAAGCACTAGACTAGAAAAGATTGTGAAAGATCTCACTAAGAATTTAGAAGATCTAAGACTAATGGTTAAACTGAATACTGAAGAGTATATTACCCAATGTTTGACTCATGAAAGTGAAATCAAAATGTTTGATGAAAAACTCAGAAATTTAAATGAAATAAATAAAACTCTAGAGAAAAAAAGACAAAGGGACATTGCTAGAATTGGAACAAACTAAAGAAAAGACAGCAACTGTTTTCAAAAAATTTACAAAATTTGAAAATAATTCAAACTGTTTTGATGAATTTGTTGCTGAATCAAAAAACAATTCTGATTGATCGAACTGGAATAGGGTTTTGCCCCAATTTGAAGACACAATCAAAATGTTTTGAACCTATCAAGTTTGTGTCAGGAGGCAAAAGGCCTATTGAAATATTCCCAGACTTTCATTCTCTAAAAATTGAGTTTGATTCAAAACATCAAAATTTTAACATTGGGGAATCAAGTTGCTCTAAACATGAAAGTTCACCTAAGGCTAAATACGTCTTCCCTTCTATTAGGAAGAGTGAGTATGCATTCAAGACTGTCACACCTAGGAATAGAGTTCAACCTCAAAACTCCTCAAAACCTTTGTTTAGAGACTTTCCTAAGGAGACCTCAACCTTGAGCAATCTTTATTGCTATTACTGTGATATATACGGTCACTCTTTTGATAATTTCTATGCTAGGAGACTAATTACACCTGTCTATAGTTCTCCTATTTATCAGAACTTTAACTATTCTAGAAGGAGCCGGAACAATTATGTACTTCCTAGACAACCTGATAAAAACTCTAATTATAGGAAGAGAAAGACCAAACCTAAAAGAACATTTCCTAGAAGGATTACTAAGCACTTTCCAAAACCAAATGCTCAAGTCTTTCATAAAATTCAAAATCATGCGCAAAACATTTTTCAGCAAAAATCTAATGCTCGCAAATTTTATCAATTGAGAGCTAATAAGCGCAAAATGAAAACTAGAGCAATTTGGATTAGAAAAGATGATCTATTACCTCAAATGAAGTGTAACATAGTTATTACTGCTTTAAAAGCTGAACACACATCATCTGGTTGGTATTTAGACTCTGGATGTTCTAAGCACATGACTGGGGATGAAACTAAACTTCTAAACAAAACCATCTTTGCTGGTGGTAAAGTCATTTTTGGTGATGGAGTTTCATCTCAAATCATAGGCAAAGGAACTCTCAAAGAATATGGACTTCCTGTTCTTGAAAATGTCCTTTTAGTTAAAGGTCTTAAGGCAAATCTACTTAGTATTTCGCAATTTTGTGACTCAGATCATACTGTTACCTTTTCAAAGAACAATTGCAAAATTTTAAATGAGAAAGGTGAATGCATAATTACAAGATTCAGAACTCCTGACAATTACTATACTATCATGAATAATTCTAAAATCTGTAATGTTGCCAGAATGGATGACAACGAGATATGGCATAACAGAATGGGTCATATAAATTACGATAACCTTAGTAGGCTGACCTCTCTAGAAATAGTTAGAGGAGTTCCTAAAATTAAACCCATTCCTAACATTGTCTGTGGTTCCTGTCAGGAAGGTAAAATTGTTAAGGCACCTCATAAGAAAGTTAACGATATTTTTACCTCTAATCCCTTGGAGCTCATCCATATGGACCTAATGGGTCCCTCCCAAACTGCTAGTCTTTGTGGACACAATTATATTCTAGTTATGGTTGATAACTTCACCAGATTTACTTGGGTAGCTTTTTTAAAACAAAAGTCTGACACTTTTTAAACTTTCTTAAAAATACTTCTTCGGATTGAAAATGAAAAGGACACTCAAGTGAATCGAATCCGTAGTGATAGAGGTGGAGAATTCAAAGACACTGGTATTATTGAATACTGTGACTATAATGGTTACAAACATGAACTCAATGCTCCTAAGACTCCTCAACAAAATGGAATTGCTGAGAGAAAGAATCGTACCCTTCAAGAGATGGCACGTGTTATGTTACATGCCAAGAATTTGCCTAAGTACTTTTGGGTAGAATCTATTCGTACTGCTTGTCACATAATAAATAGGGTCTATCTTAGAAAGAATTCTAAACAAACCCCTTATGAACTTTGGTACAAGAAAAAGCCCAATCTTAAGTACCTTAGAACTTTTGGTAGCACTTGTTATGTATGCAAAGATAAGGAACACTTGTCTAAATTTGAGAGCAGGGGAGATAAAGCTATATTTTTAGGATACTCACCTAACAGTAGAGCCCATCGAGTGTATAATCTTCGCACTAAAACCTTGATGGAATTCATAAATGTAATTGTTAGTGACACTACTGTAGAGAGTAAGACTGGTGAATCAACTATTGAAGAAGAGCCTACAAACATTTTAGAAAATAACTCTCCTGAAATAGATGATTCATTACCAATTGAGACATCTGAAGTACCTAACTGGGTTTCTAAAGATCATCCCATAAATAACGTAGTTGGTAACCCTAGTGAGCCAGTGCGTACAAGATCCCAACTAAGAAACTATGCACATTATACATGTTTTGTTTCCCTGGTGGAACCAAAGAATGTAAATGAGGCATTAAATGACTCTCACTAGATTTCTGCTATGCAGGAAGAACTTCTTTAATTTTTCATTCATGATGTTTGGTATCTTGTTCCTCGTCCTGATCATAAAAAGGTTATTGTCACATGTTGGATTTTTAAAAATAAGTCTGATGAAAATGGGATAATCATTAGAAATAAAGCTAGATTAGTTGCTCAAGGATACTCTCAAATTGAGGGAATATATTTTAACGAGACCTTTACTCCTTTTACTTGGTTAGAATCTGTTCGTCTGCTCTTTGATATAGCTTGCCACATGCATTTTACACTTTACCAAATGGATGTCAAATCTGCATTCCTTAATGGAATATTGACTGAAGAGACCTATGTAGAACAACCTAAAGGGTTCATTGACCCTCAATATCCAAATCATGTATTTCGTCTCAAAAAGGCTTTGTATGGCCTTAAACAAGCACCCAGAGCTTAGCATGAGCGTCTTTCCAATTTCCTCTTAGATAAAGGCTTCAAAAGAGGTGGAAATGATCAAACTCTTTTTGTCAAACATTTTGACAAACACATCATTATTTCTCAAGTTTATGTTGACGATATTATCTTTGGATCAACGTCTCCCTCAGAAGTAAAATCCTTCTCTGAAACTATGCATAAGGAATTTCAAATGTCCCTTATGGGGGAGTTACAATTCTTCTTAGGTATCCAAGTCAAACAAAATTTAGAAGGATTATTTGTATCATAATCCAAGTACGCTTTAGAGATAGTAAAGAAATTTGGCCTCGAGAGTGATAAAGATTCTAAAACACCCATGAGTACTACGATAAAACTTTCTAAAGATGAAAATGGAAAATTCGTAGATCCTACTCTATATCGTACTATGATAGGAACCTTACTATATCTTACTGCCTCGCGTCCTGATATTATGTATGCTGTGTGTGTATGTGCTCGTTATCAAAATAACCCCAAAGAGAGCTATTTGAATGTTGTTAAACGTATCATTAAATATGTAAAAGGCACTCTAAATCTAGGACTTTGGTACACTAATGACACAACAAGCACTATAATTGGGTACACTGATGCTGACTGGGCTGGGTGTACTAATGATAGTAAAAGCACATCAAGATCATGTTATTATATAGGTAATAACTTGGTAGGATGGAGTAGTAAGAAACAAAACTGCACATCACTCTCAACAGCCAAATCTGAATACATAGCCGCTGGCAGCTGTTGTGCTCAATTACTGTGGCTTAAACAAATGCTAAGTGATTATGGTATTCAAGAAAACCAATTGCATCTCTATTGTGATAATCAAAGTGCGATTAATATTTCTAAAAACCCTGTTCAACACTTGCGAACAAAGCACATAAAAATTAGACATCACTTTATACGCGAATTGGTTGAAATTAAGGAATTAGAAATTAATTATCTTCCTACTTATTTGTAGCTCACAGATATGTTCACCAAACCTCTTGATTATAATAGATTCATTTCCTTACGTAAATCTATTGGAATGGTTTGTGATGAGTAATACATTTGCTGATTATCCAAGTCTTTTCCCTTTGTCCATTTGAGACAAAATGGGGGAGAAATTTGAGTCGTTATGAATATTTGTATATATGCTAAACTGCTTGATCTTAGTGATTCATTACAGGTTTTTGTACAGTTTTTCTCAACTGATGTAATAGGGTATTCAATTGTTAATAGTTGAGTTATGTACTTTCATTTTCTAGGATTTGGGTAGATAGAATCTTTATAGGAATAGGTTTTTCTTATATTTTTTGTCGCCCCAAGAGTCCTTGTTGACTCAAAGGAGATTTTGTCTCATATTTCCAAAGGGGGAGATTGAAGCCCTTATACTCTTGACTCACTTGAGTATATATTGTAGAAGTGCTTATCAAGTTTGGAAATTGTGACAAAATTATGTCCATCCTAGAAACCAAAGAACCTCAGAGCTTGCATTTCTATTTCATCTTTGTTTGAAGGGATCTAGACCTAATTACCAACACTCACACATAGTAAAATGTATCATTTACATATCATATTGCATATTAGTGTGTGTACATATGTTGAGTGTGTTTAAATCCCCAATATTATTTTTTAAATATTTTTTGGGATTTTTTAAACATTTTAAAAATAAGGTTTTATTAATAAAACTTGGTTTTAAAAGGTTATGGGGTAAATCTGATATTTTAAAAATATTGGTTTTATTGCCTAAAGTTGGTTTGGGTAGAAACCAAAAGCGGCAGAGACTTCAGGGTTTACTTTGTAATTATTTTGGACGCGCGTTTTATCTCGTGTTATTGGCCTACACTTGTTGCTCTCTGATTGGTGGGAAGTGTGTTTCTTTATAGAGAGTAAAACAACGCCTATTGTCAACCCTTGGATCATTTGTGATCAACGATCTGCATGCGCCCCTTTATAATCCATGTGAATCTCTTTTGGACCAATCAGGTGAGTTTTAATCACCGCTTATCGTATGCCCTTGGATCTAAGTCAATCCATCTTGACTTAATCTGGACCCTTGATTTTGGCCCTCGTTCTCGAACCTTCTCAGCCTCCTATAAAAGGATCCCTTTACTCAGTTTTCTGAGACTTTTCCATTTTCGTCATTTGAGAGAAAATAAAGAGAGAGTAGAGAGAAGAGAAAGAAGAGAGAAACCAGAAGAGAGAGAAAGAGTTAGAAACCCAAACCCTAACCCTAAATCGTCTACACATTTCAAACCAAATACAAACCTTCAAACCTCTATACTTTACCAAACACAACCTTGAGTGTTTGAGTGTTTTTGAGAGATGATTTGAGAGTTGGTTTGTTGCTGTAACCTCTTCTTCTTTGGATCTTATTTCCAACTTAATAATTTTCTTAGATCTGTTGTTCTTGTATATAGAAATTTTTAGATCTGAGTTCTTCATGATATATTACACTTAGTTTGCATTTTTGTTTCTCAGCTTGAGAAATATTTTATTGATTCATTTTCTGTAAATGTTTTTAACTTTTAAATCAACAAAAATGTTTTATGTTTCTAGTTCTCTTAAAACTAAACCTTTGAACTATTTTGGAATCACACTTGGAGGTTTTCAATCTCGAAAATCTTTTCAAAACTGAGATTGATTAAGATCTTAGCTGTCTTCTAAGCAAGATATTTGTGGATTCTGGGATTGAATAAAAAGTAAAAAAGGTTCAAAGTTTTGTGAGAAGAGAGAAAAAGAAAATCACTGCATATAGCCTTATATGTAATTTGCTAGGACTGTTTGTACTTAATAAGTGTGAGTGTGTGCATGCATGTGTTCGAGAGAACCTCCACAAACATTTTCACACTACGACACGAAAAGTGTTGGTAATAAGATCTTGAGAAAAAGAGTCGACGTAAAGAGCTTGAACAAATTGGAGTTAACAAACTAAGAGGACAACATCAACAATCAGAACTACAGAGAAGTTATAAGGAGTACATTCCTAAACTTATATAGGTCTGAGTTGTATGCATGTTTGTTATATAGTTTGTAACTGTTAAATTTGTTTATAGTGGTTTTTTATTTTACTCCGTAGAGGGAGTCGTGGATGTTTCCTCAAATGGTGAGGTTTTACCACGTAAAAATCTTGTACTTAATCTTCCTACATCTTCTCATATAATTTTTGGTTGTGATGGGTTTTAAAGTTTGTTTAAAAATATGTTATAAACCTATTATTCAAATCTTGAATAGATCTCGTACATACTGTTTTGTTAAACACATCTTGTGTTCAAATAATTTTGGTTTTTAAAGAAAAGAGTTTCCCCAAAAAACAGATGGGAGTTACTTAAATAGTTTATTTTTAATAAACGACTTTAGTGACAGAATTTCAACGGGGACGCCAGAATTGTTCTATTCTAGGTTTATGCAGCAGCGACACATGTCGATGCTGCAGGATTTTGACTTAGCCTCTTTGGTAATTTCTTTTCTAGAGTAGGATGCAGTCAGTGTTCCATTTTGTCATGTCTCCCTAGTTGCTCCACTTTATTTTAGTTAGATAATGTATTCAGTTATTTCTCTTGTTGTATATTTTCGTTATTTGATTTGTAGCTGATGGTTGTCTCGACAAGGATTATATTTATTCCTGTATAATATTATTCATTTAAGTATTTTTGTGAATGGTTAGTTGTATATTCTTTCGCATGTTATTGTTGGGATGTTAAATAAAAAGATAAAATTTGGCGCCATGTCATTTGAATACTAGGTGGTTAGTAAGTTTTAAAAAGTTTTCGACTGTGATTCTAAGAATGAACCAGATGAGATTCATGTTTAATTTAATTTATGACTGATCACCCGATATTTTATTAGGCGGGGTGTCATAGAGGGTATCAGAGCATCAGGTTCTAGTGTCCTTAGGATCTGTGAGACTTTTCACGTTTCAGCGTAGCGTTCTTTGATGTAGAGCCTTATTATAAGTTGTTTGTATTCATTCACATATGCGATTTTACGTTCTCCTGCTATAGGGTATAGTTCATGTGATTCATATACGGTTTCATTCGAGTGTGGTAGATCGAACATTATAGAACAACCAACGTCGAAAGTTGGAAGGATTACAGGAGGGAGGACTCAACATAAGCCATGGGCTATTCTAGAAATAGTGACACGATAGGAGCCACCATGATAATTGTTCGAATAATTGAAGTTGGAGAAACCGCTGGGGTGCAGTAGTTGCCCCAACAACCATTGGGAAGGATGATGGTGCAACGTTAAAACCCCAAGTGTAGACGATAATGGGTGAGGGTCTAAGAAGATTTTATTTCATAAAAACAATCCGCTAGGATTTGAGGGAGGTGCGAAAGAGTGGTTTACTAGCGGGTAGAGAACACCCAATTGGGTTAAAATTTCAAGCAAGGAAGTTTACTCTTAGAAGCAGTATGGGGTGATGGGAGACAATCACCACATTCATGGGGAGATACCATGAATAATAAGGAATTAGGGGTGCGGATTATTACAAAATCTCTCACTAGTGGTTAAATAGAGAGGCATGGGAAATTTTAGAAAATTTCCAAAAAGGGTGGGACAGTGGCAGGATGGGAAGGAAAGTTGAAGAAATTCGCAAATTTCGTAACCGATGAGAGGGATACGAAGAATCAAGTAGGGTTTCATGTTAATAATAGACCCGTGAGTAGAATGTACCATCATGGATAGGATATCTGGCTAGGATTATTGTACATCTACATTAGTGTCAATGCTCTCGAGAGATTGGATTTTTAGTGCTCGTAAGATTCCAAGGGAAGGATTACCCAGTAGGGAACCCAGATTAATGGTTGAGATCAATATAATTTCTTCCAAGTGATGGTGGGTTTACTTAAGGCCATCAAGGCCAGCAACAAGTCGATTGGATCATCGAATCCAAAGAGACATTTGGAGTAGCAATCAGGGTTAAGGCTACCCGGTCCATAAAAAGGACAACACCAACAGAACCGTTGGGGCTAGAGAAATGGGAAGGACACAGAGAGATGTCTTATGTATAAAAGAGTGGAAACACATGGGTGGATTTTATCCTTGATGAGTCAGGGGATAGGAGCTGGATGCCCAGTAGGGGCATCTGTTGGAGAAGTTTTTGGTTTGGTTAGGACGAGGGCGTTATGTCTAATGACCATTAAGCCAGTAGTGTTGTGGGCAACTGAAACTATAGGTTTTACTCCAAGATGATTGGGTTATGCATTGTGTGATGCAAATGGGTCACGGTAATGTATTAGTACTAGATTCGCGTGAGAAATAGTTTTAGTGGATGTATCGTTAACATCACTAGTATGTGTATTTTTACCATGGAGTAGTGGGGAACTCTTTAGTTCCACCTGAAAGGAACGAGTGGGTACATTGAGACGATTTTTTTCTTAAGGACTAGCTCTTGTGAGAGGTTATATTTAAGGTATGGTTTTATCTTGGGTACAGACGAGTTCATAATAGTGGACGATCATAGAAAGGCTATCATGCTCATTGTTTTCGTGCTGAATGTATATTCTTTTTGAGATGTCTCACCTGGAAGAGGGTTGATCCATGACAATATCTTGTGAAGTAGACTTCATAGAGTACAGTTGTCTATTTATACTGGATCCCGGTGCCTAAGGATTTTTACTGATGAGATTCAGGGCATGATTGGGTTACCATGGAGCGAAGAGATTTAGCTCATTATTAATATTTATCACTGAGGGCTTAGTGATAGTATGAGCACAGTAGTATATGACTCCTTTAGAGACGCGGGAGTCCTTGATAAAATTGTGAGTATATGGCAAGGTTTGAGAGTCTCAAGGGTATGCTTTGGGTTCTGTGGAAATCAGTGACCAACGATGATGAGGAATAATACACTAGGGAAAGTTCTTTTGGACTTTGCTAGGAAGTGTAATATGCATAAGCTTTGGATTTTAGGTCATTGGATTTAAAGATAATTGGTGAGCGTGTGGAGAAAATACATTGAGAAGAAAGCCACTAAGAGATAGGGCTGGTGTATCCAGGAGGTGTTGAGAAAGAAACATTGCGAAGCTATGGCAACACTACTTGCTAGGTTGTACATATTGTTATATGTTTTGTGTGATTTATTTTATCCCCTTTTGCCATCGCAAGGACCCTTAGGTATGGGACTAAGGGAGTATTTTGAGGATCTCACATCGATAATAAAGGGGGGGGGGGGGGGGAGTAATATCAGGGAGAATCGAATGGTAACGAATAAGTCATCGAAAAATATTTGGAGGATATAGCCACGCCGATAATGCGGGGGCCGAAATTTAGACAAATATGGTTACGTAATTGATGATCAGAGGTTTGTGCAATTAGGATCGAGTTATATGGTGTATGGGCACCGTGGGATGAGTCAGAGCCCCTCACTTAGCAGATTCAGGGAGAAGACGCAAATGCAAAGATTTGGGGTATAATAAGGAGGAATGGGAATAAGTTGTCCCCTGAATTATGGAATGATTAAGCATGGGTGTGTTTGGAAGTAAGTGAGTGCGTCCCAACCTACTACTTGTTAACACTAAGATTCATGAGTGAGACAGATATTAGTGGATATGTTGGCTTTAATATCCATAATATATATATATATAAATGAGTATCGTGGAATAGTGGGGTTCTTTAATGGTAACCACGTGAGAGGTGGGGGGGGGGGGGGGTGTTACACTAAGAGGATGGTTGCATTATACAAGAGATTTCTACTTTCGAGCATTAAGGGAGTAGTGTGGACATTTTTCCAAGTTTCAACGGTGTAGCTATAGTTGGGGCTATAGTGAACAGCTATAGTAAGACTGGGTGCTAGTAGTACCAGGGTATGAATTATCATTAATAGGTTTCACCTGAGATAAGGACTAGCGCATATATATGTTAATGTATTTTAAATGGTGTTGCATGTTAATGTAATAATATTGTTTAATTGAAATCGTGGGGAGTAAGGACATTTCTGATGTGATTCCGAGTGGTTGGACTTATTGTCGAGCGGGAAGATATAGCTCGGGTTTTACTTTCGTGCAAGGAAACTAGTGATAGTAAGGGAGCGGTAGTGTGTGTTGTCTTTTTACATAAGAGTGGATATGTATACACTACACCAAAATGGTCAAATTGGCACCCTTCAACTGGCCAGCCTAAAAAAACATGCATATTTTGTCATGGTCATTGACCGTGACAAGGCCGTGACAATCATATAAAGTTATCACGGTCAATGATTGTGACAATTATGTCAGTAAAAAAACCCTCCCTCTTCTTTTTTCCCACCGATTCTCATTACCTCCATTTCTCTCTCTCTCTCTCTCTAGCGGCTGCAGACTCTCTCTATATATAACTTTGGTACGTTTTCTTTCTCTGTTTCTCCTCCATTTATGTATATGTGTATGTAAATGTGCTTCTGTGTGTAAGAATACGGAATGCGGATCCCCGGATTGTAAACTCTTTTTAATGTTATATTTCCTTTTTATGAAACAGATGCGGAAGCGTAAAAGGTGATGGTTCAGTTAAAAACAAAATTTTATTTTCAAATTCAAATTAAAATTAAACCCAAGTGAAAATTATTTAAACACACACAAATATTAAATTTCACTTAAATCAATTAATTCAAGTCCTAGAATTTGCCTAAGTCTTAAATATTAATATTCCAAAGTTAGGCCAAACCAATTTTAGCAAATGACTTGAATTAGATAAACAATTATCCAAATTTAATTAGCACCCAATTATATTAAGTGTGACAAATAAAACTATTTTTATCTTGAATTACCCTAAGCATGAGTTCTAATTCATTATGCAAGATAAAAATAAATCAATCACACTACGCCCAGATGTACGAGGAAAAACCCACAACGGGAAACAACCTCGGACGGCCCTAGCCACAAATCTACTAAGAATGGAATTTACAAAAATACAAGACCGAAAGACTTACAACACACGACTCGATCCCTCTCAAGCCCTGACGCTTCTTCTTGTAGATACCTCTTCTTAGAGGATAACCACGGAGCTCCACCGCGATCTCGAAATCCACCAATCGGACTTTATATGGTCACCGTCACCCGAGCAAGGAGCCTTTCTCCAAGTGGGTAATGTCGCAACAAAACTCTTCTTCTTTCTTTATGGGATGTAGAAGAAAACCCGAAATTTCTCTTTGAACGAAGAGATGAACCCGGTGCCAAACTCCAAGCAAGATATATGAATATGGGAACTTGGAAGAAACTAATTTGGGTGTAAACTAGAGTAGTGTATATTTTTCTCTTTAAAACTCTCATTCAAAACAAGAACATTTTCCTTAAGAAATTTAGCTCTCAAATTCTCTCTAAGATATGGAATATAATGGAAAAGTTAAGTTGAAAAATGTTATTCCCGTACATAATAAAGTCTGAGAAAAATTGGTTAAGAAACAAGTGGGGAAGTGGGAGAAAAACTGCTTAAAACTTCCAAAAACTGTTCCCACCTGGCATCTTGTTCGAACGACATTCTCGTTCGAACGAGTCTTTTAACGAAGTTCTAGTATGAACTCGTTAGAAGCTCGTTAGAAATCTTGTTAGAACAACCATCTCGTTAGAACGACATTTCGAATGAAGTTCCAGTATGCCATAATGGGAAGTCGTTGGCAATCTTGTTCGAACGACATCTGGTTCGAACGACAATATCGTTCGAACGACATATCGAACGAACTTCCAAAAAGTTTGGGAAATTCGATTTTAGCCCAGAAAACTTTATAAACTTATTTTAAAGTTTTAATTAATTCTTTCTGAAAATAAAACACAGTTTTAAAAACCTAACACCCAATAAACTTGTTCCAAGCTCCTATATATATAATATTGCATTCATACCTTGGAAGCATGGAACCGTAGTTGATGACATAGAAACGAGGCACGCAAACCGGCACGATGATGAATCTTTATACTCTTTGCCGCTACGTCTTCTAACAAACTTTTCATAGGCTTGAGAATATTACAATTAAATACAATCCTATGTATAAATGTTTTTGTCCGGAATTGAGCCAAAACTATATATGGACTCAATTGGAAATTTGTGTCCTTACAAATCTCCCCCTTTGGCTATTCTGGGAGAAAAACTAAAAAAAAATCCTAAAGGGCCATCAAGCTCACTAGACTCAAAACATAACCCACCCAAACTTCACTCAACCCAAGGATCAAACGCTTTGCCATTGAAAGATGTCGCTTTAGAAGAATTCCTGCACACTTAAGCAAACTCATCAAATGCATAGGGAATATCAAAGTATTTAAGGAAATTAAAATAAATACTCCCCCAAAATTAATTCTCCCCTTTATCACAATGATCAACCCAAGAAGTTAGCTACTCCCCCTAAGTTAAATCTCCTAAACTTAGATAAGATTATAATAGGATAAGATACCAAAACTAAAGTATACGCATAGAAGGACTAGAAAGAAAGGCAAAGGTGAAACAAAATATCATATATATATATATGTACTAGAAATATATCAATAATGCATACGCACATATATATAGATATAAACACACACATGACACAAAATACAATAAGTTTGCACACTCGTATGGCAAAAATGTGTCATATGAAAACGGAAGTGTTGGGGTGTGAACTAGTAACAATTAAATTTAGACCCAATCACTTAAAAACATGTTCACGGAGTTCTCATTTGATTGAAAACTTCATCACATTTAAATATAACCTCATGTGACAATATAGATTGAACTCAATGAACAAACATGCACAATGCATACAAGCCTAGCATATTGATGATTCTGCAAACCAATAGAGTTATGACATGAGATATGCAACTAGGATAAATGGACATTGTGCAAACCGTTGATATACCATCCAATCTCCCTCAATAAGCATTTATATTAAATTTGAATGACTATATCAATCAAACATAGGCCTTGGAAAATTATTTCTCTTTTTAATGCCATATTTTCTGTTTTTAGGCCTTTGGACCACATATTTCTTTTAGGTCCATTAAAAAACGGTGGCTTACAATCGCAAAGGATCACTTAGTCCTTTAGGAGCCCTTACCCGTGCACATTTATATTTATCATGCTTTCATTTTTCACACAAATCTCACGTGCAACGGATTTTGACATGCACTAGTCCTCCTAAGTCACAAATATGTAGATGACAATATTGGAAGGAGAACACCTCACATAGCTCAAATATACATTTGAAGTTAAAATTTCAATAGATCTCATGCATGTGTGAATAGAGGCATATAAAAATAGAATCCGTTTAAAACAACACAAAATCCAACTACTCCATGTAAGCATGGTAAAGAACATAATAAGGATTGATAATCTACACCAAAAGTTCTAGCCACATGAGAGCATTAAAGGAGGGATTCAAACACAAGTATATGCCACTTAAAGTGTGTCAAACCAAAATACACATAAAATAAAATCTTTTTAAGTTTTTGACATTTATAATTAAAAATAAAACTATATACTCAAAAGACAAACCAAAATCCTTTGAATTTTTCTTTAAGCTTAAATTATCAAGAGATAAAAACTTCAAATGATAAACAAAAATCATTATTCTAGCATGTGATATGATATAAAGTAAGGACTAGAAAATGATTAAACAAGCATACATTTAGCATGTGGATATAGCATGAAGTACAAAAGCTAAAGTATGCAAACACTAACACATTCATCCTTTAGATTTAGCAAGGGAGGAAGCATGTGAAAGTAAATGAGAATCAAAAACCCTATGTTGCAAGGAAACCAAGTCGGATTTCCTAACCCAAATTAATGAAGATTTACTATCTTAGGGTGTAGGAATTTTAAATACATTGGTTGCTTTACGTTGGGATTTTCTAGGAATTCGTTTAAGATCAAAACAAAATTTCTTAAGATGACCTTTTCGACCACAATGTGTACAAGTAAAAACATGTCGAAAAGATTTACCTAAGGAGTGATCTCTAAATGCATTCCTAGTAGATTCTCCTAAAACGTTGGTCTTAGCTTTATGAGTAGATTAATTACAAGTATTGAAGCCAAAACCGCAAGTGTCATTTTTAATTTGGACCGTTCCTAATATTTTATCTAATTTTTCCGAACGACACTCCAAATCAAATTTGACATTACTAGAGTCTTTTAATTTATTTTGCAATTCTAAAATGTTTGACTCTAATAAAACATTTCTCTCTTCAAAAGCAAGAAGCTCCTTTTTCGAGGATTCCATTAAACCCCTAAGGCTATCTCTCTCGCCTTCTATATATGCTTCTCTAGAAGATCTTTCTCTCGTGTCTTAAGGTCTTCAACCAACATACTATTATTAACGACCTTGACACGTTCTTTCAAACAAGCTTCTAACTTCAAATTAGCTCTTTTTAACTTAATAGATTCTTTATAAAGTTCTTGAAAAGAATTTTGAAGTTCAGTCACATTAAACTCTTCGTCATTTTCACTCTCTTTTTCTTCTCCACTCTCACTATCATAAAAAATAAGAGAATCATAAACTATAACCTTGGAAGTGTCATGTGTTAATGTTTCATCAATCGATGAGTTCTCACTATCACTCACATGACTAGCCATAAAAGCCACAAAATTGGGCTTATTGGGGGAATCGGGTCCCTCTTCCTTGTCACTATCACTAAGGGTCGCATTATATGCAATGGGTCGTTTACCCTCTTTCCTTAGTTTAGTGGGGCATTCAGAAGCCCTATGGCCATAACCCTCACAACTAAAATACCTATTAGACTCGTCTCTATTTAGTTATTCATTAATAGGTTTAGGGATCTTCTCGACTTTGTCATCCTTAGAAGTTTCAAATTTCTTAAAATCATTTTTAAATTTATCTTTGTTAAATTTAAGAAATTTTCTAAATTTCTGAGCAAACAAGGCCATGTCTTCCGAGTCACTATCACTCTCGCTCTCTACTACTTGTTTGACCTCTTTTCGGGCTTTTAAAGCAATGCCCTTTTCTATTTTCTTTTCATATTTACAGGGAAACATGTCTAGTTCATAGGTTTGTAAATCACCTACAAGCTCTTCTAATTTCGTAAAGGCTAAAGTTGGTAATGAATTTAAAATGGTCACTTTTGGAATAAATCTATCGGGTAGAGATCTTAAAATTTTCTTTACAACTGGGTTGTCGGGTATTTTCTCTCCCAAATTAAAAGATGAATTGACAATATCGGACAGTCTAGCATAAAATTCATCAAAAGTTTCATTATCGTTCATTTTGATAGTTTCAAATTGAGTGGTGAGGTTTTGGAGTTTCGAAGCTTTAACGACACTAGTTCCTTCATGAGTTAGCTGTAAAATATCCCAAGCTTCTTTAGCGGTTTCACACTTCATAATACGTCGGAATTAATCAGGTGTGATAGCACTAAACAAGGCATTTAAACCACGAGAATTAAAATTAGAAAGTTTAAACTCATTATCAGTGCATCTATCGGCCGGTTTGGGAACACGTTCATTTTCAACTAAGTGAGTTGGTGGGGACCACCCGTTAACTACAGACATCCAAACTCTCTCGTCGATAGATTTTAGTGCCGATTTCATTCACGCTTTCCAATACACGTAGTTAGAACCATCGAAAATAGGAAATTTAGAAAATAGGGAAAATTCCATTTTAGCCAAAAATATTTAAAGGATCTTAACAAAATAATTTAGTGCTTTGGCTCTGATACCGATTTGTAAGAATACGGAATGCGGATCCCCGGATTGTAAACTCTTTTTAATGTTATATTTCCTTTTTATGAAACATATGAGGAAGCGTAAAAGGTGATGGTTCAGTTAAAAACAAAATTTTATTTTCAAATTCAAATTAAAATTAAACCCAAGTGAAAATTATTTAAACACACACAAATATTAAATTTCACTTAAAACAATTAATTCGAGTCCTAGAATTTGCCTAAGTCACAAATATCAATATTCCAAAGTTAGGCCAAACCAATTTTAGCAAATGACTTGAATTAGATAAACAATTATCCAAATTTAATTAGCACCCAATTAAATTAAGTGTGACAATTAAAACCATTTTTATCTTGAATTACCCTAAGCATGAGTTCTAATTCATTATGCAAGATAAAAATAAATCAATCACGCTATGCCGAGATGTACGAGGAAAAACCCACAATGGGAAACAACCTCGGACGACCCTAGCCACAAATCCACTAAGTACAGAATTTACAAATACAATACAGAAAGACTTACAACACGCGACTCGATCCCTCTCAAGCCCCGACGCTTCTTCTTATGGATACCACTTCCTAGCGGATAACCACGGAGCTCCACCGCGATCTCGAAATCCATCTATCGGACTTTATATGGTCACCGTCACCCGAGCAAGGAGCCTTTCTCCAAGTGGGTAATGCCACAACAAAACTCTTCTTCTTTCTTTATGGGATGTAGAAGACAACCCAAAACTTCTCTTTGAACGAAGAGATGAACCCGGTGCCAAACTCCAAGCAAGATATATGAATATGGGAACTTGGAAGAAACTAATTTGGGTGTAAACTAGAGTAGTGTATATTTTTCTCTTTAAAACTCTCACTTAAAACAAGAACATTTTCCTTAAGCAATTTAGCTCTCAAATTCTCTCTAAGAGATGGAATAGAATGGAAAAGTTAAGTTAAAAAATTTTATTCCCGCACATAATAAAGTCTGAGAAAAATTGCTTAAAAAACAAGTGGGGAAGTGGGAGAAAAACTGCTTAAAAATGCCAAAAACTGTTCCCGCCTGGCATCTCGTTCGAACGACATTCTCATTCGAACGAGTCTTCTAATGAAGTTCCAGTATGAACTCATTAGAAATCTCGTTAGAACGACCATCTCGTTAGAACGACATTTCGAACGAAGTTCCAGTATGCCATAATGGGAAGTCGTTGGCAATCTCGTTCGAATGACATATCGAACGAACTTCCAGAAAGTTTGGAAAATTCGATTTTAGCCCAAAAAACTTTATAAACTTATTTTAAAGTTTTAATTAATTCTTTCTAAAAATAAAACACAGTTTTAAAAACCTAACACCCAATAAACTTGTTCCAAGCTCCTATATATATAATATTGCATTCATACCTTAGGAGCATGGAATCATAGTTGATGACGTAGAAACGAGGCTCGCAAATCAGCATGATGATGAAGCTTTATACTCTTTGCCGCTACGTCTTCAAACAAACTTTTCATAGGCTTGAGAATATTACAATTAAATACAATCCTATGTATAAATGTTTTTGTTCGGAATTGAGCCAAAACTATATATGGACTCAATTGGAAATTTGTGTCCTTACAGTGTGTATATATGTGTGTGTAAATATATATGTGTGTGTGTGTGGTGTATATATGCGTGTGGGGGGGGAGGGGAGGGGGTGTATGTGCGTGTGTGTGTGTGTGTGTGTGTGTGTGTGTGTGTGTGTGTGTGTGTGTGTGTATGTGTGTAGATATATATGTATGTTTGTGTATATGTGCATGTGTGTGTGCATGTGGTGGGCAGCGAAAACGGGGGGTGTGGGTGGGTGGGGGGGGCTATGTGTGTATATGTGTGTGTGTATTTTTTTTAATTAAATTTTTATTGGGGGGGGGGGGGGGGGGCAATGAGTTTTTAATTAAAATGCTTGTAAAGTTGATCATGTCACCAATTTGATCATGGTTGACTTGTCCAAGTTGAAGAGCAACGAACACGTGAGTGATGAGACGTTTGTTTGTGCATTTCAAAAGGTTAACCAAGTGTTTTACTCAGAGTATATCGACAATGAGCCGTGGTCAATTGTCCTACATGCGCCAAAGCGTCTAAATAGTAGTGTGGATGACTTGGCTGCTCCTACTGAATATCAATTCATTATTTATGATAACCCGAATTGGAAACAATTTTTCAATTTGCATTAAATATTCCAATTTGTACTTTATCAATTCATTTTTAATACTTTTAATTGATTTTCACTTTATCATTTTCACTCCTGTGTAGTGTGTGTGTGTGTGGGCAGTAGGGGTGGGGGTGGGGATGTTTCGGATTTTTAGTAATTGTACATATTATGATCTAGACACTGTTGTTTTGGAATTCAAAATTGAGTTGTTAAACAGTAACATGTCTATTCGTATATCGTGTAGCCAACTCATCTTCTCAGAGCTAACCTTACCCCAGACATGTAGTGACATTATTTGAATTGAATTGTTTTAAGCTGTTACATTTGAATTATATTTGGATTCTATAGTGATGCATATTGTTTTGAATGTATATTTGCATTATCTCTATTTTATTTGGATATATGATGTTTGAATAGGTACAACGTTTCTATAATAGGTACAAATATACTGCTGGGCAGTGGCAGTGACCATACTGCCCAGTAGATTTTTTTTCAAATCTACCCAGAATTGTCACGGTCATTGACCTTGACAAGTCCGTGAGAAACAAAACTTGTCACGGTCTTTGACCGTGACAATTTTTTTATTAAATGTCACGGGTCTGTCACGGTTTATGACAGTGAAAAAACTTGTCAAGGTCATAAATCGTGACATGACCATGACAATTCTAATGAACTTGTCACGGTCAATGACCATAACAAGTTCGTGACAACAAAAGCTATCACCCCCAGAATTGTCACGGTCATTGACCTTGACAAGTCCAACTTGTCAAGGTCAATGACCGTGATAATTCGGCATATTTCGTGTAGTGATAATTTTATGCCTAGAGATGGGTATTTGGAATGTTATAACTGTGGGATTGAAGTTATATTATGGTTCAAGTGTTGGTAAAAGCCGAGTTTCATTTCGTGTAGCTAAGCACAGGTACATGGTCTATGAGTGCCCTGGTTAATTAATCTGATTGTTACAAATAATTCGCAATTAGAAGTGGGAGAGATGGGTGTAGGATCGTAAGGGTAGGCAACTTGGGAGCTAGTCGATACTGGAAGTACTAGGATTATCCAAATTTTGAGGATGAAATTTTGTTATAAGGGGGGAAGTATGTAACACCCCATAAATTCAAGGACCTTTAATTAAATTAACTATTTGGAGAAAATGAATTTATTTTATTTGGAGGAATTATATCCATGATTAGTAAATTTGAACAATTAATTAATTTGGTGAATTGAGGATTAAATATTTTGGATTATTTAATATCTCCTTTTTGAAGCCTTAAAGTTGGATGATATAAATTAATTCGTATGACAATTTAGAGTGCACGGTTGAATCCGGATAAGTCAAAATAATTGGAAATTAGTGGCCATATGTATATATTGGGTCGCGGGACTTAATTAGACATAATTGAGCTCCAAATAAAGAGTTTGGGCTTTTTTAGGAGGCCCATAGACCCAAAAACAGGAATTTATTTTTTAATGTGTAAGGGTGAGGCAACTTAGAGTCATTTTAGAATACTAAAATTAGGATGAGAATAAGAGGAGAGCCATTAGAAGATAACTTGGGGATTTTTGGAGATAGCTCCAATATTCTCATCCAAAGGTTTTGATCTAGAAATTGAGGCAAGTGGTTTGATTTTCAATTGTTAATTTACATTTACCTATTCATATTAAAGGAGGTGAAATCCATTAATATGTTAGGGTTTACGTTTCATTAAAAATTGGGGATTTTCATTTTTGGGAGTTATAAATCTGTAAGCGATGACAAGATTTGGTTGATTTGATTCTCTAATTGATGTAATTGTTAGGGTTAGATTGAATATGATAAAAGGATGGATTTAGGATTAATCTTGGAAAGTTTTGATGAAGAAATCTGTACAAAATTTAGGTGTTTACTATTCAAATGGCGATTCTATTCGCGGTGCCCTGTATAAAATCTCTTTTTCTAACTTTTGTTCCCTGATACGTTTTCTTCAAAAATAACTCCAAAATGCCCCAAAACGGCATTTTAAAAAATCTGGGCAAATTCGTGGGCCAAATTTTAAGAAATATCTTTTAGCTGTTATTCGGTTGGAGATTGCCTAAATTGATAGGTGTGACTAATTAACCTTGGATTAATTAGATGATTAATTAAATTAGAGAGATTAAGGTTTGTGATTGAGTGATTGAAACCTTGTTAATTAAGTGGGGGAAACTTAATTGGATGAAATTGAACATTGAATTGGGAATATTGAATTTCGGGCCGAAATAGAGAGAATCCGAACATAATTGGTAGGGTGACACCAAATTAATGATAAATTGATTAGTGTATAATTAATTAAAATGAAGTCGGTCCATAAACTTACCTGTTTTAGGCTTGTGTATGAGTATAGTACACTGGTAGCCTATATATATATATATGTGTGTGTGTGTGTGTGTGTGTGATTTATAAATATTGGTGTGAATAATATTTATAGTAGAGAATACATATTCTAGTGCTATCAAGGAAGGTTGCGCGATGTGAGTGAATCCCCCGACTTAAGGAGCATGGCGAGTATAATCCCCAAGTCATAGCGTTTGGGTTCAGGAGTGAGACGATTGGTGTCTAATTCGAACTCACTACCGTGGGAAACTATGGTCGCCTCCACAACGTTTGTTTATTATCTAAAACGGGGAGCTAATCATATCAGGCTTTCGGGTGGATGAGAATACCCGCTTATGATAGCATCTAGAGAACACCCGATGAGTGCCTACTCAGAGGATAATATATATCTACGACATGAATATGTGAATGTTGTAGGATTAGTACGTATATATGGTATAATTATATAGGGGATGATACATGATGAGAATTGTATTATTAATATAACTTGTGAAACGGTTATATAGTATTAAATGGAAATTGATTTAATAAGTTAGTGTGAATAATAACTCATACGTAATGTGAATTGTATAAGTGGAATAACTCGTGAGAATGTCATATGGCCTCAAGTGAGAAATGACTTAAATAAGTTAATGGGATTAATAACCTGTGACACCCCGTCTAATTAAATACCGGGTAGCTACTCCTTTATTCAAATTAATACAAAATGTTAAGTTGGTTCAGTTCATAGCATCATTGTCTAAAAACATTTTAACAATTACTAGCCACCTAATATTTAAAAAGTGAGTTGTCAATTTTAACTAAATTAGATTAACAGGCAACAAGTTTAAATTATGAAATAATGATACCATAACCACATCACAATCACAATAGATTAATAATGGAATAAAATGAATTCTGGTGGAATACTCCTCTGAATAATTCGAATACTGAATAAAACCAAATACAAAGTCTGAATCACTAATTAATTATATCCAAAACTGAAATAAAACTGAATAAATAAGCTGTCTCTAAGAAGGAAGGGGCGACATGCCCTACAGATGAATAAATCTGGAATGGAGTCAAAGCGAAAAGTGGAGGCGTTTACTATCGAGGCCCTGTAACTTCTACAGCAGCTACAGCACGTCACTGGAATGAAACTTCTAAACTTGGTGTCCTTGTGGCTGGGCACCTAAAAAATTTTTACAAAAAAATAGATTTGAAAGCAAACGGGTCAGAGCCCGATTGTGAAAACAGTTTAAAATATATCAAGTGTTTAATATAATTAAACAGTGAATATAAAATACATGATAGTGCATGCACTCACATGACCTCTCAACTAATTGTGCATGCCTAACGTACTCGTACCTGTTCTAGTTATTCCCCTATCCAACTAGTCCAATCCATAACCTGACTTTACTTTACAATTCAAAGTTCAATTCCCGACATCTTAATATAAACTAAGAGTCTTACTTTTATTACTCAGAATTAGTTATAAGAATTACTAAGAATTTTCAATTTTTAACTCTACTAAAAATGTTACAATTATTCACACTTACACTTTAATAAATAGTCCATCTCAATTATCAGTATATTAATCTCATCATGAATATACAATAATGGCACCCCTAGGCTAAGCTGTGATGCACACATACTCTACTATCGAATCTCGATACATCAAGTACATAAGGACCACGTGTTCTGAATCTCTCAGGAAACATTTCAATAAGAAACAAACACACATAATAAAGGCGAACATAGTTCACATACACATGGGTCACGCACATACCTACGCTCCCATGGTCATCTGACTTATTAACTCACCAATAAGTCATTCTCTGACCTATGTCCTTGAGGACCCAATCTAAATTCCCTCCGTAGGCACACAAAGATTAGATGGCTCTGATCGAAAGCCGACCTCCCGTGATAGCAAGTATGGTAGGTATGCTATACACATATAAGTCCATATACTAAGCATTCACACATCTTAGATATATTGTAATATTAATAGAGGTATATTTTACATTCCTATACCGTCATTAAATGTTGTACATTTACAAGTCCCCGGATAATATACAATATAGTTCGCCAACACTTCTAACGTCGCAAATTCAAGTACTTACAACCTAACCCCTATAAGTCACCAGGTCTTTTATACAATTCCAAGTTATAATCCTCAATGTACTCCGATCTCACAATTACACCCACTAATCAACAAGGGAAGAATAATAATTAATTAAATAAGTCTACGGACAGTTCGAAACTAACATCGGACCGAAAAAGACCATTCTGAAATCTTATTAGAAATTTCTGAGATCTCGTTCGAACGAGGTCGTTCGAGCGAAAGGCTTCGAACAAACCACCAACTCGTTAGACGGGCTACTGGAATCTCGTTAGAAGCTCATTCGAACGAGGTCGTTCGAACGATCTTGGTTGATCTTCTAACGTAAATTCCGAGAATGCCCAGAATTTCTCCCAACTTCATTTTTCCCCATTTTTCTTTCTCTAAATCCATCCTTAGTTCATACAAATTAAGTGTTAATGTTTTTAAACTACTCTAAATCACCCTAGGTCACTTCTTAACATATTTTTGGGGTCAAATCTTACTAAACAACATGTAATAACCATAAATCCCCAAATCTTGGCCCAAACTTTATGAATGAGAACCCATAATTTACTTGAATACAAAGACTCCTTATTAGTCCGTTTTCAAATCATCAAAAGTTATATTTTGGGTACTGAATTCATCCATAACCATTCTACATGCAATCCCTATCCAAAATTATGAATTCCACAACAATCCTATTGGGTTTTCATCAAAACTTTCAAGGTATGTAAAGTTTCTACACTAAACATGGAGGAAATATTCATTGAAATTAATAACATAATATCACTTGCCTTAAGTTTGTTCTTCAGATTTGTTGTTGGTGAATGTAGGCTGATTTTCTCCTCTTTCTTGTCACAAATCCTTCCAAAATGGTGGTGATGGGTGATGGTTTTGGTTTGGAACCTCTTGTAACTTCTCTCTAACTTCTCTCAAAACCCCCGTAGCCCACTCTCTTACCTTTGGCTGATAATGGATTTAGTGGACTCTCTAATAATATATAAGTAAACTCTAAAATTCGTGGGTTCTAATTCCTCAATTTTTTAAAATTACCAAACTACCCTTCTGGGTTGCCGGTTTGGCCTAAAAATGCCCCGGGACCCAAACTAAACCCCCAGCTAGTGTTTTCTGAGTATTTTGATTCTTACCGACACATTGGCCCACTCAAAATGACCATTCGGTTGATAAAACTATAATTTACTTTTTAATCTAATTAAATTCATTCCTGACGGGACTGACACGCGCGTCCCAACTTAATTTCCCAAATTGTCGTATTTCTGCCTCGCGACAATTTTAATATTTTCAATACTCATATATTACCATATATACTCAGTAATATTTTATTTTAACATCATAATCAAATACCAACTCACATATCGCTAGTATTTACCTCCGAATTAATTTCCAAATTAATTCTCATTTAATTCAATTAATCCATTAAATAAAAATCAATAAAATTACGAGGTATTACATACTTCCCCCCTAATAACAGAATTTCATTTCGAACTTCGAAACTAAAGAATACCTAGTACAAATAACTCTGGATAACGTTCCCGTGTCTCATCCTCGTGCTCCCATGTGGACTCCTCGGCATTATGATGTCGCCACTGCACGCGTACTAACGGTACTATCTTCACCTTAGTTTTCTCTCGCTGTGGTCCAGAATAGCAATCGGCCCCTCCTCGTAGGGACTATCAGGCTGAAGATCGATGTTCTCCAAAGAAATGTGGGTGTGGGACAAATTGTACCTAAGATATCTCCTTAGCGAGGAAATATGGAACACGTCATGAATCCTATGCAGGTGCTCCGGTAATCCAAGTCTATACACTACTGGCCCAATTCGCTCAATGATAGGAAATGGCCACATATATCTTGGTGCCAGTTTCCCCTTCTTCCCAAAACGCATAATCCCCTTCATCGGAGATACTCTGAGTAACACATGGTCCCCCACCTTGAACTTTTTGAAGAACCTCTTGGCATCGGCATAACTCTTTTGCCGATCCTGAGCTACCCGAATGCGGCTCTGTATCATCTCTATCCTTATCGAAGTATCCTGAATCACTTCTGGCTCAAGAAGTTTATTATCCCCCACTTCTAACTAACATGGTGGGGAACGACAAGGTCTACCGTATAATGCCTCGAATGGAGCCATTCCAATGGTGAACTAGTGGGAGTTATTATAAGCAAACTCCACCAGTGGAAGGTACTGCTCCCAACCACCTCCAAAGTCTAGGATGCACATATGCAACATGTCCTCTAATATCTGATTCGTCCGCTCGATTTGCCCATCTGTCTATGGGTGATATGACATACTCAGTCTTAACTCCGTACCAATGGCCTCCTAGAAACTCTGCTAAAATCGTGAAACAAATATCTTATCTCGATCAGACACGATATTGAGAGGCACCCCGTGAAGTCTCACTATCTACGCAATGAAAATCTGGGCATACTGTCCCGTAGTGTAGTTTGTTCAGGCTGGCATAAAATAAGACACTTTGGTCAACCTATCCACGATTACCCATATGGAGTCGTGACCCCTCTGTAATCTAGGTAGTCCAGTGATGAAATCCATGGAAATGCTCTCTCGTTTCCACATAGGAACCTCTAATGGTTGTAGAAGTCCTGCCGGTCTCTAATGGTACACCTTTACTAGCTGACAAGTGGCACATTTAGAAATGAATTCGTCAATATCTCTCTTCATCTCGCTCCATTAGTACTGTCGCATCATTTCTTAGTACATTTTGTCCTCTCCAGGATGCACTGCGAATCGTGAACCGTGCGACTCTGACATTACCTCGTGCCGCAAGTCTTCCCCTTTCGGGATGACCAGTCTCCCATTGAAGCGTAAGACCCCGTCTGAACTAACGGTATAGGACTCAGCTCCCTCTGCTAGTAATCGAACTATCTGCTCTTGACAGAACGAGTCTTTTGCCTGGGCCTGTATCACTCTCACAATAATTTGAGGCATAACAGTCATCACAGACATGAATGATCAGGCCACTGCATCCTGGTGTCCCAACTCCTTCCACTTTACTCTCCACACTTCGTCCACCTCACCTACTGGACTATGGCTCAACGCGTCTGCTATGATGTTAGCCTTCCCTGGGTGATATTTGATATCGAACTGATAATCCTTCACGAACTCAAGCCATCGACGTTGACGCATATTAAGTTCCTTCTACGTGAAGAGGTAGTGTAGAGACTTGTGGTCCATGAACAAACAGAATTTCTCCCCCAGGAGATAATGTCTCCAAATCCTAAGAGCAAATACGATTTCCGCTAACTCCAAGTCATGGGTGGACTAATTCTTCTCGTGAGGCTTAAGCCTATGGGAAGCATAAGCTATAGCCTAACTCTGATGTTGTAGTACACTTCCAAGTCCTTGTAAGGATGCATCGGTGTAGACTAGATACTCAACTCCCGGTCTGGGTAATGATAACACTGGCGTTGAGGTCAACTTGTCCTTCAAATCATTGAATGCCAACTGACAGGCATCGCTCCAGATGAATAACACACCTTTGCGAGTCAGATGTGTCAAAGGACCCGCTATCTTAGAGAAACCCCGAATAGACCTCATGTAGTATCCTTCTAGGCCCAAGAAACTACGTATTTCAGTTGGTGTTGTGGGTTGTTCCCACTCTCTCACCGTTGATACTTTCCCCGGATCAACTGATATTCCCCTGTCTGAAATGATATGCCCCAAAAATTGTACCTCCTTCAGCCAAAACCCACACTTCTCATATTTTGCGTATAACTCGTTCTGATGCAGCGTCTGCAAACCTATCATAAGTTCTCGGCATGTTCCTCCTTCGTATGGGGTAAACCAGAATGTCATCAATAAATACGATGATGAACTGGTCTAGGAACTCTCTGAACACCCTATTCATCAAGTCCATAAACACGGCTAGAGCATTGGTTAGGCCAAAGGCATAAACTAAAACTCGTAGCAACCATATCTCGTCAAGAAGGAATTCTTAGAGATGTCATGTTCCCTGATACGCAACTGATGGTATCCCGATCGCAAGTCAATCTTTGAAAAGAAGGAAGCTCCTCTCAACTAGTCGAATAAGTCATCGATTTGGGGCAATGGATACTTATTCTGTATCGTGACTTTATTCAACTCCCTGTAATCTACACACAACCTCAAAGATCCATCCCTCTTCTTTACAAACGACACAGGGGCAACCCATGGCGAAGTACTCCTACGGATAACCACCTGACCCAACAGCTTCTCTATCTGATCCCGTAGCTCTCTTATCTCCGCTGGAGCCATACGGTAAGGTGCGCGGGCTATAGGCCGAGTGCTTGGCGTCAAATCGATAATAAAGTCTATCTCTCTACTAGGAGGTAATCCTGGAATACATCAGCAAACTCCCTAACAACTGGAATTGAATCGAGTGGTATCACCACTTCCTTAGAGGTCTCCTCTTCTATGTAATACAAGTGAGTGGACGATCCTCCCTCAGGATAAGGCATCGCCACTAAGAACATCTCTTGACCGGGTATGGAAAAAATAATACTCCTACTGAAACAATCAATCATGGCTCGATATGCAACTAGCCAATCCATACCAACGATAGCATCGTACTCAGTCATATCTAACACTAACATATCAGCAGGTAAAGTAAACCTCCCAATATCTATACCCACACCTCCAAAAATAAGAGAAATCACATAACCCCTACTCAACGGTGAATCTACGCAAGTAATCATACTCTCTACAGTGTCTAAAAACCCTATAATGCGCACAAATCTCGTGGCAATGAAATAGTGTGTGGCTCCCGTATCAAATAAAATATGCCCTATAGTCCCCTGAATAGAGAACATACCCTCAATAGTGGGTGGATCCTATAGGACGGCGGACTGTTGAAGCTAATGGACTCGCCTGTACTGAAGCTTCCCCTATTGAACCGGGACTGTTGGGATGGGTGGCAAAGCTGGCATCTGTGGTGGTGCTGGGAGGGCAGCGGGAAACATAGGTCTCTGGGGCTCATGTCGAGCACCCTGCTGCTGCTGCTGTGGGGCCCTGCCCTTATTAGGACACTCTTGGCGTTTGTGGCCAATCTTGCCACAAATAAAACATTTCCTTAAAAAGTTTCCCCCTCTCTGACCCTGCTGCCCACGGCCCTGATGACCGTTGCCATTTCTCCACTGACCATATTGGCCCTGATGAAACTGCTATTGTTGTCCCTGCTGGCCCTGATGGCTGTGCTGACCCTGCTGGACATGACGAAAACCTCCCTGTCCATTTCTGAAACCTCGAGGTCTAAATCTCTTAGAACCCCCCTGCTGGGAACTCTAATCACCCTGCCTGTGCTGACCCTGAACTTATTGTGCCCCGCTGACACCATTTCCCTCTGTCTTGCCCTGATGGATAGATTCTCATGATCGTTTACCCTCTGACAAGTGAAAGCGGTGATCCTGGAAGTGAGGCAATGCTGCGTTAACCACATCAGAATAAGTGGCCAACGAGAGATTTCCTAGCAAGTGTTGATGGATCCTCCAAGTCAACCAATCCATGAACTTTTGTATCTTCTTCTCTTTCGTCGGGATCTCATCGGGGACAATGTTCAGAAGATTCATGAACTCGGCCTCATATTCAGCAACTGTCCTCACCTCCTTCTTGAGGTTCATCAATTATCTCCTCATCTCAGTATGAACAACTGAGGAAAAATACTTGCGATCGAACCGCACCCAGAACTCCTTAATAGTAAGAACATCTCTCTCCTCCACGATGGCAATGGACTCCCACCATTGTAATGTTGACCCTACCAGCTTAAAAGTAGCCAGTATCTGCCTCTGTACATCCATACACTCGTACATCCTCAAGTTTCTTTGGATGTCCTTCTTCCACTGACTGGACACAACGACGTCGGAACTACCTAAAAACTCCGGAGGGTGTTCTTTCTAAAAAGCATCACGAACACGTTCCCAAGCAGACAAGAATGCATGAGCCTGTACTGGTTCTACTACTGGCGCCTGAGGCAGTGCCTGCTGCACAACTGCTAGAGCGGCATTTATCGCTTAGGCCACAATAGTGGCAACCTCTGCGGCATTCATGGTGCCCTGAACTGGTGTAGGCTGTGGCTCAGTTTGAACATTCATGGGAACTCGCTGTGCACGTCGTGGAGGCATCTAAAATGAGAGGTTTTTATAAGTCTACAGTTATTATCTAAAAATAGCTGAAAGCGTAAGATACACAAAAGAGTACAACAATCCTAAAATATAGGGCTCTATAACAAAAAACGCTATGTGGAAACATAACAAGCTGTACAGATCCTAAGGACACTAGAACCTGATGCTCTGATACCACCTGTGACACCCCGTCTAATTAAACACCGGGTAGCTACTCTTTTATTCAAATTAATACACAATATCAAGTTGGTTCAGTTCATAGGATCACTGTCAAAAAACATTTTAACAATTACTAGCCACCTAATATTTAAAAAGTGAGTTGTCAATTTTAACTAAATTATATTAACATGCAACAAGTTTAAATTATGAAATAATGATACCATAACCACATCACAGTCACTATAGATTAATAATGGAATAAAATGAATTCTAGAGGAATACTCCTCTGAATAATTCGAATACTGAATAAAACCAAATACAAAGTCTGAATCACTAATTAATTATATCCAAAACTGAATAAATAAGTTGTCTCTAAGAAGAAAGGGGCGACATGCCTGACAGATGAATAAATCTGGAATGGAGTCAAAGCGGAAAGTTGAGGCATATACTATAGAGGCCCTGTAACTTCCACATAAGCTACAACTTGTTACTGGAATGGAACTTCTAAGCTTGGTGTCCTTGTGGCTGGGCACCTAAAAGGTTTTTACAAGAAAATAGATTTGAAAGCAAATGGGTTAGATCCCGATTGTGAAAATATTTTAAAATATAGCAAGTGTTTAATATCATTAAACAGTGAATAGAAAATACATGATAGTGCATGCACTCACATGAATTCCTCACCTCTCAACTAATTGTGCAAGCCTCACGTACCCGTACCCGTTCTAGTTATTCCCCTATCTAACTAGTCCAATCCATAACCTGACTTTACTTTACAATTCAAAGTTCAATTCCCGACATCTTAAAATAAACTGAGAGTCTTACTTTTATTACTCAGAATTAGTTATAAGAATTACTAAGAATTTTCCATTTTTAACTCTACTAAAAATGTTACAATTATTCACACTTACACTTTAATAAACACTCCATCTCAACTATCAGTATATTAATCTCATCATGAATATACAATAATGGCACCCCTAGGCTAAGCTGTGCTGCACACATACTCTACTATCGAATCCCGATACATCACGTACATAAGGACCACGTGTTCCGAATCTCTCAGGAAACGTTTCAATAAGAAACAAATACACATAATGGAGGCGAACATAGTTCACATACCCATGGGTCATGCACATACCTACGCTCCCATGGTCAGCTGACTTATTAACTCACCAATAAGTCATTCTCTGACCTATGTCCTTGAGGAACCAATCTAAATTCCCTCCGTAGGCACACAAAGATTAGATGGCTCTGATCGAAAGACGACCTCCCGTGATAGCAAGTATGGTAGGTATGTTATACACATATAAGTCCATATACTAAGCATTCACACATCTTAGATATCTTGTAATATTAATAGAGGTATATTTTACATTCCTATACCGTCATTAAATGTTGTACATTTACACGTCCCCGGATAATATACAATATAGTTCGCCAACACTTCTCACGTCGCAAATTCAAGTACTTACAACCTAACCCCTATAAGTCACCAGGTCTTTTATACAATTCCAAGTTTTAATCCTCAATGTACTCCGATCTCACAATTACACCCACTAATTAACAAGGGAAGAATAACAATCAATTAAATAAGTCTACAGAAAGTTTGAAACTAAAATCAGACCGAAAAAGACCATTCTGAAATCTCGTTAGAAGTTTCTGAGATCTTGTTCGAACGAGGTTGTTCGAATGAGTTCATTCGAACGAAAGGCTTAGAAGAACCACCAACTCATTAGAAGGGCTACTGGAATCTCATTAGAAGCTTTTTCGAACGAGGTCGTTCGAACGAGGTCGTTCGAACGACCCGGGTTAGTCTTCTAACTAAAATTCCGAGAATGCCCAGAATTTCTCCCAACTTCGTTTTTCCCCATTTTTATTTCTCTAAATCCATCCTAAGTTCATACCAATTAATTTTTAATGATTTTAAACTACTCTAAATCACCCTAGGTCACTTCTTAACATATTTTTGAGGTCAAATCTTACTAAACAACATGTAATAACCATAAATCCCCAAATCTTGCCCCAAACCTTATGAACATGAACCCAGAATTTACTTGAATACAAAGACTCCTTATTAATCCGTTTTCGAATCATTGAACATTATATTTTGGGTACTACATTCGTCCATAACCATTCTACATGCAATCCCTATCCAAAATTATGAATTCCACAACAATCCTATTGGGTTTTCATCAAAACTTTCAAGGTGTGTAAAGTTTCTACACTAAACATGGAGGAAATATTCATTGAAATTAATAACATCAAATCACTTGCCTTAAGTTTGTTCTTCAGATTTGTTGTTGGTGAATGTAGGCTGATTTTCTCCTCTTTCTTGTCACAAATCCTTCCAAAATGGTGGTGATGGGTTATGGTTTTGGTTTGGAACCTCTTGTAACTTCTCTCTAACTTCTCTCAAAACCCCCGTAGCCCACTCTCTTGCCTTTGGCTGATAATGGACTTAGTCGACTCTCTAATAATATATAATTAAACTCTAAAATTCGTGGGTTTTAATTCCTCAATTTTTTAAAACTACCAAAATACCCTTCTAGGTTGCCGGTTTGGCCTAAAAATGCCCCGGGACCCAAACTAAACCCCCGGGTAGTGTTTTCTGACTATTTCGACCCTCACGGACACATTGGCGCGATCAAAATGACCATTCAGTTGATTAAAATATAATTTACTTTTTAATCTAATTAAATTCATTCCTAACGCGACTCACACGCGCGTCCCAACTTAATTTCCCAAATTATCGTATTTCTTCCTCGCGGCAATTTTAATATTTTCAATACTCATATATTACCATATATACTCAGTAATATTTTATTTTAACATCATAATCAAATACCAACTCACATCTCGCTAGTATTTACCTCCGGATTAATTTCCAAATTAATTCTCATTTAATTCAATTAATCCATTAAATAAAAATCAATGAAATTACGGGGTATTACATAACTTATAAAGTATACTAAACTCACTACAATTATAGTAGTGGGAAATCATGGAATATATGTGACAAGACTAGTTAAGGGGTCGCTATCTAGGTGGGTCACGTATAGAACGTTAGGCGTGTACATTAGTGGAGGGGTGAGGTGTTCTTAAGAGAGTGTACGACACTAACTTAAATATGGAGATCATACTTGCATTTTAATTTACTGTATTTAAATTCACTTGCTAAATATTTTTTTGGTTCTAACCCTTACTATAAATATTTTCAAAACCTTTTAGGATGACAGTCATAGGGACGCCAGAATTGTTCTATTTCAGATTTATGCAGTTGCGCCACATGTGGATGTTGAAGGACTTTGACTTAGTCGCTTCAGTTATTTTATTTCTATAGTAGGATGTAGTTAGTGTTCTATCTGGGCATGTTGCCCTAATTTCTCCACTTCATTTTAGTTAGATGATGTATTCAGTTATTCCTCTTATGGTTTGTTTT
Organism: Sambucus nigra; assembly: GCA_949130495.1. Taxonomy (NCBI): domain Eukaryota; kingdom Viridiplantae; phylum Streptophyta; class Magnoliopsida; order Dipsacales; family Adoxaceae; genus Sambucus; species Sambucus nigra. Next base: position 186,724,502 of record OX422212.1, on the reverse strand, counting down.
CGTTATTTGATTTGTAGCTAATAGTTGTCTCGGCAAGGATTATATTTATTCATGTCTAGTATTATTCATTTCAGTATTTGTGTGAATGGTTAGTTGAATATTCTTTCGCATATTATTGTTGGGATGTTAAATAAAAAGATATAATTTGGCACTATGTCTTTTGAATACTAGGTGGTTAGTAAGCTTTAAAAAGTTTTTGACAGTGATGCTAAGAATGAACCGGATGAGATTCCTATTTAGTTTTATATATAACTGATCACCCGGTATTTTATTAGGCTACGTGTCACATAGCCATTTATATTAAACTGGACAATTATGTTTTCGGGTGTAATTACCATCTTGTATTTACACGTGACAACTCTATTGATCGATAATAATATGGTGTCAACAATTACATATAATGATGCAGCACATAGCATGGACTATATGTACATAAATAAGAGTGAATATATGCAGTATAAAAATAAATCACGGGAGGACGAACACAAACCCAAATCACAACCGTCGAATCAAGGCACCAAAATCCTCTAAAATCATGGCTTGAAAATATTGATACTCTTCATCTTCAATTAAAAACTCTTTTACATCTCTATAAAAAAATTTCTCAAATTTATCATTTTTTTTTACGTTTTTGATCTTCTTTTCTCTCCCAGCTCTCTAGAATTCTCTCCTTAAAAGGTAACTACAAGTCACAAAACCTGATACAATTTTATATATCAGTAGGTAGGCTTAAAATAACCTAAAAATATATTTAAAAAATACGTTGACACTTTACTCCTACTCCTCCTTACTTCGTTTTTCCATTTAACCCTTCACATGTTCCCTCACAAATGCCCCACTAAATTCTATATTGATTATTTAACAATTAGTATTCATTCTTATTTCATTTTATTATTTTTTATCAAATTAAACTAAGAAAATACATGCAAATTTTTTTCACATCTCAACATCCTCATCTCCCTCACTTAATATCCCTCAAACTTATAACTAAGGACAAATTAACCAGCACACCAGCCTCTACTAATGACGAAACTAATAATATTAATTTAAATTTAGTTTTTTTTATTGCGTATTTGAAAATGACTCCTAATAATTTCAAAGTATATATTGTACCATTACCATTCCCAAATAATAAAATAAAATAAAATATGGAATCTGCCTAACATGTCTCGTATTTAGCTAATTCAAAATACTAGTCAAATAAAAACTCACTAAATTTCATATAAATTTTCATTCATTAAATTATGTACATATAATTATATTTTACACTTGATTTATTGAATCCATATATTATTCAAATAGTTCAACCAATAGATGTACATATAATTAGTTTCTAATTCACAAATAAAATTCCCAAATAATACAGTTCATCCAATAATCTTTCTAAATAATACCCAAAAATGCGGGGTGTTACATTCTCGGTATTCGTGGTAAAATTGATTTAGCCGAAATCAATCTCTACAACACATAACTTTCCTTACCCATCAAATAAACTTAGATTAGGATTATCAGCAACTTACTTTTGTCATTTGATTTACCACTCAACCATATATATTATTATATTAAAATATAGTACGATTAATCGATCCCCCTTAGAAATAAATGTGTACAATTATTGGCCTTTATCGCATTAGTCGAAAGCACCCTACACATGTTTCTAGTATTTTCGGATAGATTTGGTCCCAATTCTTATTTTGTCTTTTTCTGTTCAAACTTTAAAAAATAAATCTCTCAAAATATAAATACGTTTGAGACTATATATATATTGTCTCATACGTATTTATATTTTGAGAGATATTTATTTTTAAAGTTTGGAAAGGTCTCAGCGAAATATATCAAAAGAGATCCATGAAGGATATATAATTTAATAGTTTGAAATTTTGGAGTGTAATTATATATATATATATATATATATATATATATATATATATAGAGAGAGAGAGAGAGAGAGAGAGAGAGAGAGAGAGAGAGTGGATCAAGTGAGGTCCCTCAATTTGAGGACCCTTAATGAGGACCTTTTTTTTAAAATAGTAAAAAATATATTTTGGAGCTGAGTTTTTCCTATGTTTTTTAAACATTTCAGTAGGATTCTAAAAAATAATCAGCTTAAAATATATTGTGGAGACAATGATTGTGCAACACAAATAAATATGAGAGAAGTAATGACCAAGAAAGAACAAAGAAAATAAAACGCCAATCACACAACAACGGATGTACGTGGTTCAGCAAAGATGTGCCTACGTCCACGGTGGTGCAGTTAGTATTATTTCTCAATATTCTGGAGAATGAGTCCAGAGAATACAACTTGTCCTTTGTCCCGGACCTAGGGTTTAATTTATATATGTATAGGTTAGTTAGTGGAGATGATGGGTTCCTCCTTATTAGCCATCTTCCCTATAACTTCCCTCCATGGGATCGTGCTCCCCTATAACTTCCCTTCATGGGGTCGTGGGGAAATTGGATCAATACAAAAGGTGAGGGGCCTGGACTTTGGGCTGCTAGGGCTGGGCTACTCGTCCAGGCCTATAATACTAATTTTTGGGTACCCACAATTGCCCCTAAATTTGTTGTGCCATGCATGTGGGCCCAACAGATTTAAATGATTAGCTATAATAGCCGTGTTGCAATTCCTCGGGAGCTGTAGAGTCGATTTCTGGCGGCAGACGCTTCGCTTACTGTGCGATATGATTGGATTTTGAAGGTTTGTTGGAATAAGGCTCATTTCTTTTCGTCGTTTCAGCTTTTCCAGCACTCTTCTATCTTCTGAGAACTCTTGCGCTTCGTACCTTCTACTTTCGATCTCCATTCTCGTTGCTTCTTCGTCATTTGACCTGATCTTCTGTCCTATAAGTCTCTCATGCCCTTTGCATTTTCTCTTTGCTTTGTAGCTTTTCTTGTATTTTCCAATGGCGAAGATTGGAAATAGGTCAATCCCAGAATTTAGAAAATTCTACAACATTCCTGAGTGGGTAGAGATTGAGTGCTGTGCCTCGCCTCCTAGGAACGTTAGGGATATAGAGGATCCCCACTGGATTCATGCTTTGTTGCTTTCCCAAGGGGGACTTACTTTTCCCCCTAATGATCTGTTTTTGCATTTTTTTAGCTATTTTAGTATTGTACCCGCACAATGCTTGCCCAATGTATGGAAAATAGTGAACGGCGTGCATAGGATAAATCAATTGTATGGCACAAGGTTAGGGATTGCCGAGGTCTGCTTTTGTTACTCCTTCTCTTGAACTAGTTCAGGTGTCCTGTACCTCAAAGCTAGGAGCCCTGATAGGGTATTGGTAGTAAATCTACCTTATTCCCATAAGGACTACTGGCAGGAAGGTTTTCTTGTTAGGAATTGGCAGTTCTCTCCCCAATCTGAAGGGTCAAGGTCAGAAAGATTCACTGTTCCCTTTTATGGGGAAGAATATATAGGTAGATATTTGTACTGTTGCTTCAATCTCTGCTGACTTATGACTTTTCTGACACCTTTTTGCATTTTCTTTTACAGCGAGGTCACGAAACTTGGAGCCTGCTCTTAGCGAGGTCCAAATTTTTGAGTTGGTTAAAGCTTGGAACATCAAAGAGACTTTGGGTGACGGCGAGCATCCCAAATCTGCCGCTTTCTTGTTAGAGTATAAGAACGTAGGCTCTAGATTCATAGCATGACCTGTGGACAGCGTTCCAGAGTTTGCTTCCTTCGAAGAGACTACTGCCGAGCTAATCCAGTTGGACGAAGAGGAGAGGAGCTCTGAAAGTGAGCCTGTCGGTAGTCTTGGTGGAGGGAGCTCTGTCAGTAGCAGTTCTTCTAATTCTGAGGAGGATTCTAAAGCTCAAGGATCGTCGAGCACTTCCAACAATTCTGGTGAAGAGATGCGTCCCAGGAATAATTTGATCATAGATGATGACGATGATGATGCCGTGCTCCTTGCACAGAGGTCTAAGAAACTGAAGTCTGCATTTGGGGTCATAGCTACTGGTTCTCAGCCTTCTTCTCAGGAGAAAGAGAAGAAGAGGAGAGAGGAGGAGTAGGTGAGAGAGAGGGAGAGGAAAAAGGACGAGGAGAGGAGGAAGGTGGAGGAGAAGAAGAAAGTGGAGGAGAGAAAGATAAGGGAGAAAGAAAAGGAGGAGGAGAGGAGGAAGATGGAATCGAGGACCAAAACAGGTCAAGCCCTGGTCCTAGTATCTGCCCTGCCTGAGGGGGCTTCGGTGGCCATTTCTCCTCAGCTAGCCCATGCGCTGCTCGAGAGAGCAGTCCTTCCTGCGAATCGCCAGAGGGCATTGAGGTCCGATCAACTGGCTCTGCAAGCTAGCCAGAGGCTTGCCTTTGTAAAGTTCTCTTCTAATTCTCAATTTCTTTTAACAAATCTTGATGGTTTCTTCTTCTTGATTTCTTCTTTATTCTTTGCAATTTGTGACCGACTTCGTTATGCTCTATCACTCTCGCGACGAGCTGGTGAGGAGGAATGGTGAGCTGAAATAGCAAAAATCTTCTCCGGAAGCCAGGGGCTCTCAGCTGGAGGCCGACCTGAAGGCTGCTGATGCAGCTCAAGTTTCATCTAACCTGGCCCTTGTCAATTCTGCTCGCGAGAGAGATGATGCGGTCAGGGAGCTGGGCGAGCTGATAAAGGCTTATGATTTGGTGTGCACGAGCAAGCTGGACCTTATAGAGAAGAACAGGGTTCTGGCCGAGCAACTAGAGGAGGAGAAATCCCAGGCAGCCACCCTTAAGGAGGACTCGTACAACTCTGGATGGGCTGCTGCGTATGAGGACGCTGAAGCTCAGATAGGCTATATCAGCCGTCTGAACTTCAAGAAAGGGTGGAATAAGGCTCTCGTGGCTGCTGGGGTGGACGTTGCATCCCCACTCTTTGACGAGCATAATCAAGGGCCGAAGCTAGTCGTAGATGAGGACCCTGCCCCAACAGCTGAAGGCACTGATCCTGTTGACGCTCCTTTGGTTAAGAGGACAAAGGATACCCCTGCAGAGGGTAATGCCCCTGCTGATGCTGATAAGGACAAGAGACCATCCACCTCTGGGCCACCCGAGGTTGCTAATTGATAAGGCTGCTTTGTAATTTTTTCTTTTTCAATCTGTTGTAACCTCGTTCCTTATTAATGAAAAGACTTCATTTTTATTTATGCTGATCTCTTTCTCTTCTCTTTCTTTTACTTGTAGTTGGTTGATGTTGATGACTATATTCCTGTTACCTCCCAACTGGGTAGGACTCTTGGTCCTAATGCAAGCCCTGAAATTCGCCAGGCCTTTGCTAGACTTTGCAAGTTTTCTAAGTCAAGGAACCAAAAATATAAGGATCAGTCCGAGCTGGTGGCCAAGCTGAAGGACAGGCTCCAGAAGATGGAAGAAATCGGTGCCTCAGTACAAGAAGAAGTCAGTGCACTGAGAGCAAGCTTACTGGAGGCCACCGAGATTAACCTGGTTGGGGAGTTCCTACAGCAAGAGAATGAAGAATTGAGGAGGGAGGTCCCAAAGCTTAAGGAGCATTCGCCGAGCACCGTTTTGGCAGTCCTGCAAGGCTCTTCTTCGTTGCGATCTTCTCGACCTCCCCTCCCGCGTGCTGGCAAGAGTGCCAGGGGTAGGAACAGGGAAGCCATCGAGCAGCGTGATAGGGAGATTGGGGAGCTGCGCGACGATGTTCGGCGAGCTTATGTAATTGCTGCTGGTCTCCAGAGGGACATTTCCCGATTGTGGCATCTATTCAAGAAGGGCCCTCGCCAAGTGTGGTATGATGGCTACGATCAGGGCTGGTTGGATGTTCCCACGAGACTATCAGAGTTTAAAGAACTTTCTTTCATCAGAGGGTGGTTGAGTGCCCTGAGAGAGCTGCAGGTCTCGAGGAACTCAGTGTTATGGTATCGACACGAGATGTCCTCCTCCACTCTGATGCCCAATCCATTCAGGAGGGATGATCGATGGATCCCCATTGATGCTATACCCCGGCAACTATTGGAGTTGAACGCAAATGAGGTCGTGGAAGAGCTAGCCCCCGCTCCTGATGATGGAAGGAGAGCTAAAGTTGCTGATTATCTTGCTCAGAGGCTTCCACCTCCTTGAAATTTTGTTATTCTTTTTCTTTTTAATAATGTAAATGCTTTGGGGGAGCTTCGCCGACTAAACATGTATTATCATTGTTTGTAAATATAAAGGATTAACGAAAAGTTCGCGTTTTGGGCAATTTTGCTGACTAAACGTGTTCATCCAATCTTTTAATATTTTCGCTGCTTCATACTCCTTTTTATTTTGTCATACGAGTGTCCTCCCAGTCCAGTATAATGCAAGAATACCATTGTGCCCTCACTTTACCTTTTAGGTTGTGTCGTCACACTCCCTTAGGCCTAAGTAGGGCAATTGGCGAGGACACACCTGGTATTGGATGTCTTCATCCGATCAGGATTTTGTTTAACCAAAGTAGGTTTGATGCCTAAGAATACTCTGTAGGGCTTCATATATTGCCAGGGGCAATGCTAAGAGGTTTGTCGTGCTTCATGACGATGACCTGGGGAGGGGTGTTCCCCTGCTATGTCGACCATTATGCCTGTGATTTGGAAGGGATGTGTAATAAAATATAACTGTTACTAATTAAAGAGTGATAAACTGAGAGATTCTCATTAGTGAAATGGGAAATGATCTGTCCTTTCACATAACGAATATAATAAAAGATTTTAATAATAGAATTCCTAAAAATAGAATTTATTGAGATTAGCTGCGTTCCATTCTCGTGGTATCTCCCTGCCCTCCATTGTTTCCAAATGATAGGCACCTTGCAGGTCGTCTCTAATTATCTTATAAGGTCCTTCCCAGTTTGGGCCCAGCTTACCGTCTCATGGCTTCACTGTGTTGCCCAGGACCTTTCTTAGAACATAGTCCCTAACTTTGAATGTCCTCGGGTTGACCCTTTTACTGTAGTGCTTCGCGAGCTGTTGCTGATAGCTCGCTAGTTTCACTAGGGCAAGTTCCCTGCGCTCGTTGGCTAGGTCGAGTTCAGCGAGCAAAGCCTCATCATTCTGGCCTTATTGGACAAGGTCGGATCTCATTGTTGGCAATCCCTCCTCTAGTGGGATGATTGCCTCCATACCATATGTTAGTGAGAATGGCGTTTCTCCTGTTGCTTGCTTAGGAGTCGTTCTGTATACCCATAGGATATGCGGTAGCTCGGTTGCCCATGCGCCTTTGGGTCGCTCTAACCACTTCTTCAATCCAGCGATCACTGTTTTGTTGGAAGCTTCAGCTTGTCCGTTGCTTTGAGGGTAGGCCACCGAGCTGAAGTGGTGCCTGATCCCGTGTTCGTTACAGAAGTCCTGAAAAGGGCCACTCTCGAACTGTGTTCCATTGTCAGTGATGATGGTTCTGGGGATTTCGAATCGAGTGATTATATTCCTCCATACGAACCTTATCATTTCCGCATCTCGGATGTTCTCCAGTGGTTCTGCCTCAATCCACTTGGTAAAGTAGTCAGTTGCAACCAACAGTTACTTGCGATTACCGGCAGCGGTGGGCAGTGGTCCCACGATGTCCATTCCCCATTGGGCGAAAAGCCAGGGGCTGGTCAGGGATTTTAATTCACTGGCAGGCTGGTGGACCATAGGAGCGTGAAGTTGGCATTTCAGGCATTTGCGAACATATACTGCGGAGTCCTTTTGCATGTATGGCCACCAATAGCCTTCCTTCATTTCTCGGAAGGCTAGAGACCTTCCTCCGACATGACTTTCACAGATTCCTTCGTGAAGCTCGTGAAGCACTGCCTTGACATCGCCTGGGTGGACTCATCTAAGGTAGGGACCGAAGAAAGATCTTTTATATAAGTCGCCTCCTGTGGATAAGTGAAAACGAGCGTCTTTGACCTTTATCTGGTGGGCAGTTATCTTGTCCTATGGAAGCGTTCCGTCCTTTAAATAGGCCTTCAAGGGATCCATCCAGCTGGGGGCTGATTCCAATTGGAGTATTGGTTCCGCGTTTGGCAGCTCGCAGTTGGGGTAAATGCTTGGGCAACTGAGGAAATCGATAGGGATAACCCTTTTAAGGCTAGAATCAACTGCCGAACTCAGGGCTGCTAACGCATCAGTGTGGCTGTTTTGCCTCCTGGGAAACTGCTGGATGTTGATTTCTTCAAATCTCGTAATTAAGTTTTTCACCAAGAAGAGGTAGGTTGCCATTCTTTCATCCTTTGCGTTATAGTCTCCACTAGGGGTGGTAAACGAACGGATACAGATCGGATACCATATTTTCCATACCCGTATCCGATATCTGAATGTACTATTCGTATTCGTATCCGTATCCGCCCGGATAGTTAAAACAACTATCCATATCCGTATCCGCTCGGATACCTCGGATTCGGATAATATCCGTATCCGTTTACATTATTTAGCTATCGCAAAAAATAACAATTAAAATATCCAATCCAATGAAATCCAATCCAATCCAAATAAATATATAACAAAATTACTACCTCCTAATATCAACAATTATGGATTCCACAATAATAGTATCATTCCATAATGATAATATGGCTTAAAGTCATCCATACTTTACAACCATATAAGTTTAAAGCCATCCAAAAAAAATAACAGCCGCTTTCCCTGACAGTAGAAATAAATATGCACCTTTTAGATTAATCAAATTTATTGAGAATGATAACCTCATGGACCTTTTGTCTTCAAGACATACTGATATTTTTATTTTAATAACTATACATTTTTATTTTGTATATAATATACATGTTGTTAACTTCAGTTCTCATCACAATCAAAACCATCTCTTTACTTTTCTATTTCTCTCTTACATTCTATTATGTCTCTCTCTTATATTCTTTTATGTTTATCTCTTACATTTATTTATAATTAAGAAAACTAACGAACAACCACATGAGAGTTTCTCTTCTCTTGTTTTGTACGAAAGAGAAATGAAACGAAGTTAGTTTTTTTTTTTGAGTGAAGTATATGTTCTTTAGTCGGTGTATGTTGTGTGAAATAGGGTGTATTGTAAGTTTAGTGTAACTCTATTATAAAATACCCAATAAAATAATAATACATGACATTTTATAATATACCCAATAAAATAATAACTTTAGGGTGTTTTTGTTTGGAGTGGAGTATGTGTTTATTTTGTTTTGGGGAATAAACGATTAAGTTTTTTCTTATATTTATTTACTAGTAATATTAATACAATATTTTAAGCATATGTTTGACGGATATGGATATCCGATAAAACGGATATCCGATAAAATGGATACTCCGCATCGGATACGAATTATCCATGTCGGATACTAGTACTATCCGTATCCGTATCCGTTTTCTTGGATATTTTTATAGAGTATCCATATTCGTATCCGTTTCCATATTTTCGGATAAATATCCGCAAATTCGGATTCGGATATCGTACGGATGCGGATTTTCGAATATCTGTTTACACCCCTAGTATCCACTTATCTGGTTGGAAAATAGTTGCGAGTCGCCGAATACCTGCAAATGCTTTGCTCCCAGAGTTTGCGCTTTTTGGAGACCTTCTATTAGGGCTTCGTATTCTGCTTCATTGTTGGAGGCTGCAAATCCCAGCCTGATTCCTTGTTCGAGGACTGTGTTTTCTAGAGTGATGAGAATAATTCCTACCCCTGCCCCCTTTGAGTTGGAGGCTCCATCAACGAATAGTTTCCAGCTTTCCACTGTAGCTTGGTTGTTTTGCTCTGTTGGCTTAGGCTGGTTGAAGGGTTCTTCGCCTGTGAATTCAACTATGAAATCAGCGAGGATTTGACCCTTGATAGCTGTCCTTGGTTGAAATTGGATGTCAAACCGACTGAGCTAGACTGACCATTTAGACAGTCTGCCTGACAAATCCGCCTTCCTTAGGATAGCCTTAAGGGGGTGTGATGTAAGGACGATGATCGTATGAGCTTCGAAGTAATGCTTCAGCTTTCTCGAGGCTATTACTAGGGCGAATGCGAGCTTTTCCAATGGTAGGTAGCGTTTCTCGGCATCTAATAGGGTTTTGCTTGCGTAATAGACGGGATGTTGGATTCCTGTAACTTCGCACATTAGCGCCGAGCTGACAGTATGACTGGATACAAAGAGGTAGAGGTACAAAGAGTCCATTTGTTGTGGTATGACAAGCAGGGGTGGAGTGCTTAGGTAGGACTTGAGCTCGTCCAATGCTCGCGAGCAATCTGGGCTCCACTCTACTGTTTTGCTGCCCTTTAAGAGTTGGAAGAAAGGCTTGCATCTCTTAGAGGATTTAGAAATGAAACGATTTAGAGCAGCGAGCATTCCAGTGAGCTTCTATACATCCCGGATTGTGCGAGGAGGTTGCACTCTGTTGATTGCATCAATCTGGTCCGGATTAGCCTCTATGCCTCGCTTGTTGACCAAATACCCAAGAAACTTCCCTGACTGGACACCGAAGGAACACTTGCTCGCATTAAGTTTCATTCAGTACTTCCTTAGGATTTCGAAGGTACTTGACAGGTCCGAGAGGTGATTCTCCTTCTCCTTGCTCTTGACGAGCATGTCGTCGATGTAGACCTCCATTGTGTCTCCCATTTGATTCTTGAACATTTTAGTAACTAGCCGCTGATAGGTTGCCCCTGCATTTTTTAGCCCAAAAGGCATGACCTTGTAACAATATAAACTAACCGTCGTGATAAACGCCGTTTTGTCCTGATCTGGGGCATACAAGGGAATTTGGCGATACCTTGAGTATGCATCCAGGAAACTCATTCGTTCGTGATCTGCGGTGGCGTCTACTAGTTGGTCTATTTTTGGAAGAGGGAAACTATCCTTGGGGCAGGCTTTGTTGAGGTTAGTGAAGTCTATGCAAACTCTCCACTTTCTGTTGCTTTTTGGGACTACCACTGGGTTGGATAACCATTTGGGGAATTTCACTTCCCGTATAGATCCTGCATCCAGCAGTTTTTCGACTTCTTTTTCTATTGCTCTGGCCTTCTCGGGAGCAGTTCGTCGTGCCTTCTACGTTATCGGCTTGAATGTGGGATCGACGTGCAACTGGTGGCAGACCATATTGGGATCGATTCCTGTCAGCTCATAAGGTTCCCAAGCGAAAACATCTATGTTGCTTCTGAGTAAGGTTGACAACTCCTTTTGCTCTTGGTCGGTGAGTGATGCTCCGATCAGGAAGACTCTGTTATTGTCGTCTTCCCTAGCCTCCACTTCTACCAGGTCCTCGACTACACGCTCGGAGGGGAAGAGCCTGGTCTCTTCTACTCCAGGCCTTCCATATTTTAATTGCTATTTGGAAGGAATTGCACCTTCCTCCACTTTCTCACTCGATTGATCAGCTTTTTTCTCTGGCTTTGGTCGGATGGCCGCTATGAAGCACTTCCTTGCCACCACCTGGTCGTCGTGTATCTCCATTACTCCTCGCTCGATAACATATTTAAGCTTCTGATGGTAGGTCGAGGAGACTGCCTTCATCGCATGAAGCCATCCCCTGCCGAGGATGGCCTGATACGGTGAATCAATGTCGACCACCAAAAACTCGATCATCTTGGAAACATTTCCAGCGTGCACTGGCAGTACTATTTTGCCCAGGAGCATGGTCGTTTTTCCAGGGAAGCCGACTAGAGGGACAGTAGCTCCCTTTAGGTCGACGATGATCAACTTCAATTTCCTGAACAGGTCGAGGTACATTACTTCGAATGAGCTTCCTTGATCGACGAGCAGCCCGTCGATGTCAAAGTTGGCTATCCTGAGTGTAATGACCAAGGCATCATGATGTGGGGTCCTTACTCTCACTAGGTCTTCATCCGTGAAAACAATATGCTTGTTGTAGTTGATGTCCTCTGCTCGCCGACATTTTCCTGACTGTGATTTTTCTGGATCAATCTGAAAAGCTTGCATTACGGCTGTCAGTTTCTTTACCTCCATTCGAGCTGAGTTCCCTTGTATTTTCTTGATGTCAGATACTCCGTGGATTACTGCGAATTCATGTCCGGCATCATCCTCCAGCACGTTGTCGGGTTTCGCCTCTCTGTGGGCAGCCACTTTCTCTACCTTCTTCTCCACAAAGTCATTCAAATGCCCAAACTGGGCGAACTCCTCGAGGTGGGACTTAAGAGCCTTGCAGTGCTCGGTCTTATGCCCTCCCTCTTTGTGTGAAAGCGTATCTTAATGCATTGTTTCTTTTCGAGGGGTCTCCTCCCATTTTCCGGGGCCATTTGACGAACGGTTCATCCTTGATCTTCGTGAGAATTTTGTAAATTGTCTGTTTGAAGACGGTGTTGACCGCCTGGAACGATTTTGTTACGTTAGGGTTCACTCCGTTTCGGGAGCCATTCTTGCCCCCACTCTTTCCTCCTTTCTTCTGGTTCTCAAATTTCTCACTTCCCTTGGTAGTGAGCTTGGCTCGACCGTTTTCTCCTACATTAAGGCGGGTGACATCTTCCACCTTTGCGTATTTCTCAATCCGGGCCATCAGGTCATCAATGGTCATAGCTTCCTTCTTCGTCAAGGAATGGTAAAGGAGGGAAGAGCTAGGTAACCCAATTTTAAAGGAAGCCACTGTCACCTCTTCCGCGCAGTCCTCGATCTCGTTGAATAGCTCCCAGTACCTCTTCGCATAGTCTCAGAGCGTTTCTTGAGGCGTTTTCTTCATGGTTAATAGAGAATCCATCCTTTTGGGATGGGAGCTTCTGGTGATGAACCGGGCCGTAAAGAGCTCGGCCAGGGATTTGAAATTTCTGATGGACCGATGAGGGAGTTTTTCGAACCATTTCTGGGCCACGTCATGCAGGCTCGAGGGGAAAATACGGCACATCAGTGCATCCCGGTGATTCCAGAGGGTCATGGCCTGCCGGTACTGCCTGACATGATCAATGGGATCAGTCTTCCCATCGTAAATCTTGAACCTTGGAATGGCAAATTTCTTGGGAGCCTCTTCCTCTTCAATTTCCCTCGTGAAAGGTGACTTCATCTGGGTCTTGAGGGCTCTCCTGGCGAGTTCTAAGATCGACCTGGTGCTGCGGTGAGCTGGATGTTGGTCCATTTCTCTGCGGACCAGGTTCCGTATGTTTTCGTCGCTGCGAGCAGGGCTCTGGTAGTGGCGAGCTCTTCTTAGTTGTTCACGGGTCGCCACCTTCGACCCCTTGATATTCCCGCCTAGGGCTCCTTCCTCGGATGCGAGATTTGCTCGCCTGAGGGCTAGGAGTGCGATAGGGGTGTCTCCTGGTATTAGGACGTAGTTCCTTCTCCAGTCTTTCCAGTCTTCTTTTCAAGCGAGCATTCTCAGCCTCGTATCTACGAGAAGACTCCCTCTGCTCATGGAGCCTTGCCTCGTATGCATCAATCAATCTGGATATTTGCGTGGACCTTGCTGGTCCTTGACTTTCTTCTGAGGCTGGCCTTTCCAAGCGAGCCCCACGATCTGAACGTCGGAATTCAGACCTAATCCTGCGAGGAGCAGGTGGCTCTTGAATATCTCCTGGTTGAGGAGCGTTGCTCCTGTGACCAGACATCTTAGATTCTTTTCTTGGCGTGGGCTCTTCTCAGGGAAAGATGAACGTTTCCCACAGACGACGCCAAGTGTGGAGATAATGATTGTGCAACACAAATAAATATGAGAGAAGTAATGACCAAGAAAGAACAAATAAAATAAAACGCCAATCACACAACAACGGATGTACGTGGTTCAGCAAAGATGTGCCTACGTCCACGGTGGTGTAGTCAGTATTATTTCTCAATATTATGGAGAATGAGTCTAGAGAATACAACTTGTCCTTTGCCCCGGACCTAGGGTTTAATTTATATATGTATAGGTTAGTTAGTGGAGATGATGGGTTCCTCCTTATTAGCCATCTTCCCTATAACTTCCCTCCATGGGATCGTGCTCCCCTATAACTTCCCTTCATGGGGTCGTGGGGAAATTGGATCAATACAAAAGGTGAGGGGCCTGGACTTTGGGCCGCTAGGGCTGGGCTACTCGTCCAGGCCTATAATACTAATTTCCGGGTACCCACATATATATTTTTACTATTTCAAAAAAATCGATCAAAGTTTGTCAGTTTTTAACAGCTTAAAAATTGACACAGTTTGACCGATTTTTTTAAAATAGTAAAAAAAATTATTTTGAGCTGATTATTTTTTTATGGTCCTACTGAAATGTTTAAAAACCATAAAAAAAAAATCAACCCAAAATATTTTTTTACTATTTTAAAAAATTGGACCTCATTCAGGGTCCTCAAACTGGGACCTCACTTGATCCTTTCCCTATATATATATATATATATATAATGTGCATGTGTGTGTGTGTGTGTGTACTGTTGAGAAATATTTGACTTGATCTCGGAGATCTTCTGGGAGAAGTTTGGGGATTGAACCATGTTGTGGCCACCACCGAGATCAAATCATTTCTCTTAGGGTTAATTTTAAGTCAAATTCTTACTGCCATTTTGGTGACTCTCATCCTATTAAGATCACATGAACAATAAACCCTAGGTCCAAATATTAAGTCCCAAGAGTGTGGCATGAATAGATAGGTATGAGAGGGTATGTATTAAAATATTTTGAGAAAACAGACATAATAATTATAAGAAGAAACTAGGTTTCTTTAAAAAGCTTTAAAAATGAATAGATTATTTAAATATAATTCCTCACCTAGCTGTAGGTCTTCTTTATCATTTCCTCCAAACATAGTAAATGAAGAAGAACACCAATTTGATGAAGTAAATATAGATTTAAATGATTGAAATATACCCAAAGTCCTAACAAAAGAAATTAATAAAATTAGTTTTCTAAAGTCATCTTTTAGTAATAATTACAATGTTAAAATTGTTGATCAAATTTATGATTTAAATAAAGAACATAATAGGTGCCAAATATTAACTAATAAAGTAATTGCAAAACATAGAGAAAATGGATTCAGTTTTCTACACATAGGATTAATTCAAGTCGCAATCAAACCATTAATTAGTAAAGGAATAAATGCTTATATTCTCTTATGTCTTAGAGATGCTCGACACACCAATTACAACACTAGTATTATCCAAGCCTTTTTAATGATCCATTAGATTTCAACTATTTTAAATGTATGAAAACCAATCGGATTGGGTAAAGATGACGGTTATGGTTATGGTTATGATTGAAATATACCAAAAGTCCTAACAAAAGAAATTAATAAAATTAGTTTTCTAAAGTCATCTAAAGTCAACTTTTAATATGCAATATGTTATCAAATTAAAGTGACTGTTATGGTTTATATCCCAATCGGATTGTTTTTAGAAAGGTAATATGAAATTGGGATAGGAAATTATTAATGATGTCTCGGATGTCAGTTTAGAGGGCACGGTTAGTCCGGGAAGGGTCGAGATAGTCAAAATAAGTGTCGTAGGTGTTTTTGGGTTCCAGGTGCACTTTTGGCTAGTTATGACTTAAATATGGAGTTACGAGTCATTTTAAGTATGTAGTAGCGTTTAATGTTAGACTTAAGTGTATTTGAGCTATTTTGGGTATTTAGCCTTATAAGAGTAATTAAATCTCATTTGTGTTTAACCTAGAAAGAGAGATAGAGGGACGAGAAGAGCTTGAGCAAAATAAGAGAAAATAGAGAAACTGGTGATTTGACCTTGGAATCGTATCAATGAGAAAAAATTCGAGACTTCAATCTTGAGGCAAGTTATTAAAATTGCAAAAATTTGTGATTGTT
Organism: Sambucus nigra; assembly: GCA_949130495.1. Lineage (NCBI taxonomy): Eukaryota > Viridiplantae > Streptophyta > Magnoliopsida > Dipsacales > Adoxaceae > Sambucus > Sambucus nigra. The sequence continues at coordinate 186,708,847 of OX422212.1, read as the reverse complement.
CTTGAATAATTTGTGTAAATGGTTAGTGTTCTTAAGTTTAAACCGTTTAGGTATTTTGGTGATTTTGTTGTTTAAATCCTCGTGTATATGATATAGACATGATTTGAGTGGTTTATATTAGTGGGTTATCATGTGGGAGTGATTTATGGATGATGCTAGTTGATGATAGTTGGTTTAGATGGAAGAAGAAGTAGTTGGTGGATTTATATTTTTGTATAAACCAGTAGCCATAACTGGGTTGTCCGACCAGGGCGAATAGATTCGCCCCTTGGCGTATCAATTCGATAAAATGATAGGCTACAAGTTTGAGGTAGCGGATCGATTCGGGGTAGATTGAATCGATTCACCAAATTATCATCTTTATAGAAACTTTGGTTCTCTCGAACGAATCAATTCTCTTTTTGGAGAATCGATTAGGAAATCTTGTTGTTTTAAAGAATTTTTCCAACTCTATTTCGACTCACTTTCTGAAAAACCGTAATAAATGCGGTGTGTGATACCGATTTAAATTAATTCGCAAGTTTCCAAATAGGCCTTATTTAATTAGAGTCTATTTTTAAAGAAACCCAATTCAGCCCCTAAACATGAAACTACGTGTGTGCGTGTGTCTCCATTGACTTACGTACAACCTGATAATCAACCACAAGTGTAGCGCACGGTGTCTTCGTCAAACCTTCAAAGCAACTGCTTGAAATGTTATTGGATGGAATCTCCCGCAAGAACTCCAGATGGCCAGCAATGAAGAAGAAAACGGCTTCTCCACAAGTGTTAACTTTGTAAGGACTCCCTTCACAATAGCATGTAGCTCTCCGGTTGTAGAGTTCTCCCCAAAAAGGTAAACAAAAGAAAAAGTGTGTTCTTGAACACCAAAACAATTCACCAAAGCATATGGGATGTTTTGTGAATTGTAAACAAAGAGGTATTAAACCCTAAAAGAAGAAGTCAAAAGGATTCTTTTATTTCGCAGTTTTCTATCTTTCAAAACAATGGGACTTCTTAATGAAAATGAAACCATTTAATGAGTATTTATAAGAAAATGTGTCACCTTGGTATTATAGCTCGTTTGAATGAGAAATCTATCTCGCACGAATGAAGTAAAAATTTCATTCAAACTACATCGCGCGACATCCATATGTCTCTCGAACGGGATTAAACCCTAAAAGACTATTTCGCAGTTTTCTGCCTTTCAAAACGCTGGGACTTCTTAATGAAAATGAAACCATTTAATGAGTATTTATAAGAAAACGCGCTGCCTCGGTATTAGTTCTCGTTCGAATGAGAAAGCTATCTCGCACGAATGAAGTACATATGTCATTCAAACGACATCGCACGACATCCATATGTCCCACGAATGAGACAGCTATCTCGCTTGAACGACCTGGGCGTCAAAATCGAGGTACGCTTCAGGACTTAGGAAAAATACTCATTCTCAAATTTTGACAAAAAGTTCGCTCCAACACTTAGAAAATATTTTGTAAAAATATCCCAAAAGCTCTAAGTGGAAAGTTAAGGTATTAAAAACATAATCTTACCAAAGTAAACTTCACAGAGTCTTTTTGATGAAAAACTTGATTAATTCGGATCCGTCTTGATGTAGATTGCTCCTAAATGCTCTTCGACGGTGTAGCGGTATATGACATAATAAATTGATAATGGACTTATAAAAATATGTCCTTACATTTTCTCTTGGGTGTAAAGCTTAGGAGCCTTCTTATATGATGTGATATAGATGAATATGACCTTATATAAGGGCATTGATACCTAGGATAGTAAGTGGGCATTCGGGCCTATTTTGGGGATTAAATTTGAGAGTATAATACCTTATTTTATTAAGTAAATGATTGTAGGGCTATTGTATAGTCGAATTGTGTCATTTTGTCTTTCGGGGGATAGTATAGAAGTGTTATACCTTATAGACTTAATTCATTATACATATTATGCTTTCGGATATAAGAATTGTATATGTAATTAAGATATATATATATATATATATATATATATATATATATATATATATATATATTATGGTTATGGCATATATGCACATACCCCTCTAAATGCTATCATAAGGGAAGTTACTCAAAAGAGGCGAATCCCCCTCGCTAATGAATGCAGTGAGAGTATAGTCTGGCCATAGCACCAGTTGTTATATTTTATGATTATTTTATTCGAAGTGAAGTAATTTCGGGTATGGTTACGCCTCACTATCGAGGGTATATGGTCGCTTCCCATGCGTTGTGATTTAGGATTTCCCAAACAGCGAGATATCGACTGTGGGTACCCAGGTGGTCATGAAAATAGGCCCTGGAAGATGATAGCAATTATGGAACGCATCCAATGGGTTAATTCTCTAAAGGATGGTCTTAGAACTGCTATTGTATGAATATAACTGTCCTCACCGAAATTGTGTTTTAATGAAAAGGATTTAATGGAATTGCGAACCAACTCTAATTACATGTGATCCTCCATACTTAAATGACTTGCGAAGTTACATAAATGAGAAATCGGTAAACCAGGTATATTATAGATAGTTAGGTTATCCTTATTATTAGTCAGGTAGATTAACTTCAAATAAAATGTACGCATTAGGGTGCACTTTAGAGGAGGGGTGAACATAATTTCTTAAGTGAAGAGAGAGCATAACCTGTTAATGAAATCTTGCATTCGCAGTTTTCTGCATCTTATTCACTAGTAAATCATATCAAACTGGGCCCTGCCCCATTTATATTTTGTTCTCTTCATGTGGTTCTTGTTTATGTTCAGGTGGTCCATCGCAAGGGCTCCCGTTTTGACCTTCCCTTCCACTATAAAGGAGCTACAACATATTGCGGATGTTGTAGGATTTTTGTACTAGATACCTCAATTCTTTTTGATATTCTAGTTATGATTAGTCATTTATATTCTGGCATGTTGCCCAATTTTATTACTCATGGCTACTGTTATACTTGGTGTGATATTTTTGTACCAGTCTGTTAACTGACAACTTATTCGATTTTGTTTTGTAGTAATTCTATCAAGCCGTTAGTTCTATATATTAACCTTTTGTTATGTTAAGTGGATGACTGAAATTATTTCATATTTTTAAATTGAAAAATATTTGACATCCGTTTTTAAAATGTTGGGTGGTTGTCTTGTATTAACTTTTGTGCGACAGTGATGCTAAGAATCGACCATTTAAGATTCCTATTTTTATTGGAATAGCGGGATGGTTACCTCTTATTTTAGTAGGTGGGGTGTTACGGATGGTATCAGAGCATCAGGTTCTAGAGTCATTAAGATCTATGTGGACGTATCACGTTCTACCATAGCATTCTTTGAAATAGAGCCCTATTATTACAGTTATTTTGTTTAAGCTTATTTATGATCTTTCGCAAGGATAAATTATTTTAACTGTGTGATGATTCAGTTGCTTTTTATCTCAGATGCTTTCTAGATGAGGTCTCACGGCAAGGGTAAATCGAGTTGCGGATGATGTAGAACCCCCACCACCGTAAGGAACTATGAATGCGATGGAGGTGGATAATATTGTAGCCCAGGGGATCAACGCTGCAATGATCGTTATGGCATATAAGCTTCCACAAGCTCAATAACTTCCAGCACCGGTGGCTCAAGACCATAAAGGATCCTTCGTGTGGGAAAAAGTTAATCCTTCCAAAAAGGTCACCCTCCTAGATTTCAAGGTGGCGTTGATGTGATCATGGCAAACCAATAGAGGAAGGATATTGAACGCCATCTTTGAATGGTGGAATTTAGCGAGGTGCGAAAACATATTCTCACCACCTTCAAACTAGTAGGAGCAGATCTCCAATGGTGGGAGTCGGTGGCAACTCCGAAACAAAGGGATATCATGACTATCTTAAAATTTTGGATTCTATATGATCGAAAGTATTTTTCTCCAGAAGTTCATAAGGAGATAAGGAGGAAGCTTCAGGATTTTACTCAAGGGGAGCGATCGGTGGCGGAGTGTGAAGAAGAATTTACTCATTTGGAAAATTTTATGTCGGATGAGGTAAGTATGAAAGAGAGGAGGATCTCTAAATTAGTCGGGGGTTTGAGTAAGAGAATAAGGAAGCATCTGTTGGGGAACCCTGCCTTACAAACTTTTGGTGATGTGATGAATGAAAATTCACAAAATTTCTAGGATCACCGTCTTCATTTGAAGGGGAGTAAGAAAATAGGGGATTCAGGATAATCCAGTAAACTATGAGGGAATGGTGTCGGTGGAGCACTAACACCACCATATCAGTCGCGGAATAAACATAAAGAGCGGGACATTCAACAGGGGGACCCAGATAAGAAACAACGCTTTGGGGGTTTCAGATTTGATGGAGGTGGCTTTAGGCAAAATCAGTGTGCTCAGCAGCAACAACAAATAGTCCCACAGGGCCAAGCCGGGCAAGGTAATAATAAAGGTCGAAACTAGCATGGCCAAGGTGCGAGGGAGTTTCGAAATAATAATCGGGGCCAACATTTGGAAAACTATGCGGGCCTTTGTTTTTAGTGCGGTGAGATGGTTTACTTGATGAGATCTTGTGCACAGTTGAACAGGGGGCAATTTCCTAGAGGCCCTCAGAATCAACGGGCACTTCTACAACCTACAACACCTATTCCAGCATTCCCATAATAATAGGGACAACTTCAGTTTGGGAGTATATATAATGTCCAAGATGCCTTATTGCCTCCAGCACCGCCAGCTATTGAGGGTAAGTTTCCCATCCATAAGTTTGTGGGTCAGGTGTTATTTGACACAGGTGCAACGCACTCATTTATAGCTACGTACTTTTTTCGTTCGGCGAGATTGCTAGAGTCTGCCAATAGTACTCTTATGAATGTAGATTCACCCATGGGTGATGGTTCACTTATATTATTTATATGTAAATGGGTGGGAATAGACTTTGGCAGATTATTCTTTGAAGCCAACTTACCCGTTCTGGATATGGTCGGTTGTGATGATATTCTGGGCATGGATTGGTTAGTAAAGTACCGAGCCATAGTAAATTATTATGGGAGGAGTATAGTCTTTGCCATTACGGGATAGGAAATGTTTTTGGTAGCCATGCCTCTTCCGAAAGGAGGTTCGAGCACTCACTTGTACTGTATTGAGGAGGAAACTTCACAGGAAATAGTTATTTCCCTAGACTCGATTCCTGTTATTAGAGAATTTGAAGATGTTTTTCAGTAAATCCCTGCCTTACCTCTAAATTATGAGATTGAAACTAGGCCGATTGTGCGAACTCCATATTGTATGTCTCCCTTAGAAATATGAGAGTTATGTGATCAAATTCAGCAGTTGTTGGGACATGAGTTCATTTTTTGTAGCACATCTATTTGTGAGGAAGAGAGATGGTTCCCTTTGATTATGAATTGACTACCATGAATTGAATAAGGTAACCATATGAAATAAATACCCATTACCTCGAATCGACGATTTCTTTCATCAATTGAGAGGAGTGTCATACTTCTCTAAGATAAATCTGAGGACTGGGTACCATCAACTGCGAATTCGAGAGCAGGACATATCTAAAACCGCGTTCTTGACCAGGTATGGGTCCTATGAGTTTTTAGTTATACCCTTTGGGCTAATCAATTCTCCTGTAGTATTTATAGAACTTATGAATTGAGTATTTCGGGACTTCTTAGACCAGATTTTGATAGTGTTTATTGATGACATTATAGTCTATTCTTGAACTGAAGTTGATCATGCTGAACACTTTCAATTGGTCCTGTAGACACCACAGGATCATCAACTATATGCCAAGTTTGATAAGTGTGGTTTCTAGTTACAGGAAGTGCAATTTTTGGGGCATATCATGACGGGTGAGGGTATTTTCGTAGACCCAAACAAGGTTGCAGCGATGAGGGAATGGGATTAGCCCACCACGCCGACTAAAATTCATAGCTTTCTGGGTTTGGCGGGATATTATCTCCGTTTCATTAAGGATTTTTTGAATATTGATGTCCCTTTAACAAACTTGACCCGAAAAGGAGTGCGATTTGTTTGGGATCACTCCTGTCAACTAGCTTTTGATAAGCTAAAAAGACAAGTTAACCTCTTCCCCTTTACTCGCGTTGCCCAGATCAGGAGTAGATTATTAAGTCTTTACTAACGCATCTCTTCAGGGATTAGGGGTGTTATAATAGGAGCATAGGGCCATTGGATACGCATCTCGCAAGCTTAAGACACATGAGAAGAATTATCCTGTATATGATTTGAAGCTTTTCGCAATATTATTTGCCTTAAAGATATGGAGGCATTATCTCCTGGGTGAGAAATTTAGTCTCTTCACGGACCACCAGTCATTGCAATATTTTTTCACACAGAAGATCTAAATATGTGGCAATGTCGGTGGTTAGAGTTTGTAAAAGACTACCAATTCAATATCCACTACCACTCAGACAAGGCAAATATGATAGCTGACACGCTGAGTCGAAGACCCTTGGGGCAATTAGCGGAAGTGTGGAAAGCTAAGTGGAAATAACTTGGCCAAGATGGTGATATGGCTAAAGCATGCATATCTGTGTTGACCATTACACCTAATATTATTATGCGAGTAGTAAAAGCACAAGTAGGGGATACAAATTATTAAAACAGGGTATGTCAATTACTGATTTAGGGATCAGAGTCCTACTCTATTAGTTCTGAGGGTGGGTTATGTTTCCACGAAAGACTTATAGTCCTGGACGAAGGAGACTTAAGACGTGTTGTCATGACAGAATCCCATGGTTCAAGATTTGCAGTACATCTCAAGGGGGAAAAAATGTACCAAGATATGCACTATTAATATTAGTGGGCAGGAATGAGAATGGACATTTCTAAATTTGTCTCCCAATACGTCACTTGTCAATTGATGAAGGTGGACCACCAACGGGAGACTGGAATGTTACAACCATTATAAATACCAATGTAAAAATGGTAGAGTATCTCAATGGGTTTTATCACTGGATTGTCGATGTTGCGAAGTGGTCATGATTCTATTTGGGTTATTGTCGATCTCTTGACCAAATCGGTACACTTCCTACCGGCACGGACGGATTTCAATACGATAAGTTATGCCCAACTTTTCACATCAAAGATTATGAGACTTCATAGGGTGCCGATCAACATAGTGTCCGATCGAGATAAAAAAAATTTAATCCCATTTTTGGGAAAGCTTCCTAGAGGCGATGGGAACCGAATTGCTGTTGAGTACATCATACCATCTGCAAACTAATGGGAAAACGGAGAGGGTCAACTAAATGTTGGAGGATATGCTTTAAATGTGAATACTTGCTTTTAATGGAGGATGGGAGCAATACCTTACGTTGGTCGAATTTGCATACAATAATTTGTACTAATTCACGATAGGTATGGCACCGTATGAGGCATTGTATGGACGAACCATGTCGATCGCCTTCTTGTTGGTTGGAAGTAGGGGATAATAATCTCCTTGGACCTGAAATGATCCAAGATACCTCTTCGAAGATTGAGATTATTGAAAATCGCATACGAATTTCACAAGATCGCCAGAAAATCTATGATGAAGCGAATCAGAGGCATGTGGAATTGGAAGTGAGGGATCAAGTTTTATTTATGGTGTCCCCAGTGAAAGGTGTGATGCAATTAGGGAAGAAAGGCAAACTTACGCCAAGATATGTAGGCCCTTTTCCCATTATTGAAAGGATAAGCCCTGTAGCATATCGACTTGCTTTGCCAGAACACCTATAACGAATTCATGATGTATTCCATGTTTCATCTTTAATGAAGTATAAAATATGTGAGGGAGCTCATTGGCATGTTCCATTGGATGATATTGAGTTGCAGCCCGACATTTCGTATGAGGAACATACTATTGCCAGCTTGGACTACGGTGAGCATAGACTAAGGTCGAAAGTGGTGCCCTTGGTTCGAGTCCAATGGGGATACCACAATGCCGAGTAATCAACTTGGGAATGAGAGGATGATATTCTAGAAAAGTATCCAAACCTCTTTTTACTAGGTACGTTTAAATTTCGGGGACGAAATTTCCTTATGGGGGGGAGTATGTAATACCCCTTACTTTTGAGTATTTATTTTTATATTAAATTGTTGTGTGGGTTAATTTTTTTAAATAAAGGAGAAATCGAAGTAAATATTAATTTTTGTGATTTAAGAGTTAATATTTATGAGTATTGCATATTTACCGTTACGTGAATGTAAATAGTGTAATATTATGTTACGTTGCATCGTTGCGCATCAAAGCGATGATTATGGTTTATATACTAATCGTATTATTTTAGAAAGGTAATATGACATTGGGATAGGAAATTATTAATGATGTCTCGGATGTCAGTTTAGAGGTCACGGTTAGTCCAGGAAGGGTCGAGATAGTCAAAATAAGTGTCATGGGTGTTTTGGGTTTTGGGAGTACTTTCGGCTAGTTATGACTTAAATATGGACTTACGAGTCATTTTAAGTATGCAGTAGCATTAATGTTAGACTTAAGTCCATTTGAGATATTTTGGGTATTTATTCTTATAAGAGCAATTAAAGCTCATTTGTGTTTAACCTAGAAAGAAAGAGAGAGGAGAAGAGCTTGAGAGAAATAAGAGAAAAGAAAGAAACTGGTAATTTGAGCTTGGAATCGTATCAACGAAAAAAAATTGAGACTTAAATCCTTAGGCAAGTTAATAAACTTACACAAATCTATGACTGTGTTTGAATAATTTGTGTAAATGGTTAGTGTTATTAAGTTTAAACCATTTCGGGACTTTGGTGATTTTGTTCTTTAAATCCTCATGTATATGATATAGACATGATTTGAGTGGTTTATATTAGTGGTTTATCATGTGGGAGTGATTTATTGATGATGTTGGTTGATTATAGTTGGTTTATATGGAATAAGAAGTAGTTGGGGGATTTAGGCTTTCGTACAAACTAGTAGCCATAACTGGGATGTCCGACCAGGGTGAATCGATTCACCTATTGGCGAATCGATTCGATAATGAAGGAATTAAATCTCCCATATCCGAGGGTCAGGCGGGCCTAGCAATGTAGGACTTAAATCTCCCATATCCAGGGGCCATGTGGGCCTAGTAATGTAGGACTTAAATCTCCCATATCCGAGGGGTAGGAGGGACTAGTTTTGTAGGAATTAAGTCTCCCATATTCGAGTGTCAGGCGTTCCTAGTCATGTAGGACTTAAATATCCAATATCCGAGGGTCAGGAGGGCCTAGTAATGTAGGAATTAAATCTCCCATATTTGAGGGTCAGGCGAGCCTAGTAATGTAGGACTTAAATATCCCATATCTGAGGGTCAAGCAAGCCTAGTAATGTAGGAATTTATGAGAACTGTAATGCACTGCTTTGGGCGACTTACCATAATACTGGAAAGATTTGTAAAAACTATAATGCACCTATGTGGGAGACTTACCACAATACTAGTAAGGTTAGTGAAAACTATAATGCACCTCTGTGGGTGATTTACCACAATACTGTTAAGGTTTGTGTGAATTATAATTCACCTCCATGGGCGACTTACCACAATACTGGTAAGGTTTGTGAAAACTATAATGCACCTCTGTGGGCGACTTACCACGATATTAGTAAGGTTTGTTTGAGATATAATGCACCTCTGTGGGCGACTTACCACGATATTGGTAAGGTTTAAGTGAAAAATAATGCACCTTTGTAGGAGACTTACCACAATACTAATAAGGTTTATGAAAACTATAATGCAACTATGTGGGCGACTTACCACGATACTGGTAAGGTTTGTGAAAACTATAACCCACCTCTGTCGATGACTTACCACAATACTGGTAAGGTTTGTGTGAAGTATAATGCACCTCTGTGAGAGACTTATCACAATATTGGTAAGGTTTCTATGCGAACTTTTTATCCATGCTCCAAGTTTTGCGAGAAATTTTGCTTTCCCCCACTTTGCTGGAAATACTGTCATGTATCTAGTGGTATATATGAGCCATCCGATGGCTATACTGAAGAACAGTGATATTTCTTTTTGGGATGCTTTATCAATGATGATCGTTCTGGGATAGAATCTGAGCATGCTTGTCACATGTGTTTATGTCTAACTACAAGTGGGACATCATAAAATACTTTTTGCCCTCTTTACTTTACTTTGTCTTTTATCTCAAGATAAAGTAAAGTAAAGAAAAAAAATAAACTATTGGTTACAAGACCATCTAAGAGTTTGAAATCATTTAAAGGAATTTCACGGGGTATTTGCCCCCAATTTAAAAGAAAAACTCTTGAGCGTTTGGCTTTGACATCTGTAAGGCTTGATGTATCTGTTCAAGCTCAATTTGATCACGTACGTTCAATATCTGCAAGGATAAGAAATCATCTCGAATTCTGGCACAAGAAACTTTTAGTAACTCGTAAGGTATGTTATAATGTCATATATAATCATGCGGGGGTATATCTTGCCCCCTTTTATTTATTTTATGTCAATAGAATAAAACAAACTCGAAATCAGGTCTCAAGGAAACATAAACATATTTTTCTGTGCAATTTCGTGATTCGAGTTTGATATGATACAATATGCAGTAGATAGAGTGTAGATATATCATGCGGTGAGCTATTTATCTCATGCCCCCACTATTTTTGAGAAAACTCAGAAGTTTTGGGATCCATTTAAATCATATGTAGATAATTTAGTTAGTAACCATGCTGAGTCACCTTGAGGTGATTAATAAACACAAATTTTGAATTTTTGTGTGATTAATATCTCAATGTGAATAAATCATATTTCAGCATAAATTAAATACATGGTAACGTGGAATGTTGCTCCGAGCGACCCTAGAGCTAAGAAGGTTACTCCGAGCAAACATGACTAAGAAAGCTCGAGCTACAATGGATGCTGCAACTCGAGCTACTGTGGCTGAGGCAACTGGAGTCACTAAAGCAGCTCGAGGCACTATGACTGAGGAAGCTCGAGTTATAGGTTTGAGCATATTGCTAAGCTTTCAGCAAAAATATTATTCTTGACAAGGTCACCCTTAAAAATATCATCTTTAATAAGATTGTTCGAAGGGTGTCATTTTGACATTGTTACTCGAAGTTATTATTTTTGCAAGATTGCTTGAGTACATTCTCGTACTAGATTTTTTTAATGATCTTTCTCGAGACAACATAAAATAGTCGCATAATTTTGAATGGTACATACCTCTTTTTCATGGGTTTTATTTGTACGAAGTATAAAACCAAATGGTTCATCGATAAAGATCTCTCGACCTAGGCTTACCAAAGCTTCCTAAGGTCGAAGCTACTCGCAAAGTCTGTTCGAAGGTTTTAAGCCACTGACATGAAAATAAAGATCATCATCCCATTTAGTTTGTGGAGATCGTTCATAAAGGTACATGTCTTTGGAGATCACTCGACATTTCAAACCCCCAAGGTAGGTTAGTGTTATGGTTCGAAGAGATTGTTCAGAGGTTCACACGTTGCTCGGCATTTTTCCAAGGTAGGTCGAGTTTCTTGGTTCATCGAGTGAGGTCTCTATGAGCCCTCTTATGGTGGCCCGGGCTCCTCAGAGGTGAAGATCCTCGGATATAGTTGTTCAGAGATTGGAGGTTTTCTCGAGGTGGTGTTTGTTCGGAGTACCTGTTCAGTGGTAAGGTTTTCAAAGATTATTCTAAGGTTAGTCAGAGACTGAAACCAAAGATTGACCGGAGGTCAAGCCTCCTCGGAGGTCATAATGTGTTGGTTTCAAGTGGGTCGGGGGGATATTTTGAACCGTAATGCTTGGTAACATTTTTACTTTGGGTTTGAATTTGAGGCATTTTTCATGTTTCGCATTTTTCATATCGTTAGGGTTTCTTTATATGAATCGTTCCTTGTATAAATGGTTTGCCCATTTTCATATGTTTATTTTTTTGAGTCATCTGAGACTCGTGTTGGTCTGTAAAGACCTGGGGTCACTTCTTTGATAGAGACCCAGGTAAAAAAAACTCAAGGTGTATTAGAAGTGGGTCAATGAAAGTCATGAGATTTCTCGAATTTATGTCGTCGGAGAATGGGTTATGTCTCCAGATTTATTTAAACAAATACAAGACCTATATGAATGGATTGTAATGGTAGCTTGTAATTTTTTAAAAGTTCTGACATCTCTCTATACATTAATGTAAACGTGTGGTCTAACTAAGAAATTTAAAATAGTTTGGGAATATAGGCCTCTATGATCTATCTCCCAAAAGTAAACACTACCCTTGTTTTATGTGGCTAAAAAGTAGTATATATAGTGTGATGTGATGGAAAATTTTAAAAATAGTCCTTTCGAGCAGGAACTCCTTTGTTTGACAAAAGTGTACACATATATTATGATTATGTAACAAGACATATCTCCAAAGATTTTTTTTTCAAATCAATGTGCAACAGATAGAGTTGGCATAATTTATTATATATACATGTTTCATATATCTCAACGAGTTTTTATAATATTTATGAACCAATATAGGCATTATATCACACGAGGTGTATTCACTGCATTTTATAAAAATGGATGTTCAAGTCATATTTTGGCTAACCTTTGAAATAAACAGTATGTACTATTTTTTCAGCTAAGATTTAGTAACATACATCGTGAAATCTAATGTGATAATAGAAGACTAAATAATGAAATATATTAGAATACTTATCTGAAATGAGGAGTTTTCTCAACTCTTGTCGAGTTCTCCGTGGGTGCACACGAGGCGTTATGCAACCGTAATCACAAATATCTCCCCAGCGGAGTCGCCAAATGTAAGATTTGAGTGCAAATTTGGGAAAGCACCGCGTTGAGCATGTTTTAGACTTGAGCAACATTGTTGCGCCTACGTATCCATCTCGTTGTAGAATCAACATCTACGTAGTTCGTGGGTCCATATGATACGCCGAAAAACTCACTTTTTTGTGGTTTTAGTGTGAGGGGGTGACAAATCCGGTTAGCCGCCTCCAAATGTCCATATACCGTATTGAAACTATGAAAATTTGCTTGTCACTATCAAACCCATGACGGAGCTCAAGAGGTTTGTGGTGGAGAAAAGTTAGGTTTCCTCTCCTTACTTTGCTCCCAAGACCATACTCCTTGAAAATGAGGGGGGAACCCTCTTTTTATAGTAAAAGTTCCTCGAGTGGGATTGACACATGTCATGTTCTCTATGGAACCAAGTGTCCAATATTTATGGTGGCACTTGTCACAATATATGTGGTGGCATATTTAAAAGAACAAAATAAATCACTACTAACGTATTGTCTAAGGTAATTTATCAAATGCGGAGTATACATAATATATTAAATCGCGCGTTATAATATCTCAGCTCGTGTAGGGCATGAATTGTAGTAAAAGTTGATAAATCATAAATCAATATTTAATCAAATCTGTGGGGTTAATTTATTAGAGTGTTGATGGTTAATTTATTTAATCCCACTCTACAGTCTGTTTGGCTGAGGACAATGCAAAAGTCTAAGTTAGGGGGTACACGTGCCTCTTTGAACTTCATAAATTTTAAAATACCCGAAAAATGTAAAAAAATTCAAAAAAATCAAAACTTTCAAAACTTTCGAGAAAATTGAAAGATTCTAAAATGCCAAAAATATTTTTCTTCAAAATAAATAAAAATTGGAATTTAAAATCTTCAAAAATAGCACTAAATTTTTGTTTGAAGCCTTAATTTGTAAAAACATAACGCACTAAGTCGAAATTGACCAAAAACGAAATTGAGCTAAAATTAACGACTTAATGAATAAGTGCGGCGATTTTAGCCTAGTGAGATTTTTGAGCCAATCATTTTTTTCGAGTAATTAAATCATTCTGAGTTAAAAGTTAACTCAAAAATTTCTTTTAGTGTTAAAAAGTCGTCGATGATCTGTAAATCATTATTTGACCAGTTACAGAAAATGCATGAAATATTGTTTTGAAAAATCGCTAAAAATGTATGAAAAGTAAAATTAATCTCGATATGCATATGGTAATGTAATTAGTAATTCAGATAATGACTTTAGGCCATCGTTTGTTTACCCAAAAATATTATCCATCAAAAGTAATGAAAAAAATAAAAAAAATAAAAAAAAGAGAAAGATATGGAAAAAAATAGAAGGAAAAAGAAGAGAAAATGAGCAAATGACTGAAAAGGTGCCAATGGACACCGCAAGTAAATTTTCTAACGCAAGAAAATATTCTAACTTTGAAATCTCCAAACATTCCTATTTTTATCCAAAACACCTGAAAAAGTCATAATTAAGTCTAATCAACAAAATTAGTTATTGGGTGGAGAGCAAAAACACAAAAAGATAATAAAGAGACAAAACGGCGAGAATAAATAATGGTGTTTTGATGTTTTTCGATGATCGTATTTAATTCATGAGATCTTTTCACCCTAAATATTTTTGTCTTTCAAGTTGTGTGCGTGAACTTGTGTCCATTATATTTACTCTTAATATCATGCACATCGAGAGAAAATAACCACAATCTTAGTGATTCATTAGTGAGTTCATTCCATGATAATTTGAATCATAGCAAATTTTCAAAAAGTAACATAATGATCAATCGGTGGAAGTTAGCGATTTAATTCTCGGTTTCGTACACACACACTATGAATTGAGATTATCGACTAAAAATTTGAAGTGATTATTTTTCTGGAATTTAAATTGTACAATTTTTTATTATTTTGATCATTTCTTTGAGTTGTGAAAAATGAATTTTGTGGGTAAATTCACTAATACCCTCACAAGACACCACTCGTTTTACTACAGTAACCAAGGGGTTTAATGGCTTGTTGTGTATACTAAATGCAATCTCTTGCCCGCGAAAGAGGTATCATATCCCTTAGTTGTTTAAAAGTCCATTTAGACGCATTCTTTTATTCTTTTACATTTCTCGGGATGATCAAGTTATAAGTTAGGGGGATTTATATATGCATAAGTATTCCATATTTATTCCCTTAATTTTGGTATTTTTAAGGTCTCGTACAGTGCATTTAGTCTGGATTTATCTCATATTAATGATACTAACCCTTTTCGGTGAGTATTTTGTGTTTTGTATATTTCTCTCTTATTTTACTAGTAATTAGAGCAAGTGAATGGAAGAGAAAAGACGAAACGGTGAAAGAATCGAAAGAAAGGGAAGTCAAGGATAATTTTGTAATTTTTCAACCGAAACCCAGAGGAGGATCCACCTAAAAAGTTTAAGATCTTGAAATCAAAAGAATACTGGAAAAACGACACCTCAATCCGAGCTACGGTGAAGAAGTTATGCGCGTTTGAGGTTGAGAAGAAAATATAGTGGCAGATTTATAAATAAGAGAAACTCGAGCACTCAAGGCATCCTTAGGCAGAGGCTTGGAGTGAACGCATTCAGTTGCCTAGGGTGAACCGATTCAATTTTCAAATGGGTTTGGCCTTACTTGAGCGAATGGGTTCAATTTCGCTGATGCAGGCTTTTAAAATTATGCCTATCTTTTAGCCTAAGGAGTTTTAAAGTTTAAGAACTCCTCTAAATGACTTCTAACCCTTGTATTTAGTTATTAGGGGTATTTTATCCTGAAAATAATTTATTGTCAGGTTAGAAATCAAGGGGAACATGTAGGGTCAATTTTTCTTGCATTCAAATTTTAATAAAGAGCTAGATAATTTCAAGTTTTCTTTATAAGCTTGATCTTGTGCATGCCTTATGTTCTCTAGCTTTGGTAATATTATTTTATGCTTTATTCTCATTATACAATCATCATGCCTTCATGTAAATTATTTATCTCATGCGTAGTTATTACAATCTTGTTCGGCTAAATTTCTAGAGATTTGGGGAATATGAAGCCAATCTAGGCATGAGAGTTAGATATAAAATTCGAAATAATCATATATATAATTACTAGGGTTTGATATTTTGTTGAGATTAATATTTTAGGTCTATTAACTCCGTTTGTCATAGGTAACCGGAATATTTGAGGATATAATATACATGTTGACAATCTTATCATTCACGTTAATTTAATTATTGACTAAATATCGTGCGGAATAATAATCTCATATATCTAGTTCTTTGATTTGATTAATGTTTTCTTTTAATTAATTATATAATTATAGAAAATTTCGTATCTAACGAAAATACCGATGATTAGGGGGATTTGATTCCAAATACTTTTTAAAAATCCAAATTTTAGTTTTTGCTTTCTTTGAAATTAAAATTGCCCTTATTAATTAGGTTTTCTTAATTAAATAGAATTTATTCCAAAAATAGTAACCTTTTCTTTTATTTCAAGAGTCGCAACGTGGATTTTTACAAGCCTACCTTGTCATCATCATTACATTTTTATCATATTCCCTAAGGATTCGACCCCGAATAACTAGATATTACTTGAGCGAACGACTTGCACTTGAGTCGTAGTATACATGTAGCTCACACATTATATGTCGCATTTGATAAGGCTGCTTAAGATGCTAAGAAGGTGACCGACGGTGCCAAAAGCTCAATTTTGGACCTAAAGTCTAAGTCCAAGAAGGACAAAGAGGATGCCTAAACCAGGGGATGGGATAACGCATACCGCTGCTATGCAGGTGGAATACTTAAAGAATTCATCCTTCAAGGAATGATTGAATGCCATCCATACCCAGGTTAGCACTGCATTATATTTTGAGCTCTTCCTTTAGCACAACCTAGGCACTCCTCTAGAAAGAGAAGGAGGTGAATGATGAGAAGGGCATAGCTGAGTCTTCTGTGCCCCCAGAATTGACAGTGGTGGTGGCTCTCCTACAGGAGGAGGTTACTCAGGATAAAGAGGAGGTATAAATGTCTAGGGTATTTTATTTTTTCCTTTGTATTTTTTTTGGTGTAGTCTGAACAATTTCTCTTCTTGTAACCCTTGTCCACAATTTTAAATAAAATTTCCATGATTTCCAATAATGCTGTTACTTTATTCTGAATATTCTTCTACTTTCTATACTTATGCAATGTCCTATTCATTTTAGTTTAACTCTAGGAAGTTTATCCTAGTTATTACTGAGAGTGAACTCTTTAAGAGAAGTATCCAAGTATTTTGGGAATGTCATAAAGAGTGGATGAAGAGGAACTGGAGGAGGTGCTAGGCCTAGATATTTCCAATCAGACTAAGGAAGCCTACATCCATATGCATAGGTTGTTTCATCATGTCGTGGCGACCAATGCCTCCTATTATGAAATGATATTCCAACTTTATAGTGATAATAAAGAAGTAGTTGCTAGTTTGTCAGCTAACTATGAGAAGAAATTTGTCTTTCTCCAGAGTGATAGTGGTTTTGATAAAAAATTTCAAGAGTTATCCTCTGCTTTTTCATAAAAGGAGTTTATCTTAAAGTATGAGGTAAAAAGTGCACGAAAAGTGTCCATCCACTTGGAGTAAGAAAATAATATACTGAGGGATGAACTTGAGGTATAAAGAAGATTAATGATGTTGATTAGAGTGAAGGTGAATTATTTCTAGAGGAAACGAACACTCGGCTGATGGAGTAGTGTAAGACCCTAAAATATGATTAGGAAGGTTAATTACATGATTACTTATAACTTAGGAGTTATAAGTTATAAATTGGTTATGTGTGTTAAACATGTTAATTATCATGTTTAGGGAATGCATGCTCATGTGATATATGTGTTGTTTACATTAGGTGCTAATTGAGCTTATGATCGGGGATACCATGTTTAGAACCTATGATTAGTTATGTGGTTAAATGCATCATAAATTATGTTTTTAATGCATTATTATGTTTATAAAAGTAAATAAGGATGTTGATACGAAAATGGCAACGTTTGGTTGCCAAATGTGAAAGTTTTGAGATTTTCGGTAAATTGATACTTTCTTGTTCGAAGCCCAAATTAGGCGTATTAGTTTATGATTTTGGGAAAACATAAATTATGAAACTTGTATATATATGAATTAATATTATAACACAACAAACGGTGGTTTAAACAGAGGCTCGTACAAGAAGTTATACCGAAAGTACGAAACAATTGTAAATATGTCCATCCCTTAAGTGACAATTGTCTTATTAGCACACCATGTGCTATTTTTTGATTGGTTAAAGGGTGAGTGATGGTTTGGCCGACTTAAACTTAATAAAAAAAAAACTTTGTTCAGCAAATGCAGCTATGAACAAGAGTTTTGCCTAAAGAGAGAGAAAGAGAAGAAAGTTAAGGAATAAATCTTTGGAAATTTTCTATAAATCAAGGAATCCTCGTAAGGTAATTACATCTTTATTAAAGTTGATCACATGGATGAGTTCTATACTTATCATGTTTTTATTTTTGATTTGGATATATATTTTAATGATACCCATATTACTGAATTGTGTTGGAACAAGGATGGGTTAAGAACATAAGTTAAAACTGGAGCTAGGATCGTAAATGCATACTTTAAAGTCCTAAATTTACATCATCTTTTCGTAAAGCATTTTGATTTAGAAAATTCATGATTATGATGTATAGTTCTGCTAAAACATGTTTGTTATATGTTTCCATGAATTATACTCAAGGTCAAGGTTATGTATGCTTAAATATGTTAAGTTATGCCTTAATGCTTTATTTTCACCTAGTTATACTAAAAATGGAATAAATCATGGAATACTTATTAGAATTGAGTGATTCAAGTTGGAGAGTAAAATATACTCATACATGTATAACATATCCGAAAATTGTGTAAAAATACCAAGGAATGAAACCTTTGTGATAGTTTGAAGTTTTGGTTTAAAATCTTCCCTAAAGGAGCAAGAATGCATACCAGGTGTTTGACGTTTTGATCGACATAGAAAATGAGCCCGAAAAATTATGAAACCTT
This sequence comes from Sambucus nigra, assembly GCA_949130495.1. Taxonomy (NCBI): domain Eukaryota; kingdom Viridiplantae; phylum Streptophyta; class Magnoliopsida; order Dipsacales; family Adoxaceae; genus Sambucus; species Sambucus nigra. The sequence goes on along the minus strand of OX422212.1, from coordinate 186,690,090 downwards.
AATTTTGTATCATTAAATATGTTTAATGATATTGGGTGGAATATCATGCAAAGTTAAATTGTATAAAAATTATGAAAATTCCAGGAATTTTAAGTTGTGTTGTTGTTGTTGTTGTTCTTGAGAAACGATTTGGAAAAGGTTGTAATATAATGGGCATAACTTTGTCTAGCGAATTCAAAAATTAATTCCGTAAATTGTGTTAGAACCCTAATTAATTTTGTGTTATTAAAATGTAAAGTATCATATTTAATTTCTCTTTAGTTATTTCTGATTGACCAAATGGTGTGATGTATTACTGGGTTTGATGTTAATCGGTGTATTCAAATACTAATGACATTGACTTGTTAGGTGGGGAAGCAGCTAATACTACCATACCAAGGAAGTAGTTTGGTATTAATCTTAGCACCAAATCCAAGGTGAGTGACCTGTCCTATGAAATATAGATACTTATATGTTCATATGGAAATGTGTAGTTAAACACATGTGTTAAAATGTTTATGGGAGTGATGTCGTATTTAGAAAACATATATATATGATTAAAAATGTTAAACGATGTTATATAATGATATGGACTAGTGAGTCCTTTATCTAATGTTAAGGACTGGTAGGTCCTACGGGATGCAGCGACCCCATTATCCCAATTTAAAGGTTTGTTGTACTCTGGCCTAATTAGGGGATTTGGTGTTCCCCATTAACTGGGAGTTAATTGGACTGGCGGGTCGAGGCTTGCGAGAGTCACACAATTCCTATTGGGTTATAACATTAAAAAATAAAAATGGTTATTTGAATTGGTTATATGTGTGGAATATGGTCATTCACTAAGCTTGTGTTTCTTACACTCCTATAATGCTATGTTTCAGGTACGCCTATCAATTGGAGTTCACTGCCAAGTTAGGACCTTAAAATGGGGGAGTGACGGATATCTAGTATAGGTTGAATATCAAGAATCTTGTTGTGTAAATATTAAAATAAATATCTTTGTTATGTAAAGTTGTGTAGTACTTATAGGTTACATGTAATTGTAGTTATGTTTTCATCTACACATACCTTTGAAAAAAAAATCTCATGCTATTTTTCCTTAGAGATTTAAATTAAAGCATTGTTTATGGTTTAAGGCAATTTATCGCTAATTAACAAGGATGAGTTTAACTTAATTAAGTCGGGGAACGACAACTTGGTATCAGAGCGTGGTTATTAGGTTCTGGACTGGGTGTGAGGGTATAGATTGGCAGTGGACACTTGAACGTGAGTTTGCTATGTGTTTGGATTTTGACTAACAATGTTAATATTAAACTGCTGCTATTGTATTTGATTTAAGTTAATTATATTGCAGTGAGTGATGTATCCACGTGAGTTGCATGATAGAGCAGAGGGTGAGGCATCCTATATACCTAATAGTCAGCAAGGACATAGACATATTGAAGTGGATGAACCAGAGGTGCAAGAACAACCTATTGATGATGTGGGAAGAATATTACGTGCTGTGGCACAATTGGTGGAAGAAGAAAGAGGTGGAGTACATGGCGGTGGTAGGGATAAATTGCATGAGAGTTTCATGAAGTTAAGTCCTCCGGCATTTACGCGGACTACGGATCCGTTAGTGGAAGAGGGGTGGATTCGAAAAATGGAAACAATATTGAAGGTGATTGAAGTGAGAGATGAACAAAAGGTTTTGTTAGCAACCTTTAGATTTGAGGATGATGCAAAGTTATGGTGGGATGCTATAGAGAGGTTACTTACGACGATTGGGGGAGTAGTGCCAACAAATCCTACACCAATTACATGGGAGAGGTTTGTGAATGTGTTCTTTGAAAAATACTTCCCAAGGCTTTACAGGAAAGAGAAAGAAGAAGAAGAGTTTATCATGCTGAAATAAGGTAACCGAATGGTGGCAGAGTATGAAAATTTATTTATATCCTTATCCAGATTTGCACTTGATTTGGTGAGGATAGAAGAAAGTAAATGTGATCGGTCTCAGTCTAGGTTGAATGTATATATAAAAAATATGGTTGCTAATATGAAGATCACAGATTATGTGGATCTGGTGGACAGAGTTATGGTATCTGAAAAGTCAATAAATGAGATGCAAGCCGAACATTGGAAGAAAGCTAGATATGAGAGTACGAAGTCATATAGATGGGAGGCGGGAACCTCATCTCAAGGTGTAGCACGAGGAGTATCTAAGGGACACGAATTTAAAAATAATAGAAGTGCACGTGGAAGATTTCAGGCTCGAGGTGGAAGGACTGGGATGAGTCGGTCAGAAAATGTATCTGTAATGGGACTGAGGGCCGTGTTTTGTTTTAGATGTGGTGGTTAAGGGAACATGTCTCGAGAGTGTACAATAGCTGAGACGACGCCTTTGTGTTTCCATTGTCATCAATCGGGGCACTTACGAAACAATTGTCCAGCGATGGGAGCTACAACTTCAGTTGGTAGTGTCACAGTAGGAGATAGGATTTCTACACCGAAAGTACACATGGGAGGTAGAGGAGGCGTGTCTCAAAACCAAGGCCAAGGCAGTGTGTTTCCACTGATGCAACAAGATGCACAAGCTATGCCTAACGTAGTAACAGGTACACTTCCTATTGGTGATAAAGATGCTTATGTGTTGATAGATCCTGGTTCAACACATTCTTTTGTGTCTTTACTTTATCTGTTGCATCTTAATAAACCATTATCATCATTAGATTCTGGTTTAGCTATTGTTACTCCAGTGGGGGGGTTGGTTTTTATTGAGAGGGTATATAGGGAGTGTGTGGTGCGAGTGGGTGAAAAAGAATTACTAGTTGACTTATTACCTATCGATATGCATGACTTTGATGCGATATTGGGTATGGATTGGTTAGCTTCATATCATGTATGTTTAGATTGCTTTAGAAAGGAGGTAGTGTTTCGATTACCGGGTGAACCTGAATTTAAATTTACTGGGGAACGAAGTGTCACTCCAACATGTTTGATTTCTGCTACAAAATGTTATGAACTTCTAAAGAAAGGATGTGAGGGTTATCTTGCCCATGTGGTGGACACGCGACAAGAGGATGTAAAACTATCAAATATACCGGTAGTTAATGAGTTTGCAGAATCTTCCCAGAAGAACTACCAGTGCTAGCACCTGACCGTGAGGTAGAATTTGAGATTGAGTTGGTACCAGGCACTACACCAATATCTATTGCACTATATCGTATGTCACCTGCATAATTAAAAGAGATAAAGATACAGTTGCAAGATTTGTTAGATCGGGGTTTTATAAGGCCTAGTGTATCACCGTGGGGAGCCCCAGTATTGTTTGTGAAAAAGAAAGATGGAACCATGAGACTTTGTATCGATTATCAGCAATTGAATAAGGTGACTATCCGTAACAAATACCCACTACCCCGAATTGATGACTTGTTTGATCAATTACAAGGAGCCAAAGTTTTTTCCAAGATAGATCTTAGATCCGGATATCATCAATTGAAAGTAAGAGACTGTGATATTTCTAAAACTGCTTTTCGTTCCAGGTATGGACATTAAGAATTCATTGTCATGCCATTTGGGTTGAAAAATGCACCAGCTGTATTCATGGATTTGATGAATCGTATATTTCACCCATACGTGGATTCTTTTGTTATTGTCTTTATTGATGATATTTTGATATATTATCGTACTAGGGATGAGCATGAACACCACCTGCGTGTTATTTTACAAACCCTGCGAGAAAAGCAGTTGTATGCTAAATTTTTTAAATGTGAATTTTGGCTAGACAGGGTAGTATTTTTGGGGCATGTTATTTCTGCTGATGGTATTTGTGTTGATCCCAATAAGGTAGAAGCAATAATGAATTGGGAAAGGCCAACTAGTGTGACAGAGGTACGTGGCTTTTTGGGATTGGCGGGCTATTACAGAAGGTTTATACCGGGGTTTTCTTCTATTGCATTGCCATTGACTAAACTTACCAGAAAGGAGAACAAGTTTGTGTGGAGTGGTGATTGTGATCAAACCTTTGAAAATTCAAAGGGTAAGTTGACATCAGCTCCAGTATTGACTATCCCAACAGGTACAGAAAGTTTAGTTATTTATAGTGATGCTTCGTATCAAGGGCTTGGATGTGTATTAATGCAGCATGGAAAGGTAATTGCTTTTGCTTCTCGACAGTTAAAGATACATGAACGTAACTACCCTACTCATGATCTCGAGTTAGCTGCAGTAGTTTTTGCATTACAGATCTGGAGACATTACTTATATGGTGTTAGTTGTGAAATTTTTACTGACCATCAAAGCTTAAAATACTTGTTTACTCAAAAAGACTTGAACTTAAGGCAAAGAAGGTGGATGGAACTTATAAAAGATTATGATTGCACGATACATCACCATCCGGGTAAAGTTAATATTGTTACCGATGCTTTAAGCAGAAAATATCGAGGCATAGTATCTTGTATTCATTGTATTCGAGTTGACCTGCTGAGAGAGTTAGCTTTAATGGGGGTGGAATTAACTTTGAATGAGTCTTACGAAATAGTAGCACATTTAAATGTTAGACCCACGTTAATTGACTGGATAAAACAAGCACATGCAGGAGATGCAGAATTGGAGAAAGTTAGAGATAATATGAAAAAGGGTAAAGCAAATGAATTTTCTACTCGGGATGATGACATTGTTATGTACGGTAACCGTTTGTGTGTACCTAATGTGCCTGATTTAAAAAGAACGATTTTAGAGGAAGCGCACTGTTCTTTATATGCTATGCATCCAGGGAGCACGAAACTGTATAGAGATTTGAAACAATGTTATTGGTGGTCGGGAATGAAACACGACATTGCAGATTTTGTTGCTAGATGTTTAGTTTGCCAACAGGTGAAGGCAGAGCATCAGAAGCCAAGTGGTTTACTACAACTATTGCCTATTCCTGAGTGGAAATGGGAACATGTTACTACAAATTTTTTTGTAGGTTTACCAAAATCATCCCGAGGGTTTAATTCTATTTGGGTTATCGTTGATAGGTTGACTAAGTCTGCACATTTTTTTCCTGTTAAAGCCACTTACTCCATGGATAGATATGCAAAAATATATGTAGATGAGATTATTAGATTGCATGGTGCACCAGTTTCTATTATTTCTGATCGAGATCCTAAGTTCACTTCTCACTTTTGGCCTAGTTTACAACAAGCTTTGGGGACTAAATTGAAATTTAGTACAGCTTTTCACCCTCAGACTGATGGGCAGTCAGAAAGAACGATCTAGACACTCGAAGACATGTTACGAATTTGTGTATTGGAGTTCAAGGGCAGTTAGGATGAACACTTGCCACTAATAGAGTTTGCTTATAATAATAGCTATCATTCGAGTATTGAGATGGCTCTTTATGAAACCTTGTATGGGAGAAAATGCAGAACTCCAGTGTGTTGGACTGAAGTAGGAGAAAGAAAACTACTTGGGCCAGAAATCGTACAGCAAACTACTGAAAAGATAAATCTTATCCATATTCACTAGAAGGTGGCGCAAAGTAGACAGAAAAGTTATGCAGACAACCGAAGGAAAGAATTTAAATTTGAGGAAGGTGATCGAGTATTCCTACGTGTTTCTCCTTGGAGAGGGGTTATGAGATTCGGGAAGAAGGGAAAGTTAAGTTCCAGGTACATTGGCCCTTATCAGATAGTAAAACGGGTTGGAGCTCTAGCTTATAGGTTGGCATTACCACCAGAGTTGTCTCGGATACACAATGTTTTTCATATATCCATGTTACGTAAGTATGATCCCGATCCTTCACATGTGTTTATTTCACAACCGATAGAGCTTCAAGATGACTTAACCTACATGGAGGAACCCATTGCTATTGTCGATCGAAAGGAGCAAGTGTTGCGTAGTAAAACCATTTCACTAGTTAAAGTGATGTGGAGAAGTCAGAATGTACAGAATGCCACCTGGTAAGGGGAGGATAACATGAAGAAGCAATATCCTCATCTATTTGGTAAGTTTCTTATGCGTTAAATTTCGAGGACGAAATTTTTATAAGAGGGGTAGAATTGTAAGGCCTAAAAACATCATTAGGAAGGTTAATTGCATGATTAATTATAACTTAGGAGTTATAAGTTATAAATTGGTTATGTGTGTTAAACATGTTAATTATCATATTTAGGGAATGCATGCTCATGTGATATATGTGTTGTTTACATTAGGTGCTAATTGAGCTTATGATCGGGGATACCATGTTTAGAACATATGATTAGTTATGTGGTTAAATGCATCATAAATTATGTTTTTAATGCATGATTATGTTTATAAAAGTAAATAAGGGTGTTGATACGAAATTGGCAATGTTTGGTTGCCAAATGTGAAAGTTTTGAGATTTTTGGTAAATTGCTACTTTCCTGTTCGAAGCCAAAATTAGGCGTATTAGTTTATGATTTTGGGAAAACATATATTATGAAATTTGTATATATATGAATTAATATTATAACACAACAAACGTTGGGTTAAACGGTGGCTCGAACAAGAAGTTATACCGAAAGTACGAAACAATGGTAAATATGTCCATCCCTTAAGTGACAATTGTCTTATTAGCACACCATGTGCTATTTTTTTATTGCTTAAAGGGTGGGTGATGGTTTGGCCGACTTAAACTTAATAAAACAACCACTTTGTTCAGAAAATGCAGTCATGATCAAGATTTTTGCCTAAAGGGAGAGAAAGAGAAGAAAGTTAAGGAATAAATCTTTGGAAATTTTCTATAAATCAAGGAATCCTCGTAAGGTAATTACATCTTTATTAAAGTTGGTCACATGGATGATTTCTATACTTAAATTGTTTTTATTTTTTATTTGGATATATATTTTAATGATACCCATATTACTGAATTGTGTTGGAACAAGGATGGGTTAAGAAAATAAGTTAAAACTGGAGCTAGGATCGTAAATGCATACTTTTAAGTCCTAAATTTACATCATCTTTTCGTAAAGATATTTTGATTTAGAAAATTCATGATTATAATGTATACTTCTGCTAAAACATGTTTGTTATATGTTTCCATGAATTATACCCAAGGTCAAGGTTATGTATGCTTAAAAATGTTAAGTTATGCCTTAATGTTGTATTTTCACCTAGTTATACTAAAAATGGAATAAATCATGGAATACTTATTGGAATTGAGTGATTTAAGTTGGAGAGTACAATATACTCATACATGTATAACATATCCGAAAATTGTGTAAAAATACCAAGGAATGAACCCTTGGTGATAGTTTGAAGTTTTGGTTTAAAATCTGCCCTAAAGGAGCAAGAATGCATACTAGGTGTTTGACGTTTTGATCGACATAGAAAATGAGCCCTAACAATTATGAAACATTAATTTTGAATTATTAAATATTTTTAATGATATTGGGTGGAATATCATGCAAAGTTAAATTGTATAAAAATTATGAAAATTCCAGGAAGTTGAAGTTGTGTTGTTGTTTTTCTTGTTCTTGAGAAACGATTTGGAAAAGGTTGTAATAAAATGGGCATAACTTTGTCTAGCGAATTCAAAAATTAATTCCGTAAATTGTGTTAGAACCCTAATTAATTGTGTGTTATAGAAATGTAAAGTATCATATTTAATTTATCTTTAGTTATTTCTGATTGACCAAATGGTGTGATGTATTACTGGGTTTGATGTTAATCGGTGTATTCAAATACTAATGACATTGACTTGTTAGGTGGGGAAACAGCTAATACTACCATACCAAGGAAGTAGTTTGGTATTAATCTTAGCACCAAATCCAATGTGAGTGACCTGTCCTATGAAATATAGATACTTATATGTTCATATGGAAATGTGTAGTTAAACACATGTGTTAAAATGTTTATGGGAGTGATGTCGTATTTAGGAAACATATGTATATGATTAAAAATGTTACGCGATGTTATATAATGATATGGACTAGTGAGTCCTTTATCTAATGTTAAGGACTGGTGGGTCCTACGGGATGCAGCGACCCCGTTATCCCAATTTAAAGGTTTGTTGTACTCGGGCCTAATTAGCGGATTTGTTGTTCCCCATTAACTGGGAGTTAATTGGACTGGCGGGTCGAGGCTTGCGAGAGTCACACAATTCCTATTGGGTTATAACATTAGAAAATAAAAATGGTTATTTGAATTGGTTATATGTGTGGAATATGGTCATTCACTAAGATTGTGTTGCTTACACTCCTATAATGTTATGTTTCAGGTACGCCTATCAATTGGAGTTCACTGCCAAGTTAGGACCTTAAAACGGGGGAGTGACGAATATCTAGTATAGTTTGAATATCAAGAATCTTGTTGTGTAAATATTAAAATAAAGATCTTTGTTTTGTAAAGTTGTGTAGTACTTATAGGTTACATATAATTGTAGTTATGTTTTCATCTACACATACCTTTGAAAAAAATATCTCATGCTATTTTTCCTTAGAGATTTAAATTAAAGCATTATTTATGGTTTAAGGCAATTTATCGCTAATTAATAAGGATGAGTTTAACTTAATTAAGTCGGGGCACGACAAGTAGCTAGAGAGACTGACAAAATCAAAGGGGGTCAAGCATCCAGACAAGTTGTTGTCGCTTAAGGAAGAGAGAAAATAATATATTATGGTCGACCAAGCAATTCTAATAAGGAACCAGTCAGTCGGTCGACTAATGGAGTAGTTATAGAGACTGACAAAATCAAAGGGGGGTTAAGCATCAAGGCAAGTTATTGTTAGTGTTCATTTTTTGAGGAAGAACGAACAAAATATACTCTGGCCAACCAACCAAGCTTGATAAAGAACCAATTGGCTACCATAAAAAGATTGAATGAGAAGTTTGATCGTCTTACTTATCACTTTCATAAGTAGCCTTTCACCATCTGGATGGATGGCTATAACAAAGCTTTAGCACAGATGGACGAGGAGCTGGAACAAGCCCAAAGATAAGGTTTTAATGGAGATGGATCAATTCTCTCACTGTTGTGAAGGTGCTGAGGGAAAACACTCTATGGTATGTGCGTGATCTAGGATGCTTGGTGCAACCTACTCATCCATTTAAGCTGAATACTATATGGATTCCTACAAATGCAATCCCCATTAGCCTGATTGGAAAATACCTAGAGAATTATGGTCTGCACGGAGACTATGTACGTAGTCGGTCACTGTGCTTGGTGGATAGACCCAATTCTGGCAATCAATCCAGACATAGAGAGTTGAAATTAATATTTATTTCTTCTACATTGGATCTTCCCCCTACTGGTATGGAGAATGTCCTTGAAAAATGCCAAGTAGAATAAGCAGTTTATGTTTTTTATCCTTTCCTTGTAATAGCGCATACTGGACATTTACTTGAAAAGATATAAATATAATGAACTATTTGAATAAAAAATTCCCTTTAATAAAACTTGGATTACTTCGTTGTATGAATCCGGCCTACTAGTAGTTTAGTCTTACGATTATGTGTTCGACGTTAAGCCGAATAATCTGCCTTACTGTTTACCCTCTTGGATGAACACAAGATGCCCTTCCTTAAGTTCAGCTAACGTTCCTTTATTCGTGGTCGCTCAAACGGATCTTGTCGTTTTGACCAAACGTTCACATTAGTTACCATTGGAGACCAAATGTTTTAGGAATTTTTCTTAATTCGGTCTAGTAAAACTTCTTGTTCTTGACATTGATGAGTCATATATAAAGTTTTATGTTTAAAACTTCTCATTCGTGACTTGTCAAAGACGAATTCATACGTGAAGTTTTTTATTTGACTTTTTGGGACTAGTAGTAAGTGATTAGTTTGTTCTTTATTGTTTGAGATTGTAAGTCTACCACTTTCGAAAAAAATAAAAATAAAACATGAAAAGGAAACTAACTTGTTGATGAGACTGGGTATTCTTTATTGAAAGCATAAATAAATTACAAAAACAGTGAGAGACTATATTCTAACTGGCCACTAAGAGTATTTCCTTAAGTTCTCAGCATTCCATAGGTTTTTGAATTTTTCTTCTCTAGGGTTTCCAGACAATAAGTACCTATTCGAAAAACTGCAAAAATACGGTCTGGACTATTCTAATTTGCCTCTAATTGGTTTCCTTTCTACAGCACTTTGTTTAACACGCAATCCTCTTCTTTAAGATTGCTTGGCTTGACCCTTCTGTTGTCGAATAGAGCAGTTGGTTGTTGGTACACTACCACACATAATGTGTCATTTTCTCTCACTTCCTCATCTATGTCTAAGTCTAATATTTGCATGAAGTCGCTCTTGGGGGAATCAAAGTTAATTACTCTATGAATGGACAGACCAATCTCTATTGGGACCACTTCCTCTGTCTCAATTGCCAACATGTAGAGGGTCACAACGATAGTTGTCCTTGGCGTGGTCCTATAGGCCTAGAGTGCACATTATAAATCTAGCTTCCTTTAGCATCATCCAACCTTTTCTTCAGTCCGTTGAGCAAAGTTTTCTTAGTCACCTCTGTTTGGCCATTACACCGAAGATGTACAGGAGCAAAATGAAACTTTTTAATCTTGGACTGAATACAATAATATTCAAATTCCTTGTTATCAAACTATTTTTCATGGTCAGTGATAAAGGCATATGGCATACCATATCGCATATGATGTCCTTCCATATAAACTGAAAGACTTTTTTCATAGGGAATGTCTATAAGAGGCTCAGATTCAACCTACTTAGGGAAATAGTCCATGGAAACGACTAAGTATTTGAACCTTCATCTCATCTTCGAAAGTAGGCTAATGATGTGATGAAAAATGTATGTGCTACGTGTGTACCTATGGCTTAAGTTCAAGTTTAAGTTCGTCGCTCAAGTAATACTAGGCAAGTCAGGGTCAAATCCTCAGGGAATAGGATGTAAAATGAAATGACGACGACAAGGTAGGCTTCTAAAAATCTAGGTTGCGACTCGCAAAATAAAAGAAAAGGTGATTTATTTTTGGGATATATTTTACTTAATAAAGAAAACCTAACTAGAAAATGAATTTTTAGTTTAAGAGAAAGCAAAAATTGAAATTTGGATTTTTAAAAACTATTTGGAAAAAAATTAAGGCAAGGTCTAATCCCCCGAACCGTAGGTATTTTCGTTAGCTACAAGATTTTCTAAAATTACATATTTAATTAAAAGAAATATTAATCAAATCAAAACACTTAATAAATGACAATATTACGTCGCATGATATTTAGTCAATAATTAAACTAACGTGAATGACATGATTGTCGACACGTATATTATATCCTCAAACACTCTGGTTGCCTACGACAAATGGAGTTGAGAGGAATAAAATATTAGTATTAGAAAAATATCAAACCCTGGTAATTTTATATATGATTATGTCTAATTTTATATCTAACTCTCATGCCTAGGTCGGGCTCATGTTCCCAAACTCTCTAAAAATTTAGCCGGACATAATTATAATAATTACGCATGAGATAAATGATTTGTATAAAGGAATGGTGATTAAATAATCAGAATGAAGGATAAAAATAATATTACTAAATCTAGAGAACATAATCGTGAACAAGATCAACCTTCTAAATAATAATGGTAATTAACTAGTCCTTTACTAAAATTTACATCCAATAATATCTTGAAATTGCTCTTAGATGATCCTCTTGATTTCTATCCTTACTATGAATTATTTTCATGATAAAAGACTCTTAATAACTAAACAAAAAGGTTAGAAGTAATTTATAAGAGTCCCTAAACTCTAAAACTCCTTAGGCTAAAAGATAGGTAGAATCTTAAAATCTCGCATCAGCGAAAGCGAACCCATTCGCTTAGGCAAGGTTGAACCCATTTAAAAATCAAACTAGTTTGCCCAGGGCATCCAAATGGGTTCATTCCAAGGCTCTACTTAAGAATGCCTTGTGTGCTCGAATTTATCTTATTTACAATTCTTCCATTAGATTTTCTTCTCAACTTCAAACGCGCATGACTTTTTCACTGTAGCTCGAATTGTGGTGCCATTTTTCCAGTATTCTGTTGATTTCAAGATATTCAACCTTTCAGTTGGCTCCTCCTCTAGGTTCCAGCTGAAAAATTATGAAATTTTCCTTGACTTCCCTTTCTTTCGATTCTTTCATTCTTTCAACTTTTCTCTTCCATCCACTTGAACTAATTAATTGTAAAATAAGAGAGAAATACACAAAATAGGAAATACTCCCCCGAAAAAGGTTAGTAATATAAATATGACATAAATTTGGTCTAAATGCACTGTATGGGACCTTAAAAATATTGAAATTAATGGATATGGAATATTTATGCCTAATCGGCCGATAAAGTTCACCCACATGGCAAAGGTCCACGGAGATGTGATAGGGATGATATTAGATCTAGGTATCCTTTGAATTATAGCAAACCTCTTACATTTATCACAACGTCTTGCATAAGCAGCACAATCTACTTTCACGGTTAGCAAATAATACCCTTGTGTAGCAATTCACCTGACTAATGATCTTCCTATCAAATGGGCCCCACAAGACCCCTCAAGTATTTTTTAATCAAATTTTGCACCTCTGTTGGGTGGACACATCTGAGTAGTGAGACAATGAATCCTCTCTTGTATAAAATTCCTCCTTCCATAACATAGCAAGCTACTTTGTACCTTAATTTCCTTTCTTCTTTTGGATCGGTCGACAGGATGCCTCTCTTAATATACTTCTTGATTAGATCCATCCATAAGGGACGTAAATCCAATGTGATTAGGTTGATGATTTCTTTATCGACGATTCTATGCTTGAGGACGTCTACCGAAATGGTCCTCCTTAATTTAGTTTTGGTCGCAAAAGTAAATCGAGGGAGTGCGTCTTCTCAAATGTTGTCAATCCTTGAAATTATATCCATCTTAACTGCCTAGAACTTATATATTTTGTCTTGTGCTTTGGCCAAGTACTTCGTCATAAAATCTCCTTTGACCCCGTATACTCTCAACACTTGATTGACAACACTACACAAAAACTGTCGACTTGTCATGGCCATTGACCGTGATAAGTCTAGGGGTGACAACTGCCTTTGTCACGATCCTGTCATGGTCTTTGACCTTGATAATTTTTTGTCACGGTCAAAGACAGTGATAGTACCGTGACAAGCTAAAAAAAATTATCACAGTCAAAGTTTGTGACAACTAAACTTGACACGATCTTTGATCATGATAATTATAACACTATTAAAAAAACTGCTAGGCTGCCCAACAGTATATTTGTACCTATTATAACAAAATTGTACATGTTCAAACATCATATATCCATATAATATACAAATAGTATACAAAATCATGGCATATATAATCCATATCTAAATAAAATAGAAATGAAAACATCCATATCCAAACCAACATGTACCAAAATAAAAAAAATACAAATACAATCCAATATTCAAATAAAAAAAGATAGAAATGACGTCAATCGTCAACATGTCAAATGAGGAAGGAAGGCCACGGGACATATGAATTGAGACACCCCGCAATATGTTGAACGCTACATTATTCGCTCAATCACAAAGGTGAGTTCTACTTTCCCTCCACCATAGGCGTGGTGTGCACTCTTGCCTTAATGTCTTGGAGGAAATGTCCATGAATCGGCATACCCGGCAGGAAGCTCGGATCCCTCAACCCCCTCATAATCAGCAGTCCATAATATATGTCGAGTAGATGCACGCTCGACCAACCGAGGGTTGACATAGGTCGGTCGACGGGGGTCACGATAGGTAATGGATCATCACATGTCACCGAGTCCATACATATCGGTAATGAAGCAATGGCGTCAAAATCCTCGTGCTCGTCCTCATCCTCATCCTCGTTTAGCTCTGCCACCTTCTTCTTCTCCTTCCACTTTCCCTTACCCTTGACCTTGACCAACCGATGCTTCATGAAGGCATACATATCTAGGATCGTCGCCTCCAACCTTGATAGCTTATCGTCGTGAGAGTACACCTTATGTGCCAACCGACTTTTGCTCGTCTCCATGTCGATGATCCTAGACTTCCTCACCCGCGAGATCCTAGACTTCCTCACCCCCGGCACTTGGTTGAGTGCTTTCGTAGCCAAAGATGCTTTGTCAGCATCAGATTGCGACTCATGTACTTCCTTAAGCTTTGCCTGAAAAACAAAAAGTACACGATTAGTTAATTAATTAAATAAAAAAATTATAACATAATTAAAAAAATTAAACATTTATAACTTACAATGGTGGTTGCGACACTTGGGGACACCTCCTTGTCATTGCCCTTTTTTGTCTGAATTGCCACATAAACATCGAGTCTATGTGGCCTACCCCCAGGGACACTCCTTGTGTCTCAAAATAAAATAATACAGAATTAGTAAGTAACACAAAGTAATGCTAAATTAAAGTAACTAAAATTAAAGAAAAATAAAAACTTACCATCATGTGCTCCACCTCGGCGCAAGACGTTCGCCTGGAGTAATGCACATCCAACTTTTTTGCTCGGTTGTTCCTCCCCGATTGGCGAGATGCCAGTTGTCACTCATTGGTCTCATTGTCGATAAAATTTTGCCACGATTGTAATGAGATCGGCTCCTTGGGGGGACGATTTCACGGCGTCTCAGAATGGACTCCCGGGTCTTCCCAAAGTACCGTGCCCACAAATTCTTCTTCCATATCTTATATTGATCCCTCAATTGCTCCCACGTGGAGTCGTGGAGATATGCGGGCAGGCCGAATTGTTCATGTCAAAAAATGCAAACCAAAAGTAAAGTAAGTGTTACATTAATAAATATAAATATAATTATAAATATTAAATAGACAACCTGTCGTGCCCCCCAGATGTTCATCTTGAGGTCAATAGGCACGGCCCTCCAATCAGTGTACCCCAGGCCAACAATTTCCTTCAACAACTCTAGCGCTCTAGCTAATAATGTCGTCTTATTCTTGACGATGGACCCCAATTTGCCCCATTTAGGGGCTTACTAGCTGAGGAGCCCTCATCGCCTCCGCTACTACGCCCTGATGAAGTCATTTTCAGCAAAAATTATTAGTAGTAGTACAAACATGCATATGAACTTTGAATTAATGCTCAAATCTGATAATAACAATACATACCAATACTAATACCAATTTATACCAATTTCAATTTATACCAATACCAATACCAATTGACACTAATTTATACCAGTACAAAATTCAATTTACACACACGCACACTGCCCCCCCCCCCCCCCCCATGCACACACACTCATGGGTCAGGGACTTTAAATTAAAGCATTAAATTGATTAAAATTCTAATTGACAAATAATTGTTTAAATTTCGGGTTATCATAAAAAATGGTCAAGTACAAATGAATAAAAAACATTAAAATGATCAAGTACAAATGAATAAAAAACATTAAATTTTCATTCGATAATGATAAATCACTAGAATAACACAACCACTGGTCATTACAAATAATTTGAATACTTATTACAAATCAAAAAATTGTTTCAAATTCAAGTTATCACAAAAAACGGATTGATATTCGATAGGTGCAGTCAAGTCATCCACACTACTGTTTAGATGCCTTGGGGCATGTAGGACGATTGACAATGGCTCGTTGTTGATATACTCTGAGTAAAACACTTTCTTGACCTTTTGAAAAAAAAACAAATGGCTTATCGCTCACGTGTTCATTTCTCTTCAACTTAGACATGTCAACCATGATCAAATTGGTGTCAGGATCAACTTTATGAGCATTTTTATCCTCAACTCTTACCAAATCGCAGTAAAATACAACCTTTTTGAAGTTTACGTAGTCCAATTCAAATATATTTTGAATTACACCATAGTAAGTTATTTTAGCTTCAATGAGGTTTTTATTTTTTGCACTCGCTCGAAAGAAAGTAAGAGCCTTGTATGAAATGCTCGAGTATTGTACATTTGTATTTTCCTCGTACACCCTTGCACCAAATACGTAACCGTTTAATCGATAATTTTTATACTCTTATGCCATGAACAAGGGTCCAGTGGCTAGATGAGCAAGCCTTGATGTCGCATCACCCGTCTTTAATTAATAAGGTTGGTTGTAAAGCTTTCTTGTAATGTGAAATTTAATGACAACCATTTTTATTATAATTACCTCGTGTGACAACCACAACCTAAATTCGCTGTCTGATTGTGCCATTGTTTTTCATCTTTTATTGTTCTCACATGCTTCATATATTATGCATAGATCATGACGAACGTATTACAAAATTAATCATGTAAAAGTTAAAATAATTTAAACTTACTTTTTTCATTCTTTGACATCTTCATGTGTGTCAAATAGATAATGAGCTACTTCTTCACATTGCAAACTCGTTAATTTCACTCATTTTCCCATCACATGATCACCCTCATCGGCGAACTCATCATTGTCATCCACGCTGGTCAAGTCGGGCATATATATCCGAGTGTAGATTGATGACTCCACTGTGATGTATTCCTCTGCAATTGATCCTTCAATGTATCGTGTATTCTTGACGTAGTCTTTGAAAAATTTCATCAATCTTTCAAATGGATACATCCATCGATATCTAACTGGGCCACAAAGAAGTGCCTCGTCGCATAGGTGTACCAATAAAAGAACACTTATGTCAAAGAAAGATAGGGGAAAGTACTTCTCCAAGATATAAATCACTTCGTTCATCGCCAATTTTGCGGCCACTATGTGATCTCGATTGACTACCTTCTCACATAAAATTGAGAAGCGTGAACAAATTTTCATAATAGCCCTCCGCAAATCCTTGTGCTTGGAGAAACAGTGCTTAAACAATAGAGTAACCAATTGCATGATCACATGCCAATCATGGGACTTACACTTATGTAAATCATGGGTGGCATAATTCACAATCCTTTGCAAGTTGGGCAAAAAATTATATGGAACTTTCAAATTATATATTGTGTCTAAAATCACCTTCCTTTCCTCACTCGTCAAAGTAAACGCACCACGGGAAATTATTGTCCTTCCCCTGCTATCTTCTTTCAACCATTGTTATGGCTTAAGTTTTAACTCTTTAAGGTCTTTTCATGCATTTTCTCCATCCTTCGAATGACTCCTCCCAAGCCATGTGCCCACAATATGTTCAGCGATGTTCTTCTCTGCGTGCATCGCATCCAATACATGGTGCACCGACTTATTCTTCCAATAACGCAAGTCAAATAAAATTGACCACCTATACTATGCCTTTCTTATCTTAGTTTCATTCCCAGTTAGGGTCTTCTTATGCTTGGCATTCTTAAATTTAGGATTCTTACCTGGCATATTAGGGCCACAATCAGAAATTTACTTTCAATTTCTGAGCCTGAAAGTATTCTCAACCGTAGCCTATGTTTAACCCCGATCGGTAAAAAATTGGAACCTTTCTCAAATCTAAAACTATGAGAGGGGGGTAAAAAACTCATATGGAAATGGTACACATTTTTTTAGCTAGCGAGGAGACAAAGAGATTCAGTCTCCTCTCTATAAATTGGACACCCCAAATAACCATGTACTACACAACCGGATAATGTCCCATAAGTTGGAAAATCATGAATTTCCCACATCAACTAGCTTTCAGCATAAACTCTTCTTTTCTACAAGAGTCAAATGCTTGCACACCCTCTTCCTATAGATCATTTAATTCTTCTATCAACGGAGCTATGTAGACATCGATGTCCTCACTTGGTGCCTTCGGCCCAAGGATCAACAAAGACGACATCAAAAATTCAGGTCACATACACTGTGAAGGAGGGAGGTTGAGTGGGGCTAGGATCACTGGCCATACACTCTGATTGGTTCTTAGATTTACAAATGGATTGAAACTATCTGTTGATATTGCCAAACGAATGTTACACTGTTCTCGAGCAAAATCGGGATACTCAAAATTCATCTCCTAGATTAGCATAAACAAAAATGCGAATATTTAATTCCCATTAGTAAAAACAAAAGTGCAAAATTAAAATTTAATTTATAATATTAATTCCTATTTCCTCCATCTCCTCTAAAGGGTGAGTGGTCCAATCCCATTCGAGACATCATATTTCTGTAATATACTTAACAGCTCATGCACATTGTTCTAATTTGAGGAAAATTCGACAACATACCCCCATAGTTCTCCAAGTAAACGACATAGATTCGCAAGTGTGAGTGTTATTTCAATTTATCAATTGCAATAACATTAACATCGCGTCATCTAGTATCTACCCAACGAGAATTAAGATACGACTACAGAACTTCTCCCAAAAGTAACAAGTTTAAGCCACTAAGAATAATATTATACAGAAACTATGCAGTCCCAAATTGTCCAAACAAGACAATTAGAGAGATCTCATTACAGGGGTAATGACTCTCGAATGGGTCTAAGGGCTATTGAATGCGTATGCATAATAACTAGAAGGCTAGTATCTATGTTCACTATATGTAATTTAAAGTCTGTTTGATTTAATTATATCTTATCAAAATTTAAGAGATTTCATTTAATTATGTAATTTAAATTATGTTTCATTTCATTTTAAGTTCGCAGAAGAACTTACACTTATACCAATTTCAATACATACGATATCAATTTCAATTTCAATTTATATCAATTTCAATATATTTTTTATTTCTAAAAATTACACACATATCAACTTCACAATCACACAAAGACCCAATTTCTATTTTAATTTCACAATAATATGTCCAACCAATTTCAATTTCATATTTACACAATATATTTACACAACCAAGGGGTCCAATATTTACACAACAAAGGTGTCCAATATTTACACAACAAAGCGGTCCATTATTTACAAAACAAAGCAGTCCAATATTTACACAACAAAGGGATATAATTTGATATTTACACAACAAAGGGGTCCAATTCATATTTATGTGCAATTAATCACATACACACACATTACCTACCCCACTCCACCCTCACACACCTACACATACACACACCTACCCCCACCCCCATTGACCCCCCCCCCCACACATACCTACACACACACACACACAGCCACTTCCCCCCACCACACACACACATGCATTACACACACACACACATCACATCACATCACATACACACATATTCATATACATAAAGGGGAGAGAGAGAGCATCGCCACTTAGAGAGGAGAGAGAAATTAGGAGAAAAAAATGGTAGGAAAAAAATAGGTGCTAGGGTATTTTGTTAAAGTAATTGTCAAGGATCTTTCATTATCATTGACCATGATAAGTCCGTGACAAGTACAGTTGTCATGGGCTTGTCATGATCAATGACCATGACAACTCCTTATCATGGCCTTATCACGGTCATTGACCGTGACAAAAATGCATGTTTTTATCACGATCAATAATAGTGACAAGGATGGTTGTCTCAAAGGTGACAATTTGGCACTTTTGGTGTAGTGCAATCAGTTGGGATTCCCATTCGGTGCCAAGAGAGATAATTCATACCCCATAATCAATGCCTCATACTCTGAATCATTATTACAAGCTTTGAACTGAAACGTGAGAACATATTCCACGTCTATGTCATTTGGGTTGTAAATTATTAGCGCAACGCTACTGCCAGAAGTACATGATGATCTATCTACATACATCCTCGAGATTGGTGGTTCTTCTTTAAACTTTCCATCCAATAAAATCCCATAATTAAATATCTTTTGACTCGGCTCTAGGTGGCGTGAAAAAACTTCTCGCTTAGTGGATATTTTCGATATGTCTTCCTCTTGGTTGGTTATATTGGTCATGGATTTATCTTTCAGAGAAGTCTGCATGGATGTTTAAATTTTTGAGCTATTTTCTTGAGAAGTTTGCTCCATTAGATTTACTACTGAGCTCTTTCCTATAGGAGTCTGCTCGGCAGGTTTATTTTCATAGGTAAATTCTTCTATGAAATCTTCTACTGCATGTCCTTTCACTATTGTTCTGGTTCATAATGTATATCGTGCTCTCCAAGCTCCACAACCTAAGCCACCAATCTCCTTAACTTCTCTAATTTATGGATGGCTTGGCGCAAGGGCAAGTCTTTGTAGACCACAGTAGTGTGGGTTGTAAGTATAGTTTCATTCTTCGTGATGCTTCAATGAGGCCTAAGGCTAGCTTTTTCAAAAGTTGGTAGCAAATTTCAGAACCTCGAAAGGCCTTTCTAGTATAGTAAATCGATTTTTTCACCCAATTCTCTAGTCAAATGAGTGTCAAGCTAACTGTTAACTTAGAACTACCAGATAAAAGTATAATTTCTCTCCCATGAGTGTTCTTGAGAGTAATGGTGTAGATACCAAATACTTCTTTACTTCTAGGAAGGCATTCTCACATTCTACATTCCACCCAAAAGCCTTCATCATCACCTCAAATAAGGGTAGGCAACTGTCAGTAGGTCGGAGACAAACATATTGAGGGTTGACACTCTTTTAGTGAACTTTTGCACGTCCTTCTTATTTATAGAATGCATGTTTATCAGTGCTTGATTTTGTCTGGATTAACCTCAATACTTCTCCGATTCACCATGAATCCAAGGAATATTACTTCCTGCACGCCGAACACACACTTGGTTGGGTTGAGTTTTACTTGGTTCTTTTCTAACTAGTTCTTGCTCTTGGTGAGCATGTCATCCTATACCTCTATATTTTTATCAATCGTCTCTTCAAAAACCTTATTCACTAGACTTTGGTATGTTGCTCCAACATTTTTTAGACTAAAAGGTATAACGTTGTAGTAGTAAGTACATACCTCGACTAGTGATGAATGAGGTCTTCTCATTATCCTCTAATTTCATCTTGATTTGGTTGTACCCTGAATAATCATCTATGAAATGGATCAATTTGTGTCAGATGGTAACATTGACTAGTTGATCAATCTTAGACAAGGGATAATGGTCCTTTGGACAAGCTTTGTTGATATCCATGAAGTCAACACATATGCTCCACTTGTTGTTCTTCTTACTTACCATAACCACATTGGCCAACAAATCAGCATATTTGACTTCTTTAATGAAACTTACTTTCTGGAGTCTTTCCACTTCTTCCTGGATGGCCATATTCCTCTTGGGGCTAAAGACACGTCATTTTTGTTTGATAGGATTGGCATCCTTCATAATGTTTTGTTAGTGGCATATGAACTCTAGGTCAACCCCTAGTATATCCTTGTATCTCTAAGCGAACACATTCTTCCACTGTTTGAGGAAGTTTATTAACTCCTGCTTTAGGTCTGGATCTATAAATGAACCAATTTGTGTTATCCTTTCTTAACGCTCGACTATAATCTCCATTACCTATACAACTTATCATTTGGCCAAGTCATCCTCATCGTGAGGATCCATGGTCTCCATCTGGTAATTGGTAGTGAGTTTCTTTATTTCTTCCTTATTAGTTGAAGCGTAATAGCACCCTTGGCTTTAACCTGGCTTCCAGTACTAGCACCGACCCCATAGTCAGTGGGAAGATTTAGGCACTAGTGTATAGTGGATCGTACAACTTCAAACTTTTTTAGGTTCACTATGTCAACGATAATATTATATGCTAATCGAACGTTCTTATCTAAGGCGAAAAAATAAATCCTCTCAGCTTGGCTAATGGGCCAGGTGCCAATTATGAATTCTAGTTTGACAGTTCCCAAAGGATACACTTTTTCTCCAAAGAAACCTATGAGGGGCCTGTGATATGGCTCCATTTTATTTTCATGTAGTCTCAATCCTTTGAAGAAGTCATAAAATAATACATCGGTTGAGTTGCCATTGTCCACCGATAGTTTGGAACTCTTGTTTCATGCACCATCATCACGATGACCAGAGGATCATCATGAGGATACAGTACCCCAAATAATTTGTCCTTGGAGAATCCTATCACCAACCTATCTTTTTTCACTTTTCTTAGGCGGCTATCAGCTTCGCCCGAAAATATATAGGAGAATGTTTTAGCTTCATTCAAATATGATTTTCTCTCGGTTATTTCTTCACTTTCGTCAACGTCATCACCTGTAATGAAAAGACAACAAAAATAAATCATATTCACCTCGCACACCGGCTCTCTGGGTTTCTTCGATAAAGCTGGATCATCTTCGACATCATTATCCTTGCCTATTTTCTTATCGTCTCCTCCTTTACAAGGAGATTTCGATCATATCTCGACTTCTAGCTCTTCTGACCTACCTTTTTTATCAATGAATTTGGAGAGTTTTCCCCTTCGAATCATATTATCTAGGTCTTTATGAAACTCACAATACTTAGATTTGTGATATGCCACAGTCTTTATGAAACTCACAATACTTAGATTTGTCTCTACGATTTGGGAGAGATTTCAAATTCTAGAGTTATTTTATATCCCTACTTCCTTGAATTTCATCTAGGATATGGTGAGCACCAATAGTAAGAGGAGTATATTCAACATACCTCTTGGGTTTTAAACCTTCTTGTCCTTTTGATATTTCTTCCCGGAGCCCTCGTTACTATCGACCTTGGAGTTATGAGATTGTTTCACAACCATGGGATCCTTTGCATTCATAACATTTCTCACTTTAACCATCAATTCAGTTATGGTTTTAGGGGGATTTTGGCTAGGACATAAAATAGCTTCTGAGGGAGTAAATTTCCCATTAATGCAGTGATCGTTATTTTTTCCTTACAATCAACAACCTCCAGTTTTTCGCTATTAAAGAGAGTGATATATTTGCACATAGTCTCTCCTGGTTGTTAGTGAACACTCAGCAAATGAGCTACCCTCTTGATTGGATTGGTTCCAAAGAAGAAGTTATTGATGAATTGATCAGCAAGCTATTGAAAGCTGGATATCTGTCCACGAGGAAAGTTATTATACCAAATATGTGCTGACTTAGTGATAGTTCTAGAGAATACTCAATAATGAATCTTTTCTGGAATAGAGTAGGTATCGACAGTAGATGGAAATTGTTCCACATAAAGTACAAGATCAATTTGCCATCATACTTGTGAGTTACCATGGGTGGATTGAACTTGGAAGGTTTAGGTAAGTTCACAATTACTGGGATAAAAGGTGATCCCTTCATAAAATTTTTATGCAAGGTATATTTAGATTTGTCTATCTTTCCCAAATCATATTCCAACTGTTGGATTGAACCTTTTTAGGGATTCTTATCTGGATCAATTTTGATGCGAATGGTTTTAGCTGCTCGACCTTGAGTTTGTGTTGAGCTCTCTTCCAAAGAAGTCTTCTTAGCACGCACGGATCTTCACGTGCTAATTCTTGACCTGACAGATCCTTCTCGACAATCTAGTGATCTAGAGGGATCTATGTGATTGTGATCCGTAGTAGCCGAGGGACCTAAATAATCAAAGGTTGAGCCCCTGCTTAGCCTGTCCAAGGTAATCGACCTCTCTTGAGAGAGTGAATGCCTATCAAAATAATCAGTGGGTCTGACTGGTGAGGTCGTGCCAGGGAGATATGATCTTTCGGTAGTACATCTAGAATATATATATATATATATGTGTGTTACTTTCCTATATAAGTTGTCTTTCCTCATAAGGCGCTGTAGGAAACATTTATCCTCCAGTGGGGGGACCAACTATGGGCCTTGTTTGAAGTGTCTAGGTTAGCTGTCTCACTATTTCTTGCATACCCTATTGATCCTTGAATATGTTCATCAGATTGCTTGTAGATCCCCTATATCAGGTGTGGCAACCCGCCTATTAAAATACCTGGTGGCCATCCTTTTATCAAAATAAAAATGCTGGTCTTATATGGCTCATCTTAGCATCACTATCGAAAATATTTTTAAAGTTACTAACCTCCTAGTAATTTAAATAGGTCGATGCCAAGTTTTATTTTACATTAATTAACAACGTGCAGATATAAATAATAATTAAACCATCCACATAAACTGGTAACTGAATCCAACTCAGATGAAATATATGAATAAAGGTGATCGAATCAACTATCGGTTCAACGAAATATCCAATAATAACTGAAATAATAACATGGATACACAAGGTCTAATGACTAACTGAAATACTGATATAGTCTAAAGGTTGACATGCCCAAATGAGTATTGATATAAAGTCCCTACACTAAGAGTGAATGAACGAAGCGTCTATAGAAACGTTCTGCAACTTCCCGACGAGCTCTAGCTATGCACCTCTGGATATAATCCTCAAGTTGGGCATCCCTGTGGTTGAACACCTAAAATGTTTTGGAAAAGATTTTAACGAGGGTTAGAGCCACAGTAAATATTTTGAAAATATTTAGTAAGCAGTTAAATTGCAATTAATTAAATATACATGCACCATTTTCATATTTATCTAGTGTCGCATTCTCTTGAGGTATGACTCACCCCTCATCTAATGTACACACCTCACACTTGCCTTCTAACCTTCCTATTTATGCTACCCCACCTAACTAGACTTATTACACCTCTTTCTATCACACTACTCTAACTCGAGTACTCTTACTTTGATTATTAAGTTATCCACTCATTAACTTATTTAATCGGTTCAACTATATTAAATCATATAATGTTCACACTAGTTATACAGGAAACACCTTTTTAATCACGTCACTTTCACACTATTTATAAAAGAAATACATTCACACTTATGTATTAATGCCATAGATAATTATCTACTCATTTTATATACGTATTAGTATACTACAATACTCACACAAATGTTACGTATAATACCCATCCATTCCCGAGTAATAACTCGCCGGATTCTTTATCTAAAATGCTATTGATTAGGCATAAATTTTTCCGAATTTATCCCCTTAATTTAGGGACTTTTATAATCCCGAGTATTGTAAAATGAATTGAATTATCCCATTTACTTGCTATTGACTCCTTCTAACAAGTACATTTAGTTTCCTATATTTCTCATGAGTTTTGCAGGTATTTAAAGCATTAAGAAAGAAAAGAATTGAAAAGGCATTGAAAGAAATCAACGAAGGAAAGTTAAAGGGCAGTTTCGTAATTTTGCAGCCTTAGTCCGGAATCAAGCCAACTGGAGAGTTGAAGATTTTTCACTCACAAGAACACTGGAAGAAAAAGGGGGGGCGATCCGGACCGCCCAGCCTGAGGATCCGGACCGTTTGGGATTTTCTCGAATTTTCTTTTCTTTTTCTCAGAGTTTCAAGTGGGTCAAACTCTTGAAAATTTCGGAGCTATTTATCTTAGGTTGTTACATAATAGTAGGAGTTCAATTTTTTAGGTTTCTAATTAGGAGTAGAGGGTTTTGTAGCTAAAAAACCTAGTTTGATAATAAGGAAATTTGCTGTAAGGATTTCAATTTTGCATTCTTCAATATAAGTAATATTCTTCCTTTAATTCTTCAATAACTAATTAGTTTGATTGTTGGTTTGATTATGCACTTCTCTTTTCCTCTGTTTTCTTTAGATTTGATGTTTTATTTCTCAAGAACCATGTTTTTCTCCACTTTAATCATGTCCAGCTAATTTTCCAAGGGTTGGGATGCATGAATCCAACCCGATGTCTTTTACAAATGCTTAAAATTAATTTCTGAATTAAATAATTGACAAAATCTGTTGTGTGGTGATCACAACCGTTCTAGAGCTTTTGATCTTATTTGCCCTCAGTAATCGGGATGCTTAAGAGTGCAACGCGCGTGTAGCTACAACGACAATTCTTTTTGCCCTCGGTAATCGGGATGCTTAAGAGTACGACGTGCGTGTAGCTACAACGACACCGCTTTATTCTTACTCTTGATTAGATATGATGTGGGCTTGAACCTCATATATATAATGCTCGAGATTAATAAAGACTAGGTTTTATACTTTATTTTAATTCAAGATTTAGTTTTAACATTAGTAAATGAACTAAGGGTGGAGGATTATCTTAACATTCTTTCTTCTCATTTGAAATCTTTTCATTCAAAAGTTCAGTTTCATAAATAGTTTAAAAAGCAGTTCATTCATTAATCTCTTAGTTCAGTAGTTGATTTTCATATTCCTTTTTGTTGTTGTTATTTCACCTCCCAAATCATCTTTTCTATTTCATTTTTAGAGTCATGTTAGGATTCTCGTTCTTTCCATCTTCTTCACGATTTCATCATCCTATTTCCCTGAGGATCGATACCCGACTTATCGGGATTATTACTTGAGTGGCAGGCTTGCACTTGAGCCTAGATAACACACACTTAGACACAAATTGAGTCGCATCAAGTTTTTGGCACTGTTGTCGGGGATTTAGGAGGACTTAGGTTAGATCGAGTCAATCTAAAGCTTTGACCAAAAGAAAATTTTAAAAAAATTATATCTCAAAAGCCCGTTCATACAAAATCCTCCTCAGAATACACAAAGCATAATTCATGAAAATCCAATCGTTGAGTATAATCCTGACAGCCACCACACCCCTCATGTACCATAATTCTGGGTCCCACCTCCTACACCACCAAATTCACTGTCCAATTACACTTCAAGTGATCCATTTGGTTACACATCAGGTTACACGCCCAGTGCACCGAGTGAGGATACCGTGTCATTAAGTGAGAGAGAGCAATGTCAAACGTCGCTAGTTTCGATACTGAGGAGGGAAATCCACCATTTTGTCCCATTAAAGAACTCTTTTTTCCTGATCAAACTATAACCCATGGTTGCATTTTACTCCCATATAATGTCGGTCAGTTCCACTTTTGTAATGGGAAGATAGAGATTATCCCTACTTTTCACAGCATGGATTCAAAGAAACCATACCTTCACATACGAGAGTTCGAAGAAGCATGTGAGACATTTAGTGATCAAGATTGCTCATAAGATGTCAGTCGCCTGATGCTTTTCCCTTTTTCCCTAAAGGATAAGGCTAAGACCTGACTATGGTCTCTACCCCCGAACTCTATGATCTCTTGGAAGGATATGCAATCGAAATTTCTCTCAAAGTTCTATCAGTAGCACAAGACCAACTCTGTCAATACTCAAATTCAAGCTTTTCGACAAACAGATACTGAGTCTTTCGATAAGTGTTGGGAATAATTTCAAGAATTGATTAGCGCTATCCCCCATCATGGATTTGAAAAACACCACTTAATCTATTTCTTCCATATGGGCTAACAGTAGCGTCTAAACAACTTGTGCAAACCATGTGCGAAAGACCATTTTGGGAATTAGATGCAAGTGATGCTGAGGCCCATCTTAAGTACGTCGCCGAGACTACTCAAGAATGGGACGTATCTGATCCTAATACCCGTCCTAGACAAGTATCCACCACTCTGACTGCATCCGATCTCTACCAACTAGATAGTAATACTTTACTAGACCGTCGATTTGATCAGTTTGAGAAAGGGGTGAGAGATTTACTTGAAGTCTAACTGAGAGACATTTCTAAATCCAACCGTTTTATAAAAGAAAAGGTGTGCGCTATCTGTGAGGCATGCCATTCCATAAAGGCATGCCTAACGATTTCTGCCTACAAGGCCATGCATACGGAGCAGGTGGAGGCTATAGGAGGGTTTAAGGGAAACTTTAATGCCCCGTATGGGAACATGTATAACCCTTCGTGGAGAAACCATCCTGGTTTTAGCTACGGGAAACAACAAGCTGCGTTGAATCCAAATTCACAAGTTGATCCACCTCCACCCCCTCCTCCATTTCAGTAAGCACCACCACCTCTGGCTCCATATATAGCTCCACCGTGGAGAAATCTTGAAGATACAATCCACCAATTTATCAACTCCCAGAGTGCAACCAACGCTAGATATGATCGCATGTTCGGCGACATAAATGTGAACATCTTAAAGTTACAATATTTATTGAGTATCCAAGAGAAAGGAAAGTTTCCTGCCCAGGGCCAAAGACCTCCCCAAGGTCAAACTAGTGTTCGCTCCACCTCCATAGAACATCAAGAGCAATGTCAAGTTGTAACCACTCTACGTAGTGGGAGAGTCGTTGATTTACACCTCCCTCAGACGATGCACCAAAAGACAAGCAGATTTCGCCCAGAATAAAAGAGGCCGAAGATGTCCCCTTAAAAGAGAGTGATAGTGAAGACACTAGTGAGCCCGAGGTAGTTGTGAAACCACCCTCCACAATGCCATTTCCTCAACGGATGGCTCCTCCCCAAAAAGGAACCCCCCGTGATGAAGTTCTAAAGCAAGTAAAGTTAAACTTACCTTTCCTCGATGACATCAAGAAAATTCCTACTTATGTAAAGGTTATTGAGGACTTATTGACAGTAAAGAGGATAATAAAGGTAAAGAAGAATGTATTTCTATCATAGAACGTGAGATCTGTACTACTCAATGATCTCCCACTGAAACTTAAAGATCCCGATGCACCCACCATTTCATGCATCTTTAGAGAGAATAGAATTGAAAAGGCCTTACTCGATTTGGGGGAGAGTGTAAATATTCTTCCCTATTAAATTTATATGGAACTTGATCTAGGTGATCTCAAGCCCACAAAGATCACTCTACAATTAGCGGATCGAACCAAGAAGATACCTAGGGGTATTATCGAGGACGTGATAGTCCAAGTTGAAACCTTTTGCTTCCCCGTAGATTTTGTCATTTGGGACACAAAGTCGTCCTTCACCTCGAATAATCATGTTCCCATAATTCTTGACCACACATTCTTTGATACGACTAATGTACTGATTAATACTCGAAATGGGAAGATTCAACTCACTTTCGAGAACATGACCTTGGAGACTAACATCTTCAACACAGCCCAATATGTGGGGGAAGAAGATGATCTTCACGCGGTGAGCCTTGTAGATGAAATCATAGAAGAGTACATAAAGGAAAAATTTCGTGAAGATGCACTAGAAGCGTACCTGGTGTCGAGTAACGAGAGTGAGGGAGCATGCAACGACTTTGAAAAGAAAGTAGAGGAGCTGAGGGAAATTCTAGATGAAAGAGCGCCGAACGAGGATGTGAGAGATGTGAGTTAGGTTTTTAGATTCAAGGAACTGCCACCGAGGGAATCACGAATGGCTCCCACTACTAAAAAATTCCCTACTCCTGAATTAAAGAAACTACCATCCAATGTTAAATATGATTATCTAGGAGAGAATGAGACATTTCCTATTGTTGTCTCCTCTAGCCTAAAGGAAGAGCATGAAGGTAAATTACTAAAAATTTTGAGGAAGTACCAAAGAGCTTTTAGTTGGTGCATTGTTGATTTGAAGGGGATAACTCCTTTTATTTGTAACCACAAAATCCACCTCAAGGAGGATGTGAATACCTCGAGGGAAATGCAAAGAAGGTTGAACCCTACTATGAAAGAGGTAGTAAGGGCTGAAATCATTAAATTATTGGATGCCGAGATTATCTACCCAATCTCGAATAGCAAGTGGGTGAGCTCCATTCAAGTTGTCCAAAGAAGTCGGGCATAACAGCGAGGGAGAGCTAGTTCCCCAACGTACCACCACCAAGTGCTGTGTTTGCATTGATTACCGAAACCTCAATGCGGGAATAAGGAAATATCATTTACCCTTGCCATTTATTGATCAGGTGCTAGAAAGAGTAGCGGGCCACCCTTACTATTGCTTTTTAGATGGTTATTCTGGATATAACCAAATTAAGGTAGATGTACTTAACCATGAAAAGATGACTTTAACTTGTCCCTTTGCTACGTTTGGCTGCAAACGTATGCCATTCGACTTGTATAATGCACCTGAGGCCTGTCAAAGGTGCATGTAAAGTCTCTTCAGCTACATGATTGAGATAAGACTTGAAGTGTTCATGGACGATTTTAGCATTTTTGGCACATCTTTCGATCTTTGTTTAATAAATCTTGAGAAAGTACTTGCCCGATGTGTGGAGAAGAACTTAGTGCTGAATTGGGGAAAATGCCATTTTATGGTAACTTAGGAAATTGTTCTTGGACACATTGGTTCATCCAAAGGGATTTAGGTTGATAGAGAAAAAATAAATGTTATAGCTGACCTACCCTCACCAAAATCACTAAAAGACGTGCGCTCTTTCTTGGGCCACGCGGGGTTTTATAGAAGGTTCATTAAGGACTTTAGCGCCATCTCTAGACCCTTAAGCAACCTTCTTATGAAGGATATCCCATTTTAGTGGAATGAAGCATGCCAAAGTGCTTTTGAAAAATTAAAAATCATGCTTGTTTCTGCTCCCATCGTGAAAGACCCGCATTGGTCCTTACCATTCGAGCTAATGCATGATGTAAGCAATTTTGCGATAGGGGTTGTTTTGGGCCAAAGGAAAGATAAAAAGGTTCATATCATCTACTACGCTTGCCGGACCACAACTCAATTACTCCACCACGGAGAAGGAATTGCTAGTGGTAGTATTTACTCTAAACATATTTCAGTCCTATCTCATTGGTTCCCCCATCACTTATTTCACCGACCACGCGACTTTAAAATATCTCCTTGCAAAGAAAGACGCATAGTTGCACCTCATAAGGTGGATCATACTCCTACAAGAGTTTAATCTCTCCATTAGAGCTAAGAAATGAGTAGAAAACTTCATCGTCGATCATTTATCTCAGCTTTCGTCCAACGTACCTAGCGATCCTATACCCATAGATGAGTATTTCCCAGATAAATAACTCTTTGCCACCTCCTCTTTGCCCTGGTTTACGGATATAGTTAATTATCTTGTCACGGGACCTGTCCCTCCCGAGTGGACACCTCAAGATAAGAAGAGGTTCATTACTTGGTCACACATATTTTTCTATGATGATCCATTCCTTTTTAAATATTTCATTGACCAAATCATCCGACGGTGTGTACTGAATGATGAAATACCCAAAGTCATCCAATTCTGTTATTCGGAGGCATGTGGAGGCCATTTTTTGACAAAAAAGACAGCCGTTAAAATTCTCCAAAGCGGTTTCCACTGGCCCACCAGGTTCCAGGATGTAAGAAATTATTATAAATCTTGTGATAGGTGTCAATGGATGGGAGCAATTACCCGACGAGATATGATGCCATTATCACTGATACTCATTATTGAGATCTTTTACCACTGGGGTATTAACTTCATGGGCCCTTTTCCCCCGTCTTTTGGATACCTATATATCCTTTTTGCGGTAGACTACGTTTCTAAATGGGTGGAAGTTATATCTACCAAGGCAAATGATAATAAAGTGGTGATATATTTCCTGCAGGAACACATACTTTCTCGCTTCGGCACTCCGAAAGCAATAATTAGTGATAATGGCACGCATTTTTACAACAGGCCATTTGAGAAGATTACAAAAAAGTATGGCATCGTTCACAAGGTTAGAACGAACTACCACCCACAAATGAATGGGCAGGCCGAGTTGGAGAATTGGGAAATCAAAAACATCCTAGAGAAGCCATTGATCCTAACTGGAAAGATTGGTCCCTTAAATTGAATGATTCGCTATGGGCCTGTCGTAGCACATATAAAAACCCACTCAGCATGTTCTCGTCCCTCTTTCTGCATGGAAAGCCTTGCCACCTTCCCGTCAAGCTAGAACACAAAGTGTATTGGGCTATTAAGAGGGTAAATTATGACATGGATAAAGCCGGTGAAAGTCACAAGTTTTAATTGAATGAGTTAGAGGATATACGCAATGACGCGTATGAAAATGCTAAGATATCCAAAGAAAGGATAAAACTCGCACACGACAATATTATTTGACATAAGGAGTTTCTTCTCGGGCAAAAAGTGCTCCTCTATAACTCTCGGCTTCATCTATTTCTGGATAAGTTATGATCTCGGTGGACTGGTCCATTCGTTGTGAAGAGTGTATTCCCCCATAGAGTAGTGGAATTGGAAGATCTAAAGGGGGTAAATACGTTCAAAGTCAATGGTCAATGCCTAAATCCATATCTAGAGGCATGCGTAGAGGATATCGACACCATTTGGTTATCGAACCCCCGATTACGGGGTAGAGTGAGCTGAAATTGAGAGGTCATCACACCGCGAATGCATATGGGGTGATTCGTGTATATAATAGATATGTGTCGGTTAGGATAGGTGAAGTAGGTTCAATAAATAGGTGTGGAACACATTAATCATGTAGGAAACACGCATTATGAGCAGCCTCAAATTTCAAAGTGAGGATTGAGCGATAATTGCTTCATGGTAGAGTTGTTATCAAGGTGGAAGAACCTTTAGAGTACAAGAGCGGAGTAAAAAATAAAGTTAGTGGAAGTTCTATAAAAAAATTCAGCATCGATTCGGACCGCTCGGGGCACCCGGTTTGGACCACCTTCGAAGAAAATTAAAATAAAAAAAGTGACGATCCGGACCGCCCCTCAGACCGCCCTCTAGTTTTCTTCAACACTTCCTAGGTGCATCCCTCCTTCCCAAATCCCATCACTTCCCTCCATTTATTTTTTCTCCACCATTTCCCTCCCAAAACCCATCCTCTTTTCCATCCATCCATTTTCCCTCCAAATCCACCCTTTCCCACCCAATACCCACCTATAAATACACCCCCTACTCCCCCTATCACTCCCACATAAATTCTTCTAAGCCATTCTCTCCCTTAAACTTTAAATTTATTTTACCCATCCACTCTCTCCCTCCATGGATGACCAAGACAGACCCACCAAGTACAACTCCATCAATATCATTGGCAGCAATCCCTACGACTACCGCTCCGATCAAGAAATGCGATGGTGCGAGGAATTCTTTGGGCAAACACCCAATCTCCAAATAGGGCTGTTCATTAATTGGGGTAAGCTACCAAATTTCGTCACCAACCTATTTTATCCTAAAAGTTGGTGTCGC
Source organism: Sambucus nigra (assembly GCA_949130495.1). NCBI lineage: Eukaryota > Viridiplantae > Streptophyta > Magnoliopsida > Dipsacales > Adoxaceae > Sambucus > Sambucus nigra. The sequence goes on along the minus strand of OX422212.1, from coordinate 186,657,534 downwards.
TATCTTAATGAGCCTTACAACAAAGTTTGGGCGGCTGAGGTCCAAGAGTTTTATGGCACACTCATACGCACTAGCGAGTTTGTCACCGTGGCAAGGGTGCGGGGCCAATGCATCCCACTTTCTATTGCGACACTTGTCGCGAAGCTAGACGAGAAAGACATCCCAAACTCGACCAGTTACATCTACCCTAATACTCTTTCACCCGTAGACAAAACGGTGTGCATCCAACGTCTAGCATCCGGGGAAGTCTGGACCACGAGCATTTTTTGGGTCGACCGGATGACCGAGAAGGCGCGCCTCACATTCCAAATCGTATGCGTGAATATCCTGAAAAATTCAAATGATTTTGGCATGTGATCCCGAAAATCCACCCTTGTTTACCACCTCTTCGATCACAACTCCTCTATCAATATTGCGCACATTATATACCGAGACATCTATGTTGTTGCGTTGGATGAAAATGTCACTACTCCTCTTACTTATACACGACTCATTACATCCATTCTCACCGACCACCTCATCGCTCCACCCACCGAGTCTCTTCACCTCCCAACCCATTTTAGGCAGGCCACCCGGAACAAGAGTGAGTGCCAAAGAGCCATTTTACGAGCGTAAGAAGATGATGATGATGATGACTTGGCTGAAGAGGAGAGTAGTGAAGAAGAGGAGACATACGTAGCAATGGGAGAGCAAGGTGGATATTCTGACGAGGATGAGGAGGATTATGATTTCGAGCTTCCCGATAATGACAATGATATGCGCATCGCAGTCCTTGAAACACAATTTGACGGGTTCCACACGTAATACACAAGGGATCAGGCGGCCAACCAATGCGCTTACCAACAGGATACGAGCATGATGAATCGTCTTCAAGCTCATATGTATCAACTCAATTTTGGTGGGGCCTCTTCGAGCTTCTTTTATGATCCTTATGACCCGGGCACGCCCGGTAGTTCCAACCCCCCACCCTAGAGAAGCCTTTTGTAGTTGTTTGTCTTGGTTGTTGTTTTCTTTGCGTGGGTTGTTATGCATGTTGCTTTTTCCTTTTCTTTTTAATGTACCACAACCCATATATATATATATATATATATCTGCATTTTCTCCATTTGTTTGTTTTACTTATTGCACTCTTATTTTTCCTTCTTTAGATTTTAGTCCTTTTGATTGGGGACAATGAAAAAGTCTAAGTTAGGGGGGTGATGAGTGCATTTTTCTAAAACTTCATAAATTTTCAAAATGCCAAAAAAATAGAAAATTTCCAAATTTCCAAAAAAATAAATTGAAAAATTCTGGAAAAAAAAACAAAAATATTTTCTTCAAAGTAAACAAAAATTGGAATTTAAATGTTACAAAAATATCATTAAAATTCGTTTTAAAGTCTCAAGTTGTGAAAATAAATTACATAAAGCCGAAATTGACCACAAATGGAACTAAAGAAAATTGACGACTTTACGAATAAGTGTGGAGATTAACCAACCCGAATGAGATTTCGAGCCTTTTATTTTTTTCGAGGAAATAAATCAATCCGAGTTAATGGCTAACTCAACGTTCAATTCAGCGTTTAAAGTAATTCGTTGGGATCTCAATACCCTTGTTTTGATCGGTTACAGAAACGTGTGAGATGTTGTCTCGAAAAATGCACTTAATAAATCTCTAAATTTAATCCACCTTGAGACGCATATGGTAACGCAATTAATAATTTGGACAATGAAGTAGGCCCTCGTTTGTCACTCAAAAACATTGGCCAGAAAAAATCGTGAAAAAGTACCCTTTTTGCAACCCAATTTAAGCCGAATAATTTTTTCCCTTTTTCGTTTGACAACTCGAAAACACGCAAATGGCCTGGAATTGGGAAGATTTGAAATCCATAAATTTAGTCCCAATGGTGTGATAAAAAGGGGCAAGAAAAATAGAAAATGCTCAACAAAAACAAAAAGAAAAAAAAAAGTGTGAAAAATAGGGGAAAAAAAAAAGAGAAAATGAGCAAATGCCAAAAAAGTACCAATGGGCATTTTAAGAATATTTCTTATTCCAAACGTCCCAAACCATTTCCCATTACACCTTACAACCCGATAAAGTCCTAACCGAGCCCAAATTGAAAAATTGGTTACTGCATGGAGAGTTAAGGCACAAAAGATAGTAAAAGAGATTAAATGTGTGAATTAGAGACAATGTTTCCATTCCCTCATAACCGTAATCCGATAATGAGATCCATTCACCATAAATTTTTGTCTTTTCAATCTTGTGTGCGTGAATTTGTGTTCCATTGCATTTACTCTTTATATCACGCATACCGAGAGAAAATAGCCACATTTTTAGGGATTCATTTGTGAGAGTATTCCGTGAGCATTTGAATCAAAACGAATTTTTGGAAAAGTAACGTAATGATCAATCAGTGGAAATCCGTAATTAAATTTCTGGCTTCGCACAAATGTATTATGATTTGAGACTTTTAAATATGAATTGATGGTGACTATTTTCTGAAAAATTTATATTGTACAATTTTTGATTATTTTGAATTTTCTTTGACTCGAATTTTGTGGGTATATTCACTGCAAACCCTCATGAGACACAACTCGTCCTACTAGGGTAACCTAGGGGTTTAAAGGCTTATTGCATATGTTAAATGCAATCGCTTGCCCGCAAAAGTGGTACTATATCCGAATAAAAAGAATTTTTTGAGAGTTAACCAATACTTAAATTCTTTTACATTGTTCGGGATGAGAAAAATTTTAAGTTAGGGGGTTTGATCAGGCATAAATTCTATCGAATTTATCCCCTTAATTTAGGGACTTTTATCATCTCGAGTAATGTAAAATGATTTGAATTATCGCATTTTCTTGCTACTAACTCCTTCTAACAAGTACATGTCGTTTCGTGTATTTCTTATGAGTTTTGTAGGTATTTAAAGCATTGAGAAAGAAAGGAATTTAAAAAGCATTGAAAGAAATCAATTAAGGAAAGTCAAATCACAGTTTCATAATTTTACAGTCTTTTCAAAATCGAAGCCAACTGGAGAGTTGAAGATTTTTCACTCACAAGAACACTGGACGAAAAGGGGGGGCAATCCGGACCGCCCGACCCGAGGATCCAGACCACTGGGGATTTTCTTGAATTTTATTTTATTTTTTCTCAGAGTTTTAAGTGGGTCAATCTCTTGAAAATTTCATAGCTATTTATGTTAGGTTGTTACACAATATTAGAAGTTCGATTTTTTAGATTTCTAATTAGGAGTAGAGTGTTTTTGTAGACAAAATCCTAGTTTGATAATAAGGAAATTTGTTTTAAGGATTTCAATTTTGCATTCTTCAATACAAGTAATATTCTTCCTTTAATTCTTCAATAGCTATAGTTTGATTTTTGGTTTGATTCTGCACTTATCTTTTCCTCTGTTTTCTTTGGATTTGATGTTTTATTTCTCAAGAACCATGTTTTTCTCCACTTTAATCATGTCCAGCTAATTTTCTAAGGCTTGGGATGCATGAATCTAACCGGATGTCTTTTACAAATGCTTAAAAGTAATTTCTGAATCAAATAATTGATTAAATCGTGTTGTGTGGTGATCAGAACCGTTTTAGAGATTTTGATCTCATTTTCCCTCGGTAACCGGGATACTTAAGAGTGCAACACACGTGTAGCTACAACGACACCACTTTATTCTTACTCTTGATTAAATATGATGCGGGCTTGAACCTCATATATATATATATATATATATATATATATATATATATATATATATATATATATATATATATATATATATATATATATATATTGTTTGAGATTAATAAAGACTCGGTTTTATCCTTTATTTTAATTCAAGATTTGGTTTTAACATTAGTAAATGAACTAGGGTGGAGGATTGTATCTTAACTTGCTTTCTTGTCATTTGAAATCTTTTCATTCAAAAGTTCAGTTTCATAAATAGTTTAAAAAGCAGTTCATTCTTTAATCTCTTAGTTCAGTAGTTGATTTTCATATTCCTTTTTTTGTTAATTCACCTACCAAATCATCTTTTATGTTTCATTTTTAGAGTCAAGTTAGGATTCTCATTCTTTCCATCATCATCAGGATTTCATTGTCCTATTTCATTGAGGATCGATACCGGACTTATCGAGATTATTACTTGAGCAACAGGCTTGCACTTGAGCCTAGATAACAAGCATTTAGGCACAAATTGAGTCGCGTCAGCTATATTGTCCTAGGTATGCTCACTTTAACCCGGCTACCTCAATTCGAAATAGCTCCCACCAAATTTAGGCAAAAATATTTCAAATGTAGCGGAGGCAGTTATATTCCCCCCGAAAGTGAGATCGAAACATACCCAAAGAGTCTCATCTCGAAAAATAAATCACGCAATGAAATATTAGGCAATATGTCTTGGGGACTATACTCTCCTATAATACCCCATACTTTATATATATTTAAATTACATAAGTGACGTAATTTCGTAATTAGAGGAATTTTGAGTGAATATTGAATTTTGAATTAATCAGTCAGTAGATGATTACCGACGCATGTTACATTTACTTAGAGGACTGAGTAAATGAGTCAAAATGTTTTTTATGTCATATCACAATTGGGTTTAGTGACAAGTGATAGTTTACATTATAGGAAACGCGGGTTGAGAAGTGTCAGGTACGACTAGTGAATTTTAGTTAAGAAACTCAGATGGAGATTTCGAGTGCACGGTTGATTTTGAAATGGCCAAGATAGTCAGAATAGAGTATCCGAGGGAAGTGTTTAGGTTTCGGAGACTTTTGGACTATTAGGGACTCGCAATTGAGTAAACGAGTCATTTTTGAGTTTATAAGGGACAAGCCCTTATTTTTCTTTTATAAGTCACGAAAGAGAGGAAGAGAAAGAAAGAAAAGAGAGAAAGGAAGGAAGAGGAGAAAGGAAGATAGAAAAAGGAGATTTGGGGCCAAATTCCACGGGATTCGACTCGAGGTCATCGGATTTTATCCACAAGGCAAGTGTTTACTTGCTTTATTCATTTGAGTGTGTATCTCATATTATTGTTGGTAGACTATATAATTTTTGGGTTAGAACCCTTAAAATAAATTTGGAAAAAAAATTGATTTTGAGTTTACAAATTGATGTCTTGTTAACTCTTGATGATATCTAGTGTTAAACCCGTGTAAATGGTGTGTAGAAATGGGAGAAAATCATAAACTAGGGATTTAATGATTTTAGGGTTTAAATCTAAGAGAAAGGGTTTAATACCACAAATTAATTGATGTGTGTTAGTTATAAATCAGTGTTAGGATGATTATAGTGTTGTTGGTTGAGATTAGAAACCACAAAAATGAAGAATGGGTTGATATTTGGGTATTTTGGAGAAGATGAAATCGCCCAAACAGTGAGATCCTAATACGGCGAATCGATTCGGGTCTAGACCGAATCGATTCGCGTAAGGGGACCTATAAGGCTGTCTCAGGTCGAATCAATTCGGATTGAGACCAAATCGATTTGCTAGATCGAATCGATTCGCATTTGGGGCGAATCAATTCGCCTTTGCTGAATTTGACAGTTTTCTTCCATCAAGTGTTTAAATTTGAACTTGGAGATTATTGTAGGGGATTTTATATGTGATATTAGGACTCCTAGACAACGAATTTTAGGGTGAGTAAACCTTGGAATGAAATAGGGAACCTTGGATGAGTTAAGGGTGCAATCCGGGTTATGGACCTAATGAATGGTTAGGACGTGTAACATTCGGCAGAGGTCTTAGGCAAGTGTGTATAGAGATATTTATGCGGTTAGAATAAACATGGTCTTAATGCATTTGAGTAAATCCTAAGATGCGATTAGGATGGAATTTAGGATTTGGTCTAAAAGGGTTTGAGAGGCTATCCGGTACGTCTATTGATGACTATTATTATAGGTGATGCGATACCTATGGAACTAAAATAATTTGTGTAAGAGGGTAGTTTAGATGAGATGTAGGCATAACCCCATTTGAGTACGTTAATGATAAGTTAATTAGCCAAAACCTTAGATTAGTGGTAGAATATGCAAACACAAACTCAATGAAGATGATACTTAGTTTAAACTCATAAATCTCTCGTATATAACTCAGAAGATAGTAATGAACTTAGAAGTAACTTAGCTAGAGGGTCAGAGAAGTAAGCACCCTAGATACGCCTTGGCAGACAGCCAAACACACCAACCACCCTGAAGAATCTCTATCAAGTATTAAAAGCTTCCTAAGAAATGACAATGGTAGGTGAGCAAACTCTCTGGTTTGTAATAACTCTCTAGTAATAACTTCTGAACTCTCAAAAGGATCTCTTCTGAACTCTAAAAAAGATCATCCTCTCCTCAGGGGTAGTTGGGGTCCTTAAATAGCCCCCCACACCATCCCCGAGAAAACTCAATCATTAAAGACTATGAAATACATCCCTTATATTTTATGTCATAACATTAAATGTCTGATGCACTAGTTGTCTCCACATCATAAACATTAAATGCCAAGACATGCCTTTTTTCTAATCACTGTGTGTCAGGGGGTTGTTGTCACAGAGGTGGCTCACCAACTGCCTAACAGCCCCAAATACCATGGTGGTTTACTCAAGTACAAGCCTGACATTATTTAGCTGGCTAGTGACATCATCTACAGTAGATGTGACATTAAGTAGAGGGTTGTTTGGTTCACAACTCAACACCTGATGGAACTACAACTGCTCCGCCCGAGGTTCCACGGTCAGGGTTCTTCGGTGTTTTACCAGGGGTATCTAAGATGGTTGGTACGAGCCCAAATGGTACCTCACTTCTCAATCCTCCAAACCAAGTCCCTCTAAAGTTCCCGCGACAAGGTCATTCGATAGAGCATGAAAGCTGTCCCAAGCCCTGCCAGGACTGGTCTCTCGCGAGTACCATTTGACCTCACACTAAAACTTATTATTATTCTCGTTACATCATTACAACCATTATAGCTCATATTCAATATAAACAAAAATACAATATGACTGACACAACAAGCTAAAATACAAGTTTTCATGCTGAGCTGCCTCATTGAGCTGCCACGCTTGATCTACCTCGGTGCCTTAATACCCAAAACACTGTTGCCAATGGGGGAATTATCCATGATCTCGGGATTACTTTCAATCCCCCTCAACATTTTCCCCTTCGTGGAGAGATTTGTTGTCGGAGTAAGAAATGCCTGCACGAAAACTTCTCAATCCGATGAACCTTTTTGCGTGAAAAAATTTTAGCCTCCTTTCCTTCGTTAGAACCACAACGTTATAATCTCTAGGAAAAAATAAAAGTCTCCCCGATGTACTTGAGCCGAAGCACTACGGCTTGTTGGGGCTTTGATGAAGGGACATCGCTATTTTTTCCTTATACTGTGCTTCAACCGTTCTAGCTTTATTATTTGAACTTCTCCTGAAAGTCTTGCTAACATTCTCAAATACTCATTTTGATTCTTAGTAGGTGAAATTCTCCTTTTTAATGCTTCACTATGTTCAAAAAAGCATAAATTCTCCCCGATGCAGCTGAGTCACCTATTTAAACAACGTTTGGACTTGTGTCGAGGGGGCATAGTAGCTTTTTAGAACCGTTGGGACATCGTTTCTGTTGGGAGTTATTGGATATTTCTCGCAAAAATTCTAGCGCCAAAGCTCAAACTTGGTTAGGAAGGCAACCATTTATATTCCCCAAGCATCATTTCGTAAATGACGTAGCGCTGTCTTTTCAGCTGTCAAAACACTTCCCGAAGTGCCAAGTGTTCATTTGAAATGATTATAGGCAGTCGTGCACGTACGATGGTGGGAAACTCAAACATCAGGTTTAAAATTATTCAAACGTCTCTTTTTCCAAACCCTTATCTTTCCTTCTTCTTCAAGTTCCCGTATTCCTTAGAGAGGGAAACTTGTGCAAAAACCTCCATTGTTGTCCAGTTCTTTACTCATTCTCCTCCCTTTCTCATTTGTTTTTGCGCCACCACATGTGGTTGTGCTTCTCCCTCCTTGTTCTCAGCCCTTCTTACTCAGTTGTAACATTCATCGCCACTATATTATGTCTTCTCCAAGTACTTCTATGGTTTCCACCACCACCCCTCAACCAGGCTCCCCCTTAGTCGGTTCTGTCGCCTTTAGCACCGCTGCCCTGAATGCTGCTTGTCAAGAGCAGCTACGCTTCTATCGTCGGGCGCCCATATTTGGCAAAGACAATAAATTTTCTTACTCATGCAAGACTTTCCATTTCTCATCCAAATTTGACCCTTTACTGTTGGGTGATGAGGAAATGAATTCGTCAAAGTGGGGCTATCTATCCCCAGAGGGGACTCTGTGTTTTCGTTTGGACTGTGGTGACTTCCCCTATTCTCAGATTGACTTCGAAGCACCCGAGGGGTTCCTAGCCCATTTTAATGTCTGGCATACACATATACAGAGTTCTCACGCTGCTGCTCTTGTAAAGGTTGGGCTGCATCGAGCCTACTGGTTTGGGGAGTTCACCCTCTCTAAGCACAATGCAGCGCTATAAGTGCTAGTTTTCAGATGGAACGTCACAACTCACACCTTTTTTTCTGCGTGGGGGAGATCACCGTTACATTGGAGGACATCTGTGAACTCCTGGGGTAAGAGCCAATGGGCAAGTTCACATATCACAATGAGGCCCTGAATATCGAAGAGGCTGCTGATCGTGCTGAGCTGGATCGAATCTGCCGCAGTTGCACTAGTTTCTCGAACAAAGCCACATTTACTCCCCTCATCAACTATTTTTTCGAAGCTTCGAGCCCGAAGGATGTCAGTGTTGTAACGAGCCGAGGTATATGTACATCCCTGGAACTACCAGCCTACATACTTGTGTTGCTTTCACGCTTCTTCCTGACTGGGAAACCCAATGATCAACCCAGGTGGGATTTGATAAATATTTCCATTCGTTTGGCCAGGGGGTTCAACCTTCCTCTAGCTGCCATCGCCTTGGGGTCCCTCTACACCTGGTTGGATCAAACCCACATAGACATGGAACGATCACTGGGTCGTTATAACTTGGCCAATTTTTCCAAACACCATCATTTTGACGGGCTTTCTTTACACCCGTTTTTCTGCCATCGCCGCGAAGTCTATTCTTCTACCTATGGGCAGTATCAAGCCCCCACACATCCTATGTTTTCATAAAAAACAAAGTCGAAAAGAGATAATGGAGCTTTTTGATGTTTTAGACTCCTTTGTGATGAGGACATATAGTGAGTCTACATTTGCCCACAGTTGGGATTTCTTTCCTTTTATAGCCACAACGATCAAGTTCATCCCAGTTGTGGAAGATCCCTCGCAAGTCATGGTGCTTCTATTTACCCCTAGGTTCTTCCTTCCTATACTGAATGAGGGTACACCTCATAGCCCTATAACCCTGACAGATGTAGCAGGCAGTTCAAGTTTGATCAGGGGGCCCCTCGACCTGTGTTTCAACACAACCACCCAAAGGCCACTTTTGCTGAAGCTTGCACCTTTTATACTGCAGCCGCGGTGCTTGGTGTGATGTCCACCATCGATGGTTGTGTCACCCTTCCTAATGCAACTAGAAAGGGAGACGTATCCACCTCCTTTGCCACCAAGTTCCATTTGGGGCAGTTGGAAATGATCCGTGAGTACATTCAGTCCCCCCTTAATATCCCCCAGTCTTTACTTTCTCTTCTTCTAAAATGGGTCTTAAGGGGAACTCCGTGCTTCGGGTTGAGTTTACCTTGAGTAAAACCATTAAAGAATCTCCCCAGGAGCTACCCCCTTATTGAACAATGATCCCAACTGTCGCCACAAAACCCAAGGCCGTTGTAGCTCCCAAATAAACTACACCTTCGACTGAAGCTGCTACGGGAGAAGGACCTTCTCAGCCACCTGCTAAGAAGGCCAAGAAGTCTAAGTCCTTGAAGTCCAAGCCCCAGGTTCAAGCATAAACTCCTTTGGAGGCATTTCCCATTGCCTTCGCTCCCCCTCCTATATCTCCAGAGGTAGCTGAAGAGCTGAGAAGGCAGGTGCAAGCTGAGGTCGAGAGAATAAATGCTGAGTTTCAATGGTGTGCTATCGTCCTTCATCCTTCGGCTGCCTTTCTCTCGATCGTGGTTGATCCGATCGAGCCATTAGTAAAGAGGAGAAAAGGTCAAGGGTACCTGAAGGTGCTGATGCAATGATCACAAGGAGGAAAACTCTGGGCACTAAGTCCAAGAAGAAATAAACAGCCGATATACCTCTATTTACTACTCCCTTTGTTTCTGCTCCCTCGCCGCCTTCACCTGTGGTTATATCTTCTTGTTCTCCCTATGGATCTGAGGTATGTGTGCATTCTTTACTTCTTATTCCCCTTCTCTTAAGGTGTGTTGCATCTTCTTATTTCTTAACAAGAAAATGTTTTAGTGCAGGGAGTTGAAAAAGAAGGGCCTAGTCCCCCCAGCCCCCTCGTAAGCCGTTTTGTGGGGGACCATTGCGGTATCTCTCCAGCAGATATTACCCTTCCCCGTTCCCCCCTGATAAGTCTTACTTATTCTCGTCGTTCATCCTCCCAATGGGCTAGAGATGCTGCTGAGTGGGCCACTACTGTTGACTCTACTGAGGCAATGAGCCCAACCCCAGCATCTTCTGAATTAGAACCTTATCTCGAGGCTCTTCTGCCCCTTTTTCCAGTTGCAAAAAGTTTCCCCGAGGTAACATATTATCTATTACCTGTTAGATCTGGTAATAGTTCTCTACTCCACCTCTTTTCTTTCTGTGTAACATGTTGAACCTTGACACGTTGGGGTGTCCCAGGTTGAGATGGCATCTCTGGTAGCTAGCATCCTTCTTCCCTATGTACTGGCGAGACCTCTGACTTCAATTCCCCTCTTTAGTGCCATAATGAGGGTAAGTAACATTTATAAGTATTTTTCTCTTTTTTTAGTACTAAATTGTCATTTATAACACTTAGCTTTGTTGTTGTATCTTTCTCCAAGTCTTTCTCCACCCTTTGCTCTTAGTGGCCTTTTCCTTTCTAAGGCCCAGGTTGATGTTGCTGCTCCTCATGTTAGTTCTTCTGTACCCTCCAGCATTGGGGCATCTCCTGAAGGTCCAACGTCTTCTACTGATGGTACGCCCGTGTTGGCCTTAGTACCTTATATTGGCGAGGGAGTTTTGCCCACCGTTGAGGCTTCTTTCGCCAAGGGCCCCGTTGAAGCTACTGAGACAATAAGCTCGCCCTCAACGGTTTCTACCATTATGACCACCGTGGTGACTCCCGTTCTCGCTTCTACTACTGCTGAGGTACTTCGCAAATTTATCTCTGCATTTCTCAATTTCTCGAACTTCACATGTGTTTGTGACTTAATAATGAAAACACTTGTTAAGGTTTTTTCATAGACTCCACCTATATCGGTGACTTAGCAACGAAAATGCTTGTTAAGATTTTTTCATAAACTCCACCTATATCGGTGACTTGACAACGAAAACACTTGTTAAGATTTTTTTCATAATCCTCCACCTATATCAGTGACTTAACAACAAAAATACTTGTTAAGATTTTTTCATAAACTCCACCCATATTGGTGACTTAACAATGAAAACACTTGTTAAGATTTTTTCAATAAACTCCACCTATATTGGTGACTTAATAACGAAAACACTTGTTAAGATTTTTTCATAAACTCCACCTATATTGGTGACTTAACAACGAAAACACTTGTTATGATTTTTTCCATAAACTCCACCAATATTGGTGACTTAACAACGAAAATGCTTGTTAAGGTTTTTTTTCATAAACTCCGCCTATATTGGTGACTTAACAATGAAAACATTTGTTAAGGTTTTTTCATCAACTCCTTATTTCCTCTAACTGTTTTCAGGTTACTCGGGAGGATTCTCCACGAGTTACTTTGCTTATTGCCTTGCCCCATCGGGAACCTATCACTTTAGAAGAATCTAGCCATAATGATCAAGGTTCCACGACCGGTGCTGTTGCAGAGAGAGAATATGGCTCTGAGCTTCCTCTACCCGACCTAGATCCTCATGCCTTCTGCCTGATGGTGCTTTAAAGTTCTACTCAGATGCCTGTCAACCATCGACGTTCACGGTGGATTGCCTACGTTCAAACATCTTTGTTATGAGTTACAGGCTTCAGGGCATGGCTACCGTCATTGCTAAAATTGCAACCACTCTGACCTCAAATGTTACCAGGCCCCTCTTTAACAAATATTTGGGTTATCTAAGGGAGTTAAGTCGCAACGTCTTCCGTTTTGGCTGGCTTATCACACATTTGAAGACCTTGAAGAGCCAACGACTGGACAGCAAGAGGGAATTCTTACGAAAACATCAGGAGGACCAGCGGGCTGATGAAGCTAAGTTGGCTGAGCTAGCACCTCTTCTTGGAGCCATTGACAATGAGGTGGAGGACATTGAAGAAGCTCTGCATCTAGCGAAGCTGAAATGAGAGAAACTCATGATCGAGCGTACACAAGCACAAATAAGGTTGGAGGTCTCTATCAACGCTCAACGGTCTTGCCAAGCAGCCTCTTCGGGCCTCCATAGAGATTTTTTCTCTTCTCTAGACCTGTGGTTCCTCTTAGGCCAATGAACTTATATATATATATTTTCTTTTCTTCTCATGTAATTCTTAGGCAATAGCTCCCAGTTTTGTAATGCCCCAAAGTTTATGAATGAAAAAATATATTTATTTTCTCATGCCATTTCTGTGTGTTACAACTGTTTATATAGATTGTAAAGTATGGAGTTCTGTAATTCTTTCATCTCTACTTAAGTTATAATAAAAAAACCTTGCATAATCATCAAAAAAAGAACTTTTGTATTTATAACAACACCCAGCTACATCAGTGGTTCAAACATAATTATCTACTCATGATAGACTTTCAGCCATTTGTTGTTAATCTTGAATGTCATATCTTCTTCTGTCTTAGAAATTAAGCAATAACCTGAGTCATGAGCTTCTTTTACAATAAAATATCCCTCTCAATTCGCTACAATCTTGTGTAGAGGAAGCTCCTTGATGTGTTTCACTGTTGCTTTCAATACAAGGTCTCCCTCCACAAACTTCCTTAGTCTCACTAAGTTATCATATGCCCTGGAGAGCTATTTTGTATACATTTAAAGTGTTACATCACATTATCTCTATGTTCATCCAATGCTTCCAACTGTACGTGTCTATTTTGAGGGAGTATGCTACTTCGCAAAGCATATCGAGCACAGAGAACTTCTAACTCCACTAGGAGAATCGCCTCGGCCCTATAAACAAGATATAACGGTGTATACCCTGTTGGATTCCTCTTAGTTGTTCGATAGGCCCACAACACGACTAGTATCTTGTTATCCCACGATCCTGGGAAATCCTCCACTGTTTTATCCAAGATATTAATCAAAGTTTTATTAGTTGCTTCGGACTGACAGTTTCCCTTTGGATATGCCACCGTCGAAGTATAATGGACAATGGAGTACTTATCTGTGAGTATCGTTACTTCTGAATTGAAGAAAGGGGTTCCATTATCTGAAAGAATAACCTTCGAGATCCCAAAATGGCAAATGATGTATTCTCTCATGCAGTTGCTCACCACCCCCGTTGTTACCCTTCTCAATGGTATCGCTTCGGCCCACTTTTTGAACCATGCCATTGCTACTGGTATCCATATCTTCCCCCTCGAAGAAGTATGCATTGCCCCTACTAGGTCAAACGCCCAAGTGCGAAAAGGATAAGGCATTGCCAGGGAGTGTAGGTCCACTGATTGGGGCATGGATCATATTTCCATAAAGTTGGCAAGACTTGCACCTTCGAACGAACTCAGCAGAATCTTTCTCCATCGTTGACCAATAGTGTCCCAAAGTCATCAACTGGTTATATAACTTGGCCCCTCCTATGTGAACTGGATCATGTGCCTGTTTGAGGACCTCGGTTGCTTCTTCCTTTGTGATGCAGCGCAACGACCTATTGAAGTATCCCCTTCAATAAAGCTGCCCCTCCTGAACGTAGAATCTCGGGGCCCTTCTTCGGAGTCCTATTGTGTCAATTTTCTCTATGCGGACAACTCCATCTTTAATGAAGTCAATATAGGGTTGTCTCCAGTCAGCCTGACCCTCCACGAAATGACATTCAGCTACCTCGAAGAACAATTAGCATTTGTCTCACTTCCGTTATAGCTTCACCACGTCCTATTTCATTCTTGGCCAAAAATCCCCATCCCTCTGCATTCTTCTATAGAGGGGTATCTCAGTTGTTTCACAGTGCTCTTCATGTGTTTTCTTCAATCTCTGCTCTGCCTCTTCTGAACCGATGCACCTCGATAACCATCCTCTAGTGTTCCTGAAGTAAAGGTTTCCTTGGTTCATGAAGTATTGGGCTAATACTCTCAGCCTCATCGCTCCTTCCCTAGATTCCAATTTCCTTTTGATCTCTCCCCTCTAGTCTGCATCCTCTTCCATTGGTAGAATTCACTGTACCATCGAAGGAGATGTTCTTCATTGGATCATGACGGTAGTTATGTCATTCTTCATGAACATCTTCTGGGCAATGATGGCATTTGTGTCTGGGTGATGATTCATCATTCTAGGTTGTTTCTTAATCTTGGTCTGATGGAACTGGCAGAGGAGCCTCTGAATGGTTATTCTGTATGGTGCCAGGCTCATGTGTTTCAACACGTACTCTCCATTCACTTGATGAACCACCAAATTTGAATCCCCTTTGATGCAAAGTGAACAAATCCCCCTCCAAAGAGCCTCTAGCAACCCTAGGACCAATGCTTTATATTCCGCCTCGTTGTTAGAACAAAGGAAATCGAACTTCTAGGAAAGGCAAATCTCCTTCGTTCCCTTTGATAGAATAACCCCTGCTCCTCCTTTCTTTTCCGTCGAAGATCCATCGAACTGTATTGTCCATTCCTCCTCCGTTGCGTCTAAGTGGTTGGCCTGCAAATTGTCTCCTGGTATACTTTCTTTGGGTGGCTCAAACATTCCTGAGGGTAAAATTGCCAACAAATCAGCGTACGCCTGGATTTTAATCGCGCGAGGAACCACACATTTCAAGTCATACTCGGAGAGGATGAGGAACAACCTAGCTGCTCTACCAATCAATATCGTTCTTACTAGCAAATACTTAATAGGATCATATCTAGTTACAATATTAATTGTAAAAGACAACATCTAATGTCTAAGTTTTTGCGCTATAAATACTAAGGCTAAACAATGCATTTCTAAGCTGCTATATCTGACTTCTAGCCCATAGATGATCCTACTGAGGTAATAGACTGGCCATTCTTGCCCATCAATCTCTTGTGCCAACAAAGCTCCCATAGACCTCGTGGTGGATGTGAGGTCCAACTGCAACGGTATTCCTGCCTTTGGGGGAACCATGGTCTGTGGTGAAACGAGCAGTTATTTAGCCCGTCGAGAGACTCCTAGTGAATCTCCTCCCACTTGAGCTTTGTGTTTTTTCGTAACAGCTGCATCAATGGGTGTGATATTTCGGCTAATCCAGGCACAATTCTCCTAAGGTAGGAGACTTTGCCAAGGAAACTCTTCATCTCCTTTATCGTTCTTGGGCATGGCATCTCCAAGATCGCTCGTTTCTTGTCCTGGTCCATCTTCACCCCCTTTCGATCAACCACAAAGCCTAGGAATTTCCCACTTGTCACTCCAAAAACACACTTCAGTGGGTTCATCTTCAATTTATACATCCCACAGCGGGAAAACACCTTCCTCAAATTGCTCAGATGGGACTCCTCCTTCCTCGATTTAATGACCAAATCATCCAAATAGAATTCCATAAATTTATGAAAGAAGTCATGGAAAATGGCCATCAATATTCTCTGGTAAGTCGCCCCAGCATTCTTTAGACCAAATGGCATCACCTTATACATGAAGTTGCCCAATGGGGTTCTGAATGCTATTTTCTCTACATCCAAGGGGTCCATATTGATCTGATTATACCTTACATACCTATCCATGAAGCTATACATCTCATGACTAGTCGTTGCATCTATCAGGCTATCGATGGAGGGCAGAGGGAACTCTTCTTTGGGACAAGCTCTATTCAAATCTCTAAAATCCACACAGATCCTTATTTGGTTTTTGTCTTTCTTTCCCACTGGGAAACTGCTAGATAGCCAGAGTGGGTTCTGTATTAGAGTGATGAATCCTACCATTAGTAAGTGTTGAACCTCTTCCTTAATCTTCAAATCCAGCTCAGTCTTGTATGTTCTCGTTGCTTATTTCTATGGAATGGCTGAAGGCATTACGTTCAACTTGTGGCAGCTCACTTCCTCATTCAGCCCTTCCATCTCTGTGTATATCCAGGAAAAATGTCTATGAACTCCCGAATCAATTCCACCAAGGCCTTTCATTTTTCTTCACTGAGATATTTCGAGATGAAAATGGGCCTTGGGTCCTCCTCTTATCTTGCCAGGTTCAACAACTCTAGTTCTTGTGTCTGCGGTTTCAGTCAATCTGTTATGTAATCTAGTTCCTCGGGGACTTCCTCCATAAGTTTTTGTATGTTGGAGTTATCTATCACCATACATTGTCCTCGTTGATCTACCAAAAAGCATTCATATATTGGGTCAACCTCATCATCAATTTTTTTGACCACTCGCTCACACCATTATAATTGATATACCACTTTTACTTCTACATTAACAACCTTCTTGAACTGTCTGCTGTTAGTGGTGACTTCCTTCCACTTCTTCTCTCTAGAAGCCTCGACCACTCTTTCTCCTGAGAACCGACTCAGCACGCTTTTTCGTTGGACCTCATGCTCCATTGGATCCACTTTGGGCCTCATCCTGTCTTTGACCTTCTTCGAGATATTTTAGGTCTGAGGGACCACCTAGTGAGCTTCTTCGATCGTCACTTCTGTGCTGCTTGCAACCTCTTTACCTTGCTTGTTCACAGGTCCCATCCTTTCTCTGATTGAGGGAACCCATGCTCCCTTCATTCTTCTCGTTAGGATGTGGATATCCTCCTCCAATTCAGTGTAAAATGCCTCATCAACCAAGTGAGCTTCCTCGACAGCGAAGGGCCTCTTCACAGTCCTAATGGTCACCTCCGTTCCCTTAATATTCGCTTTAGCACATTGGTGATACGTTGAAGGAACTAGCCCTTGATTGTTCATCCATACTCTTTCTATCAGTAGATGGTAGGAAGTTGCACTTTCTATTACGTGAAACTTGACATGGGAACTCAGATTTCCCATTACAATCCCAACATTAACATATCGAATGGATTTAGAAGATTGGTTATCATACCCCGAAATCACCAAAGGCATGGGGACCAACCTTTCTTCTGGAATATTGGCTACGTGGAAAGAGTTGATTGGTATGATATTAATGGAAGCTCCCCCATCCATAAGAGTCCTTGCAAATCTAACTTCGTTGACGTTGGCGATCATATACAATGGCCTGTTATGAGGGAACCTTACAGCCCTATCTGCATCGCTGAAGGTTACTTCTGACGGAAACTTTCTCACCAACCTGGCCATGGGTCCCTTCCATCTCAGCGAAGGGACTGTGTTCTTTCTCGCGATATCAAGTATTACCTGGGTTATCTCCAGCCTACTCTCCTTCGGTATCCCCACCTAGTCGAAGAACCAGGTGAACTTAGGGGATTTTGAAACTGCACAGTACTCTAGGACTGGGTCTGCTTCCTCACCTTCAACGCTGTACACATCATCCACGTCGTTGGTACTTGCCTTATCATAGGCTAGTACTACGCTAACCATTCCCCTCATACAATCTTCCAGAGATTCTTCGTACTCTTCTTACTTTGTCGTTGACTCTCTTTCTCCTCTTTCCGCCTCTTCATCATAGGCCACCACGAGATTGGCCTCATATGCTGGCAGCGGATTGTTGTTGACATTCTGTGGAGGGATTTGTAATGTCTCTGCCCTCATGTAATTGTCGATGATTCTTCTCAGTGTGAAACAGCTCTCTATTGGAATCTGGATCCTCCGATGAACCTGATAGTACTTAGGATCCGCCTCGTTACCGCATCGGGTTCCCCAATGGGAATGTACTTTGGTTCGTAGACCATTCCCCCTTGAATCATTGTGTTGTAACAACTGACATCCTCCTCTACTGTAGAAGGCAATGGTGGTGGGTCCTCCCTGTTTCTCCCAAACTTCCTCTTATTTTCCTTCTTCACACCTTACCCCATCTCCTCCCTCGGTGTACCCTAACCGCGGGGGCTGAGACCTCCCCCCACAGATTGTATCGACTGCCTAAACATCATGGGTACCACCACCGGATTTGGCCATACCACTAAGGAGATATTTCTCGCTGCATTTAAGAACGCCAAAAATTCCCCTCGTGCGTCTCATTGATAAGATGGAAGATGTACTCAGGAAGCAACCCCTCAGCATAGATCTATAATAACTTGGATTCTTTGGCCCCTCCCTCACATATAGGGACCTTTCCCTGAACCTTAAAACATACTCCACCACCTCCTCCCCGGGTCGTTGCTTCTCCCTCCCCAGTTGGGCCAAAGTAAACTCATCTTTCGCCAGAAGGAACTTCTGGATGAACAAAATATGCATCTCTTCCCATGTGGAAATGTTGTTGGGAGCCAAATGGGAATACAAGGTATATGCATTATCGGTTAAGGATTTAGAAAACTCCCTCAACCTGAGCTTCTTATTATTACAGTGTGCCCCCAAATGTTTAACAAAGCGCTTAATGTGATCCTTCGGGTTCCCACCCTTTCCTGTGTATTCTTCAAAAATGGGAGGAATATAGTCCTTCGGATAGGGCTCATTGTTGTATTCCTGGGGATAAGGTGTTCGAAAGTCATCATAGACCGAAGCTACCTCACCCGCAGATTGTGAGGAAGCTTGCATGAAATTCAGCATCTCCTTCCTCATTTTCTCCATGGGTGATGCTATTGGGGCCACAACCAACGGGATAATGGGTTGAGTGCCCATTGCAGCTAGAGTAGTCGTCATAGTTGGGTCCATTGATACTCCTGATGTTCCTACTGCTGGATTCATAACAGAGGGTATGCTCGCTGGGACTGCTCCCGTTACGCCTGTACCTGGTGGGGCCATTGGGGTTGCCCCTGGTGTTACAAAGGCATTGGCCACCAATCCTCCCTACATCGTTGAAGCTACCAGAGTTTGCAAAAACTCATAAAACTTACTCATAAGGATCGCCACCTGAGTGGGTCCCAACCCTACACTCATAGAAGCTTGTGTCACCTATGGGACACCTGCATCACCTGGACCGGGGGTACCTCTATTCGAGGAGCCCCATCCCTTAGAGTCTCCAGTTCTCTCACAGCTTGTTCTTCATTGTGTTGGATGTCATCAAAGTTGAGCCTTCGATTAACGTTATCTTGCGCCATACTCCTTGCTTAGAAGAATTCATCCCTAGAAGAGTCGTCAAATGTAAGAGGGTAGTTTAGATGAGATGGAGGCGTAACCCCTTTTGAGTACAGTAATGATAAGTTAATTAGCCAAAGCCTTAGATTAGTGGTAGAACATGCAAATACAAACTCAATGAAGATGAGACTTAGTTTAAACTCACAAATCTCTCATGTATAACTCAGAAGATACTAATGAACTTAAAAGTAACTTAGCTAGAGGGAGAGATAAGTAAACATCCTAGATACGCCTTGGCAGGCAGCCAAACACACCACCCACACTCAAGAATCTCTATCAAGTATTAAAATCCTCATAATAAATGACAATGGTGGTTGAGCAAACTCTCTGGTTTGTAATAACTCTCTAGTAATAACTTCTGAACTCTCAAAAGGATCTCTTCTGAACTCTCAAAAAGATCATCCTCTCCTCAGGGGTGGTTAGGGTCCTTAAATAGCCCCCCACACCATCCCCGAGGTAACTCAGTCATTAAAGACTATGAAAGACATCCCTCATACTTTATGTCACAACATTAAATGCATGATGCACTAGTTGTCTCCACGTCATAAACATTAAATGCCAAGACATGCCTTTTACCTAATCACTGTGTGTCAGGGGGCTGTTGTCGTAGAGGTGTCTCACCAACTACCTAACAGCCCCAAATACTACGGTGGTTTACTCAATTGTAGGTCTGACATTGTTTATCTGGCTAGTGACATCACCTACAGTAGATGTGACAGTAAGTAGAGGGTTGTTTGGTTCACAACTCAATGCCCGATGGAACTCCAAGCTGCTCCACCCGAGGTTCCACGGTTAGGGTTCTTCGGTGTTTTACCAGGTGTATCTAAGATGGTTGGGACGAGCCCCAACGGTGCATTACTTCTCAATCCTCCAAATCAAGTCCCTCTAAAGTTCCCGCGGCGAGGTCATTCAATAGAGCATGAAATCTCTCCCAGGCCCTTCCAAGCCTGGTCTCTCGCGAGTATCAATTGACCTCACACTAAAACTCAATATTATTCTCATTACATCATTCAACCATTATAGCTCATAGTTAATATAAAAAAAATACAATATGACTGACACAACAAGCTAAAATATAAGTTGCCACGCTGAGCTGCCATGCTTGAGCTACCTCGGTGCCTTAATCCCCAGAACACTATTGCCAATGGGAGGATTATCCATGATCTCAGGATTACCTTCAAGCCCCCTTCTGCAAGTTGATAGTATACTTATTTAATTATTACAAATTGGTATATTCGGGATTATATATAAATCCTTAGAAGTGACTAAGGCGTGAATTAATCTAAAGTGAGATAATACTTATATGTTTAGTATTTTAAGTGTGTAAATACTTATATACTATTACGAATGGGAACATTCGAGGTTTTGGCTATCGCTATAGGAGTTTGGCAATTATAGCCATATATATTGAGAAGTGATATATATTATATATATGGGAGTTGTTACAGTATATATATGATATAATACGAAAATAAATATATCTTTGTGTGGTTGGTACATTTGTATCACAGGCATAGGGATGGACAACCAAATTATATTTTCTTTAGTGTTATCCAGGGCGGTTGCGCGATGTGGGTGAATCCCCTAGTTTGAGGAGCATGGAGAGTATAGTCCCCTGGTCATATCGTCCAAGACCGCCTCCACTGTTTATAATTTTTATTATGTTCATGAGAGAGTCTGGCTTCGTACCGCTGTTGGTTGAGCAAACCCGGATTCGGATAGGCACTATGAGACTGCATCCCCGAGTTATAGCTTGGTGGGATGGTTATTATACTTATGATTATAATATAGGTATAAATATACTTGTTGTGTATAGTATATTGTTTGTGTATGAAGATGAGATATCATATAACTTAGACTTGTGTAAAATGCAAAGTGAATAAAGGTTTATTCTTCTTTCAAGAGATTTATATCCGGATTTATACAAATGTGAATTGTATATTAAAATGAGAATTAATTATACAAGATTTTCATAAGCTCGAGTGAAAGTGGTATTTTAAACTAGTGAAAGTTTCAAAAAATCAACGGTATATATATATATATATATATATATATATATATATATATATATCAAATCGATGAATATTGTAACTAAAGCTTAGGTGATAGCTTACGGTATAACGTATATTATATCACGCAGGGGAGGTGATAGTTATGAGGACTTAGAGGATGGGCGAAAGAGAATAGTTAGGCAGGGTAACTTAACTAGGTTATCTAAAATGTATGCGATAGATGTGCACTATTAGAGGAAGGGTGAGGTGTATCTCATACGAGTGTGATACCAGTTTAAAAATGAGAGATTTCATATTTTAAAAATATAGCATTTGATGCACTTGCTAAATATTTTCAAAACTCGGACTCTGGCCCATTTCTCAATTTTCCCTCTCTTTCTATATATGTATATATATTAGGTGTTCAGACACAGGGATGCTTGGATGATGGTTCTTTCGAGTCAGACGTTGCTACTGCAGCTGTGGATGTAAGAAGGTTTATTTTAGATGTTTATATCCTTGTGATCTAGATAGAAAGCATTGTAGTAACACTTGAGCCGATAGCCCAATTGTATTCATTTATTCTTTTACCGCCTTTTTAGTGCGGCATTTGATTTGATTGTATTATGTTATACCGAGTGTTCAGTTATTTTATTTTATTTCAGTTTCGTGTATATAAAATATTATAATTGTTTTACTTGGTTGGTTTGATTAAAAAGATTAGCTAGTTAAAATTTTGACACCAGCCTAATAAGTTATTAGTAATTAAATTGGTTTTCGACGGTGATGTTGAGAATTAACCATATGAGATTCCTGTTTTAACCTGATAAAGGATTGATCATCCGGTATTTTATTAGGCGGGGTGTCACATCTCCCTGCATTCACTAGCTAGGGGATTCACCGACATCGCGCAACCTCTTATGATAGCATTAGAGGGGTATGTATTTTAAAAATATCTAACACTAATATTTAATGAGCACACAATATATATATATATACACACACTATCACACTAACCGTATATATAGAATTTATAAAAGTTCGGCTAACCTGTGCCTAACACCCGTAGCACTAGTCCAAAAATACCCAAGTCTATATCCCACCTCGTAATTTAATTAATCACACATAAATTAATTATTTTTTTTAGAGTCGAGTCACCCAACTACAATACACAGACTCACTCATTCGGTCTGTATCTTCACCCTTTAGAATTTATTACACAAAGTCCCACTATTTGGTCAGGCCCACTTTATTAAATTTAATATTCCTTAGTGCCCATCTCCCCAGACCTTAAGAACTGTCCTCCCTTTCACTTTCACCCACATAAATCCTTTAAAATAAAACCCAGGTAGAAGATGACACTGGCCCAAAATCCCCACCATCGCTCGAACGATGACCCTCGTCGTTCCCACGACTTTTACCGTCATTCAAACGACGTCCTTGGTCGTTTGAGCGACCTCCTTTCGTTTTCACACTTCTTCTTCCTCACGCTGTTTGCCATTGCTGAACCTCAATCCTTCAATGTTTCTTATCAGAATGTACCCAAGGTATTCCCAACATTTATTATTCGTCTAAAACTTGTTATAATCATCCTAATAACCTTTAAACATCACTAATTTATCTTATCGTCCATTGTTCAACGATTTGGGTTTTGTACGGTTTGTTAAATCCTCTTCCTTGATTCAACTACATAATCATCAAATCAATGAACCTAGCATATGTATTTCGAATCTAAACATGATTCAAACAGTGACGTATCCCAATCCCTTATCAATTTCATATTTAATCTACCCAATAACTCAAATCACCAAAACCCATTTCATATAATAGCCCACCCCAAAAAATAAATTTCTTTATCACACCCACTATGATATGAATCGAAACACTGCAACTAAATTAAAATCAAGTTTAACCACTTGCTTTATTGGATTCGTAGGGTCTGATTTCCTTTGAGGTAGACAAAGATTTGATGAAGAATACACCCAATTCTTCTTGATTTGGCTCTCAAAAGCTCCCCAAGTTATCCCTCTTTTCTCCTCTGCAAAACTTGGGTTATCTTATTGAGTTGTGTCTGTCACACACTCCCTAATGTAGGCTTTATATTGCTAATCCAAAAATTAAGCTTATGGGCCAAGCCCAAATGACCCAAACACCCCTGTGTGAGCCCGGTTATGCCTATAATACCCGGATACCCTTGTGTACTCTTTTTTTATTATCTCGACCTATTCGAAATCAACTATACACTCAAAATCTTCATCCGAGTTACTTTACTAAAATTCTCCAATCTCGACCTCAAATTACGACACATGTGAATTTTTAAAATAACCCGAATTAATTAAATTTCAACTCACTAAATTAATTAAATCCTGTATCACCAAATTAATTAAATTCTATATCCTCATGAATACGGGGTATTAGGTTCAGAAAACTGAAGGCATCGCCAGCAACGTGGTTACCCTTTAGATTATCTACCATTTTTTAGTGTTTGATGGCAAGTGACCAAAAAAATCGGTACGTGCTAGGAAATGGGTAGGAAACAACAGTAGCTTATCATTTCCCATGTAGACACCAATTTTTTGGTGTCTAGATTTATTTTGCTAATTTGGATTAGTCTTAGCTTACTTAAACCAATCATTATAACCATAGATAAAGTAAAAGCGAAATAAATAAGAGAGGGATGAGAGACAAAGAAATAGACACATAAATTTATGTGGTTCAACCTAATGAGGTACCTACATCCACTAGTAGAATGACACTATATATTAGGGTTTAGTAAATGCCTCTCAGGGCCTATTTATACCTACTAACCCTACCCATATGCTAATCAGACATCACCCCCCCCCCCCATTTTAATTTTGCATCAGACCCATTGCTTTGACGATTGGACCTACATATCATCATATTTGACCATCGACCACACACTCCATGTCGTGTGTAAAAAGAAAGACCACATCCCCTCTAGGGTTTAGATAAATTATAAATTATTTTCCTTTGCCCTTAGTTAAGAGATGCCATGAGCTATTTACAGTAGTAGCAAGATGAAGAGATGGAATACCTTTACACACTAGGTATTTACATCTTTACATTATAATTAGCAACTAGATATTCTTCACGTGCAATGTGCATGGTGACTATTGGGAATCTCACGTGTGTCTGTTCGCATTACTGACTATTCATATTTTTAGGGGTGGTTGGCTAGAGTGTCGCCTAGTGAGATGATGGCGTCGATCAAGTTTTCTAGCTATTTTTGGGCCCACTGAGTATGATGACAGGTGCCATCTTTTTATTGGTCCACTTGGTCATATTATCTTAGGTTGCAACACCGACGGTCAAAAGTAAAAAAAACTTTGAGGAAAATAACTCTGGTTCCCCAAATCGACCTCGACAATCATAGGTAGGCATTCTAATGTACGTGTGTGCATTTTAGAAAGGGAGATAGATAAACTTATTATGGTGATCGATTCGTGGATCAGAGCTAAGTTATCGAGAGAGAGTGAGTGAAAGAGAGTGGAAAAGTGGGCGTGAGGATATGTGGGAGTGGGGGCGGGTGATTTTATAGTTTTGTTTAGAAATATTTTGTTTTATTTTAAATATATAAATTACATAAAAAATACTTCTGCCATCAAAGAATCCTTATGGCCCAAAGCCACTCTCTTTTAGCAACATGGGGCTATGTTGTCGAAAGTTAGCTAACTTTTGACAAAATCTGCCAATGTTTCTAAAACTCCAAATAATTTCCCCCCACTTCATTAGTATCCCGGTCAAAATTTTAGCTTTTGGCAATAAAATTTACTTTATGTTGCCAAAAGTAACATGTCAGTTTATCTTTTGGCAAAAAAGAATGATATTTTCTCGCATAAGGGTTACTTTTTGCAACAAAAATGGTCTATGTAGCTAAATATCATTGCGAAAGCTGCAAATTCATGTAATGATTATAAAAGTGCAAAATATGTTTTGAAAAAAGATGTCCAAAATTTTGTTTCTATATAATTTTTTGTAAGGTGGCAATCTATATTAAGTATTTTTTATATTGATATTGAGTACATAAAAGGAAGCCAAAATTCTATTCTAGACTTCATCCACAAGAATTTCTACTAAGCAATAATGAAAAAACCATATAAGTTGACTCAAACCAATAAAGCTCTAACTCTACCTACTAGTAAAAAAATATCCTCAATCTTTGAATTTCACCCCTCACCAACCAGTCAACTATATAAAATTCTATAAGGATATTCTTTATTTCACTGAGTCAGTCCATATCAAACCAATTAATGATCATAATAATCCAGCTAAAATTATTTATCACTCACTGTACATTCATAAAATAATATATATATTCAAGAATGGGTACCCCATCCTTCAATTATCAAGGATCTCTCGAGTCACCAAATTCAATTTAGTTACTATGATTGCATTGAAGTATGGTTCAAAGTTCTTCTTTACCAAAATGAGTCCTTCACTCATTCTTGATTTTTATGTTTTCATCAAAAATTTAGAAGTCAAATTCCTTCTTGATTTTCTTGGTGGCAGACACAGCATGGTTCAATCCTCGAACTTATCCCGGTAGATCTTCAAGATCAAGTCAAGTATTTCTCAACAGTTTTTAAAGTAAAGAAACACAATGCCCAATTCCTTGCTCTACTTTTATTCTCCAGTAAGCAAAAGGTCCTATAATTCTTCAAGTGATGATATGTAATTCAATAAAACATAATAATTTGTCAAATTTATGTTAAATGGTGGGAATCTTTCAACCATCAAAAGGATTTTAACCAAGTTAAATTGGAGGTTCATCGCCTATCAATTGCAAAAACCAATACCAACAATCAAGAAAATCAATCCAAAGTGGTCTATCGACACAACTTTAGCCAGTTCAAAATCAAAGAAGTCACAACAAATCAAATATTTAGCTAAACAACTACTTCAAGCAGAATTAGATGATAATTCACCCACCTCTTCTACCGGATTAGCAGAATCATCAAGTCAACAATTTGGATCCATACTCAAGCTCTTTGTTTCAAGATGCCCAAGATCCATATAGTTTGTATTAATATATGATCATATTCTCAGAAGAAAGTTATTAATCTAACCATTACTCAACCATATTTAAGTATTTGACACATTGTCACATTATATTAAGGATTATTGAGTTTATTTTTTTAACTAGAATACAAACTGTGCGAATCACGATAAACAAATATAATGATAATTATAAAAATTAGTATACATAATAAATTCAATATCTTATCTTAAATATTTTATAAAAGATTAATTTTTTCATAAATAAATTTGTCTATTATTTTTAAATGTTTTTATTATATAAAAACTAAAATTTTATATATATTTTTATTTGTTTAAAAAAATTATGTCATTTATAGATAAAAACTTAAATTTTTTTCTATAAATACAACGTTAAAATGTCTTTATAACGAAAAATGTTTTTTTGTTTACATAAAAAACAATTTTGAGTTTTTGAATTTTTTTTCTAGAAATAAAAACCTTATATAGATGTAGTCGTATCAATAGCATTATGTATTGTGATTTGAGTATGGAATAATGAAAAGAGATCAAATAGATTGTGTTGGATGGAGAGATTAATTAATGGAGTTCAGAATGAATTATTTTTTTTAGTTTTCAAGAGACATTTGATTTTTTTTCATTTTTTTGATTTCAAATAGATTTTTTATTTATCCATTTTTTTATTGTTTCAAAGGACACAATGTTCTAGATGAGAAAGAAAAAGATATTAAATATTAAAGCCTCATTAACTCAATTCAATATCTTATCTTAAAGACATTATGAAAGGTTAATTTTTTCATAAATAAAATTTGTCTATTATTTTTAATATTTTTATTATATAAAAACTATTTTCTATAAATAAAAAATTCAACACAACTGTACATGCTTTATATATAAAAAAATTATACATAGCTTTATTTGTTTTTAGTTTAAAAAAATGTATGTTATTTATATATACAAACTTAAATTTTTATCTATAAATAAAACGTTAAATATGTTTTTATACACAAAAATACTTTTTATTTATATTAAAAAAAATTGAAAATTATAAAAAAAATAACTTAAAAACTATTTCATATAAATAAAAACATTAAAAAAACTGTTCATATTTTAAATAAAAAAGAAATTATATTTATTTGATTTGTTTTAGTTTAGTTTAAATTTTTTTATTTCATTTATAGATAAAAACTTAAAGTTTTTCCTATAAATAAAATGCTAAAAATGTTTTATAACCAATTTTTTATATATAAAAAATAATTTTCAACTTTTGAAAACTTTTATCCTAGAAATAAAAAACTTATATAGATGTAGTAGTAGTATTGGTAGCATTGGACATTGTGATTTGAGTGGAGAATGATGAAAAGAGATTAATTGAATCTAGATTGTGTTGGATCGAGAAATTAATTAAAGGAGTCTGTGATGAATCATCTTTTTAGTTTTCAAATGACTTTTGAATTATTATTTTTTATTTCAAAGAGATTTTTAATTTATTCAAATTTTTTTCAAAGCACATAATGTTCAAGATGAGAGAGAAGAAGATATAAAGTATTTGTAGGACGTGAGTCCTTGAAATGATATTAATGTCAAGTGAGGCCTAACCCCTTATCAAGATGGTGATTAAGGCCTTAAAACAATCATCAACAACAATAAATACAAGTCCCAAATTAGCACACTCAATATATAAAACTCATGTATTAAATGTGTTCTTACAACATAAATGTTATAATGGAACAATCAATGAGGGGGATCCCACAGTGGATTTGGTTGGAGGGAGTTGGAATCAGCATCTTTAGTGCAATAAAAGCAAGGCAGTAACCTCAAACACAGATGGATGCTAAATGACGGCTTTAATGGAGTAGATGAGGTTGGTCACACAATAAACTCTCTTTATTGGGAGTATTTTGGCAGCAGTTCTGGGCTAGAAAAGTGCGATTTTGAAATCCTATAACTTTGAGGATATTTATAGGAGAACCAGATCATTCGAGTGAACTCTCTATATTAAATGTGTTTGACCCCTTTTAATGTCAACAGTCCTGTACATTTAATGCCAAATATATCGCATTAAATGAGCAAGATATGATATTTTGGCAGGAACACTATTTAGACTCTCAGAGGTATGATATCATTAAATAGGAGGTGATGTGTTAGCTATGTACTTACCATCCTAGGAATATTCTCACTTGAGTTCTATTTTATCGAGTTCCTAAATATAAGACGTGCTGACGTCAAAGAGTTGGTAAGTAATAACTTGCGGAGGATGTGGTGTCACATCACTCAAAAAGGTAGTTCATCGAATTAAAGGTTGCTCGATCGATGATTGCTCGAGCAACTTGTGATCTGTGTGTAAACACCGAACTTTTAACTTTTTGGACAACTATTTAAGACTGGGGACCCTCGGGTGGGTTCTCAGAGATGGTATCTCGAGGGACTACAAAGCTATATTGTGAAAACCAAGGTTTTTCCTAAGTACCCTAAAGAGGTTGGTCTCTTCCAACGTGCCTCGTTCCCAATCCTCTAAATCAAATCCCTGCGAGATACCCAGAGTTGAGGTTGTTCAATAGAGCATGTAAGCTCTCCCATGCCCTCCCAGATATGGTCCCTCAAGGGTATCGAGCAACCTCTCAGTATTACAAAGTGAACTTTATAATTTACAAAGAAAGTTAAATACAAGTACATCAAAGTTTCTATTACAAGTTGTGTTTTTCAAGTTTATCAAATGGGCTTGATCTTTGTGGGCGATCCTTTGAGCACCTTTATACTAGTACGAGTGACCATCTTTATAGGAGATCCTTCGAGCAGCTTCAGTTTTGTGCGAGTGACCATCCCTAATCTTTCTTGTGAAGTGTTGGCATTGCTTTAATCAACTTTAAGCCTGAATCTCCCCCTACAGTATTAAAGCCTCATTAACTTATTTAAATATCTTATATTAATGCCATTATAAAAGTTTAATTTTTTTCATAAAAAAATTGTCTATTATTTTTATTATGTAAAAATTATTACTTTTAAATAAAAACCTTAAAACAACTGTATATATTTTATATAAAAAATGATATATATATATATATATATATAATTCTATGTCATTTGTAGATACAAAATTAAAGTTTTTTCTATAAATAAAATGTTAAAAATGTTTTTATACCCCAAAACTTTTTTAATTTATATTAAAAATAATTTTGGAAATTTGAAAACTTTTGTTAAATTAAAAAATATTTTTAAAAAATAAAAACTAAAAAAAAAATTGTACGAATAGAATAAAAAAATTAGACATATTTTTATTTGTTTTTAGTTTTTAAAAAATTATGTCATTTATAATAAAAACTTCAAGTTTCTTCTACAAATACAACGTTAAAAATATTTTTATAACTGAATTTTTTATTATTTATATAAAAAATAATTTTGAAATTTTTCTAGAAATAAAAACCTTATATAGATGGAGTAGTATTAGTAGTGTTGTGTATTCTGATTTGAGTGGAGAATGATGAAAATAGATTAATCAAATTTAAATTGTGTTGGATCGAGCGATTAATTAATGAAGTTTAGAATGGATCATCCTTTTAGTTTTCTAGAGACTTTTTATTTTTATTTTTTTTAGTTTCAAAGAACACAATTTTCTAAGATGGGATGAAAAAAATAGTAAAGTTTATTTTAAATATTTTTTATAATATAAGTAGATAATAATTGATATCATTTTTAAATATGTCGTGCTTCATATTTTATGGTAAATATTCAATTAGTAGGTACTTAGTTACTTAAGTCATTAATGAACTTTGCATTTGTTGACACAAAAATCACTAAAAATAATAATATAGAAATAATCATATAGAACTCCAAAATCATTTATCTTTGAAATATTAAAAATTAAGTAACTAATAGTAAGGAAAATAAATTTGTTGAGTTCTTTAAGCCTTTCCTTCACTGATTGCGCTTTGCGAAGGACGGAGACCCTACCGATGTCCATTCGATCCCTTAAACTGCGGAGAATTTTAGAAATGTGGGAAGATTTTTTTTTTTCAATGTCCATTTCATCTTGGAGGTCCATTTGACCTGTTTCTTCAACTCTACATAACTTAAAAACGACATTGCACTACACCAAAACACTATATTAGTAACAGACAAATTTTTTAATTACTAACAGTGTTTTACCATTACTAATTCTCACGATAATTTTTCGTTACTAATTTACTAAATGTGCTAGTAATTTTAGTTTGGAAATTAAAAAAATGCAAAAAGAATAAAATATATTAACCCTTTATAAAAAACAATAAGGTACCCTAATTTCTAGTTGCCTCCCAAACAAAAAATGACTCACCTCTCTTTCACACCTCCTCGATGTAACACCCCACGATTTTTGAGACTGAGAAATTAAATTTTGGGAAAATAAAATTTAATTTAAATCAGAGAATTTTAAATTTGGGAATTTAAGTCCAAAAATATAGGATGTTGTAAAGTATTTCGGATGAGGATTTTGAGGGTACCATTGATCCCGGAAGGGTCGAGATAGTCAAAATGACTGTCATTGAGTTTTATTTTGGCTCCGGAATATTCTTAAGTCAGTTGACTCGAATTGGAGTAAACGAGTCATTTAAAGTGTGTATTAACATTTAAAATTGGGTTTATTGTTTTAAAGGATTTAAGGCTTACGGATGAAGCCTTCTCCTTTGAGAAAAGAGAGAAAAAAAAGAAAGAAAAGGAGAGAGGGAGAAAAGCATGGGGATTTCCGGCCAAATCGCGACATCGATGACGATCCAACCTCTACAAATCTGAGGCAAGTGTTTAATCTTGATAAATAGTTATTTGTGTATTTTATTTCATAATTTTTGGGTTAAAGAAATGGATTTTTGGGTATAAACATCAAAATCTAAATATTGGTTCAAATCTTAAAATTGAAGATTTTAATTGGGTTTAAGGGATATAAATTGATGAGGTTAAATTTAGGATGTGTTTTGATGATGGAAATTATGTTGGGATTGAAGATTAAGGGTTGGAAGTAGTATAAATCGAATTTTGGGAAGTTTTGGGTTATAGAAAATCAGCCATTTTCGTGGCTTTCTGATCTGGCCGAATCGATTCGCCCCCACCGAATCGATTCGCCAGGTTGCAGAAGTCTCAGGTCTTTAGGACCGAATTGATTCGCTAGGGGTGAATCGATTCGGAGGGTTACAGAATCTCAGGTCCCTTGGACCGAATCGATTTGGATGGGCCGAATCGATTCGCTATTGGGCCGAATCGATTCGGAGAGGCCAAATCGATTCGAAAACAGAGCATTTTGAGAAATTTTCTCTTTAGTGAATTCAAACCCTTTTTGGTTGGGTTTATTGATTTGGGGTTTTCTCTTCTGAAGTAAGTGATATCTTTTGGTGAATTATAGGGGGTCTCTCACTTAGTATATGATAGTGGCGACTTCTTGGAATAATTGGATAAGAAATATCCACGTATGTTGTGAATTTATAGGCCGACCTTTATGTCAAATTCTTATAAGGATAGGATATTGTTAAGATACAATTTGGGGCCAAATGGAAGAGAGTGGTCGCATACTCTTAAAGAGTGAGGGGTTTCATATCCTTAGAAATGTTTAGACTAACGAATAATTGATAACTCAATAGGAGTAAGGGTTCCTGAGATTTATTTGAACCATAGGTGAAATTGGGAACGATTGGGATCGTACTATCGACTAGAATAAGCGGTAGCATAAATTCTAGTTAGGATAGTTTACACGTAATTGTGGGGATATGACCATTGAGATTCCAATACTTGAAACGAGGTTGGAATAATTTGAGGTTTTAGACTATTAAGTCATTGATGTGACCATGGTTAAATAGTACAAAAGGAAAATATGTACTTTAAAGATGGATGAAATGTGTAGTGATGGATTCTTTCACAAACTCTTGTGTGATAACCCTAATGTTGAACATATATGTATAGATTTATACATATGGTTTTGGGAGACTATTCATCATAGGAAAAATGATTGAATATGTTTCAAGTGAGGGATTGTATTCACATATCAAGGTAAATGATATGAGTTTGTGGCGACGGCTTGTATATTGAGGATTTATGTATACTTATAGCCGGGTTTGTATATCTTATACATATGAACGAGAACTAGTTTATATATATATATATATATATATATATATATATATATATATATATATATATATATGTGCATATAAATATATGGATATATTTATGTTGTGGACATACATGCTATGGATGTTTAAACCGTATATGATGGTTTACTATTTGATCATATGATGGGATCATATGGATGTATGTATATTGCGCATGTGAGCGATATATTTACTTATGTGGTTAAGCATACCCCGCTCTTGCTATCATCGGGAAGTTTCCGCACAGAGGGTGAGCATCCTGGCATATAGAGCAGGGTGTGGATATTCCCCAGGTCATAGTCGTCCGGTGTGTTATTATACGATAGATATATTTTTGGGATGAGACTTGGTGGGTTTGTTTCGTCTCATTGCCAGTGGAGCTATGACCGCTTCCCGAGACGTCGTGTGTGTGAGTTATCACGAGGTGGGTGTCGTTGATCCCCACCAGGTGGTCCCCAATTGCTACGTGAGCCGGGCATTGGGAAGATGATAGCATTGATGCAGTTTTATCGGTGATATATATAGCCGGGTGGATTATGTGCATGTCCATTGTACATCAGATATGATACGTACACTTGGTCATGGATATGGATGATTGGTATATGTATATATATGGTGAGCATAAAATACCTATATATATATATATATATATATATATATATATATTTATATATCCTATAGATGAAAGGATATAGAATATTGGTGAAGTACATCATGGATGATTATGGTGTACTAGATTGATGGGGGTTGATGTATCGCATTTAAGGAATATTTCAGTTACATCATCCCAAGGATATTATTGGAGTTTTGGTAATAGTGGTAGTATTATATTGTATATATGGCATTATGGATGTCTATGATCGACATTGTCAAGAAGTAATGTAACGGGGTGGTTCCTTGTTTGGATTTCGCTTTGCGAGACACCCCACGCATGAAACACAGTGCAGTGTTGAAATTGGAGAAAAGTTCTGTCAGTTATGGTATGTACGGCATTATGGATCTCTATGATCGACATTGTCAAAGAGTAGTGTAATGGGGCGGTTCCTTGTTTGGATTTCGCTTTGCGAGACACCCCACGTACGAAATGTAGTATATTGTTGAGAGTAGAGAGAAGTTATGTCGATATTTATGTGTGGCATAATGGATCTCCAGGATCGACGTTGACATGGAGTAGTGTAACGAGGTGGTTCCTTGTTTGGATTTCTCTTTGCGAGACACCCCACGCACGAAATGCAGAGTAGCGTTGAAATTGGAGGGAAGTTGTGTCAATTATAATTTTTGCATGCTTATTAATTAGAAATTAAATCATATGTTTCAACCCAAATGCATAGTGGGTAACTTATTAAATTCATAAATGTTTAAAGTATAAACCGGAATCCACTAAGCCTAATAAGGCACTCATGATTGAAAATAATTACTTAACTGTGGAAAAAGGAGTGGATTATTGGGGTATGATAGGAAGGTAGATCGCGTGGGTATAGGCTAGGCCTATGATATGTTAGGTTGTCCTAATAAACGGGGGTAATTTGACTAATAAAAATTGAGGACGCGAATAGGTGCACGGCTTTAGATGACAGGTGAGTTGGGGATCCACGAGAGTGCGATCCCATTTTAAATATGAAATAAGTGCACCGATATTTATTATGCACGGTTAACACACTTGCTAAATATTTTCACAACTCGGGCTCTGACCCGTTTACTTTTCTCTCCTGCATGTATATATATATATATATATATATATATTATTACAGGTGTCCTACCGCATGGATACCGGATTACTTTCTATCCAGAGTCTAGGGAGCCGTGACAGGTGCGGACTATTGCAGGATGTATCTAGTAGTGGCCTCCTACTTTTAAAATTCTAGGTATGATTCATGTTGTATATCGGGTTTGTACCCAAGGGATATTTATAGATGTTTATATTTATTCCATTTCAGTTATTGTATTGGCTGTGACCCGACAGCTTATTCGGGTCTACTTTTTGTAGTATATTCTGTGGTAGTTATTTATTTCATTTTTATTTTAGCATTTCATTTACCTTAGTTCTTTCATGCATCTTTCTTTCTTTTATCAGTAGTGTTAGTTGGTTTCTATTGCACATTTTATTTAATTTTAACATCTCGCCTATATGATATCAGGTAGTTAGTCCTATATTATATAGTACCGACAGTTGATGTTGAGACTGGACCATCTGAAACTCCTGATTTAATATAGTATATGGCTGGCCACCCATTATTATTTTAGGCGGGGTGTTACAGATGGTATCAGAGCATCAGGTTCTAGAGTCCTTAGGATCTGTGCCAGTTTTCTGCATTCTTCCGTTAACTTTCTTGACATAAAGCCCTACAATTAGGACTGTTGTGTTCACTGCGTTTTTTTCTTCTGTGAAGTATATTCACTTGATTGGCGTTCTGATAACGGTTGCTCTTGTTTCGTTTTAGACGTCGCCTAGATTTTTGTCGTCTAGGAAAGGATAGGATTAGAAGTACAATACCCATAGCATATTTTGGGTACGCTTTAATCGGGGGTATTTGTTTTCCCCAATTCCGGAGGAGATATTGAGGAGATTTCTAGCAGTGGTGTGAGGTGATTTATCGGCAGTTGAGTAAGAAAGGAAAAATTGACTCGAATGGCGAATCTTGGGCTTAGTAAGGAAAGTCTGAGGAGAGGTTAGTGTAGTCCTTGGGAGGTTTAGGTTGAGAAACCCGTTAACCTTTGTTAGGAAGCCTGGTGTTGGTGACTTTTACCTGATGTGAGGTGTGTGGAGTTGTCCCAATATCGGGAGTATCGCCTTCTAGGATAAGGGAGAATGCATTTGGAGACTCAGTTTCATTGAGTAGGACTGAGGGAGTTTCGGTAGTCGCAATAGCATTGTCCTTCAATATGGTTAGGAAGGATTTATGAGGAAGAAAATTCTTTGAGGAGAATTAGGCCTTGAGAAGGAGTGGGAAAGTGTGGTCTTTATGTGATATCTTCTGGATAGTACAACGTCCTACAAGGAGCTAGTAGAGAGTGGCTCTATTGATTTTGGGAATGAAAATTGTTAAGGTTGTTGGTTCCTTGAGGGGAGAACTTAGTTTATGGAAAGGTGTTGATGTGCTATAGAGGAAATTTTTTTTTTATATACTTGAGAGGTTCAAGTTTGGTAGATTTTGTTGAGTGGATAATTTTGCTCCTAGTTGTGCTAGTTTTGAGAACTAGGAAATGGTTAGCAGTATTGTATTTGTTGAGGCCTTGTGTTCTAAACATAAGGTGTTTGTTTGGCGTGTCGAAAGACATGGAAAATAAATTATATCGTATTGTGGTATAAGCCCTCGGGCAGTATCTAAAATATGAAAATATTTTTATAAAACTTATGCCCTGGTTCAACTAATCTCAATTCCTGACCTAGCTACACAGTAGTGTATTGGGAGGGTTCCTTGTTTGGATTTCGCTTGCGAGACCTCCCCCGCACGATGGCAACTAGTGTCACGAATTGAGGAGAGTTCAACCATTGGGAATTTTCAAACTTATATATATATAGTATGTTGTTATAGATTATAATGCCGAGGGTTATGTTTCAATTGGAGGTTAACGGAGCCTGATTATAATTCTACAAGTGGAAACTCGGATACAGGGTGTATGGGCGCCCTGGGTAGCTTGTGATTTTAAATCTATATGGTTTGACATGAGAACCAGGAAGGATCGGTATAGTGATCCTAAGAGTTGATGTTAGGACTAGATAATATTGAGGTCCTATGTGTATTTTAAATTTCGCGAACGAAATTTTTGTAAGGGGGGAAGATTGTAACACCCCACGATTTTTGAGACTGAGAAATTAAATTTTGGGAAAATAAAATTTAATTTAAATCGAAGAATTTTAAATTTGGGAATTTAAGTCCAAAGATATAGGATGTTGTAAAGTATTCCGAATGAGGATTTTGAGGGTACCATTGATCCCGAAAGGGTCGAGATAGTCAAAATGACTGTCATTGAGTTTTATTTCGGCTCCGGAATATTTTTAAGTTAGTTGACTCGAATTGGAGTAAACGAGTCATTTAAAGTGTGTATTAACATTTAAAATTGGGTTTATTGTTTTAAAGGATTTAAGGCTTACAGATGAAGCCTTCTCCTTTGAGAAATGAGAGAAAAAAAAAAGAAAGAAAAGAGAAAGAAGAAGAAAGAAAAGGAGAGAGGGAGAAAAGCTTGGGGATTTCCGGCCAAATCGCGACATCAAGGACGATCCAACCTCTACAAATCTGAGGCAAGTGTTTAATCTTGCTAAATAGCTATTTGTGTATTTCATTTCATAATTTGTGGGTTAAAGAAATGAATTTTTGGGTATAAACATCAAAACCTAAATTTTGGTTCAAATCTTGAAATTGAAGATTTTAATTGGGTTTAAGGGATATAAATTGATGAAGTTAAATTTAGGATTTTTTTTATGTTGGAAATTATATTGGGATTGAAGATTAAGGGTTGGAAGTAGTATAAATTGAATTTTGGGAAGTTTTGGGTTATAGAAAAGCAGCCATTTTCGTGGCTTTCTGAACTGGCCGAATCGATTCGTCCTCACCGAATCGATTCGCCAGGTTGTAGAAGTCTCAGGTCTTTAGGACCGAATTGATTCGCTAGGGGTGAATCGATTCGGAGGGTTGCAGAATCTCAGGTCCCTTGGACCGAATCGATTCGGATGGGCCGAATCGATTCACTGTTGGGCCGAATCGATTCGGAGAGGCCAAATCGATTCGAAAACAGAGCATTTTGAGAAATTTTCTCTTTAGTGAATTCAAACCCTTTTTGGTTGGGTTAATTGATTTGGGGTTTTCTCTTATGAAGTAAGAGATATCTTTTGGTGAATTATAGGGAGTCTCTCACTTAGTATATGATAGTGGGGACTTCTTGGAATAATTGGATAAGAAATATCCATGTATGTTGTGAATTTCTAGGCCGACCTTTATGTCAAATTCTTATATGGATAGGATATTGTTAAGATACAATTTGGGACCAAATGGAAGAGAGTGGTCGCATACTCTTAAAGAGTGAGGGGTTTCATATCCTTATCAATATTTAGACTAAGGAATAATTGATAACTCAATAGGAGTAAGGGTTCCTGAGATTTATTTGAACCATAGGTGAAATTGGGAATGATTGGGATCGTACTATCGACTAGAATAAGCGGTAGCATAAATTCTAGTTAGGATAGTTTACACGTAATTGTGGGGATATGACCATTGAGATTCCAATACTTGAAACGAGGTTGGAATAATTTGAGATTTTAGACTATTAAGTCATTGATGTGCCTATGGTTAAATAGTACTATAGGAAAATATGTACTTTAAAGATGGATGAAATGCGTAGTGATGGATTCCTACACAAACTCTTGGGTGATAACCCTAATGTTGAACATATATGTATAGATATATACATATGGTTTTGGGAGACTATTCATCATAGGAAAAATGATTGAATATGTTTCAAGTGAGGGATTGTATTCACATATCAAGGTAAATGATATGAGTTTGTGGTGACGGCTTATATATTGAGGATTTATGTATACTTATAGCTGGGTTTCTATATCTTATACATATGAACGAGAACTAGTTTATATATATAGATATATGGATATGTGAATATGTGTGTGTGTGTATATATATATATATATATATATATATATATATGGATATATTTATGTTGTGGACATACATGGTATGGATGTTTAAACCGTATATGATGGTTTACTATTTGATCATATGGATGTATGTATATTGCGCATGTGAGCGATATATATACTTATGTGGTTAAGCATACCCTGCTCATGCTATCATTGGAAAGTTTCCGCTCAGAGGGTGAGCATCCTGGCATATAGAGCAGGGTGTGGATATTCCCCAGGTCATAGTCGTTCGGTGTGTTATTATACGATAGATATATTTTTGGGATGAGACGTGGTGGGTATATTTTGTCTCATTGCCAGTGGCGCTATGACCGCTTCCCGGGACGTCGTGTGTGTGAGTTGTCACGAGGTGTGTGTCATTGATCCCCACCAGGTGGTCCCCAGTTGCTACGTGAGCCGGGAATTGGGAAGATGATAGCATTGATGGAGTTTTATCGGCGATATATATAGCCGGGTGGATTATGTGCATGTCCATTGTACATCAGATATGATACGTACACTTGATCATGGGTATGGATAATTGGTATATGTATATATATGGTGTGCATAAAATACCTATATATATATATATATATATATATATATATATATATATATATATATTTATATATCCTATAAATGAAAGGATATAGAATCTTGGTGAAGTACATCTTGGATGATTATGGTGTACTAGATTAATGGGGGTTGATGTATCGCATTTAAGGAATATTTCGGTTACATCATCTCAATGATATTATTGGAGTTTTGGTAATAGTGGTAGTATTATATTGTATATATGGCATTATAGATCTCTAGGATCGACATTGTCAAGGAGTAGTGTAACGAAGTGGTTCCTTGTTTGGATTTCGCTTTGCGAGACACCCCATGCATGAAACACAGTGCAGTGTTGAAATTAAAGAAAAGTTCTGCCTGTTATGGTATGTACGGCATTATGGATCTCTATGATCGACATTGTCAAAGAGTGGTGTAACGGGGCGGTTCCTTGTTTGGATTTCGCTTTGCGAGACACCCCACGCACGAAATGTAGTACATTGTTGAGAGTAGAGAGAAGTTCTGTCGATATTTATGTGTGGCATAATGGATCTCCAGGATCGACGTTGACATGGAGTAGTGTAACGGGGTGGTTCCTTATTTGGATTTCGCTTTGCGAGACACCCCACGCACGAAACGCGGAGCAGCGTTGAAATTGAAGGGAAGTTGTGTCAATTATAATTTTTGCATGCTTATTAATTAGAAATTAAATCATATGTTTCAACCCAAATGCATAGTGGGCAACTTATTAAATTCATAAATGGTTAAAGTATAAACCGGAATCCACTAAGCCTAATAAGGCACTCATGATTGAAAATAATTACTTAACTGTGGAAAAAGGAGTGGATTCTTGGGGTATGATAGGAAGGTAGATCTCGTGGGTATAGGCTAGGCCTATGATAAGTTAGGTTGTCCTAATAAATGGGGGTAATTTAACTAATAAAAATTGAGGACGCGAATAGGTGCGCGCCTTTAAATGAGAGGTGAGTCGGGGATCCATGAGAGTGCGATCCCATTTTAATTATGAAATAAGTGCACCGATATTTATTATGCACGGTTAACACACTTGCTAAATATTTTCACAACGCGGGCTCTGACCCATTTACTTTTCTCTCCTGCCTGTTTATATATATATATTATTACAGGTGTCCTACCGCATAGATGTCGGATGCCTTTCTATCCAGATTCTTGGGAGCCGTGACAGGTGCAGACTATTGCGGGATGTATCTGGTACTCGCCTCCTACTTTCAAAATTCTAGGTAGGATTCATGTTGTACATCGGGTTTGTACCCAAGGGATATTTATAGATGTTTATATTTATTCCATTTCAGTTATTGTATTGGCTGTGACCCGACAGCTTATTCGGGTTTACTTTTTGTAGTATATTATGTGGTAGTTATTTATTTCATTTTTATTCCAGAATTTCATTTACCTTAGTTCTTTCATGCATCTTTCTTTCTTTTATTAGTAGTGTTAGTTGGTTTCTGTTGCACATTTTATTTAATTTTAACATCTCGCCTATATGATATCGGGTAGTTAGTCCTATATTATATAGTACCGACAGTTGATGTTGAGACTGGACCATCTGAAACTCCTAATTTAATATAGTATAGGGCTGGCCACCCGTTATTATTTTAGGCGGGGTGTTACAACGATTATCCCTCTGAAACAAAATCTTCGAATCTGAGAATTGAATATAGATGGTTGGAATCCCCTCTCTTATTAAAAGAACCCACAACAGTGTTGAGGTATGTTTTTGTCATTCTTATATGTAAATTTGTAATTTGTATTAAATGTGGCTTTAAGGATTTCGAAAACCCTAACAGTTTGAAAAATAAACTACCCCACAATGAACCCTAACCGATAAATATTTGAATTAATTCTTATATGCAGATTTACGTTGGTAAAGATTTACTTTGGTAGAGAATTACATCCACTACTTGTATTTTCGATTAGAATGCTACATGAAAATATTTGTATTAATTCTTATATGTAGATTTACTTTGGTAGATATTTATTTGTATGCTTATATTCGTAAGGCGTAAAAATATAATCTATGTGTCTGTGTGTTAATTTATATATATGGAATCAAAGTTTTAATTGGATTAGGTATTGCTTGGACATTTATAGAGAAATGATTGTGTTGTTCATATTTTTTGTGATGGGATATAGGTGATGTATTGAATAGGTTTTTTGAGTTTTTATATATATGATTGAATATTTAGATCACTTGTGCTGGGAAAAAAATCATGTCTATGTTTATTGTTAGGTTTACTTGTTAAGTTGAATTGATTATGTTATGTATATTCTACTGCTTATATTTGGAATTGAAGTTTTAGTTAGAGTAGGTATTGGTTGAATTAAAGATATTTGATGAATAGTGGAGATTAACTTAGACATTTATGGGGAAATGATTGTGTTCATATTTGTGATTGAATATAATTGTTTTCTCTAATGATTTGTTTTGTGTTTACATGATGCACGGGTTGCTTGTAAAACCACTAAACACTTGTTCATACGACGTATGAATGATGGATGACAGTTTCACTGTTTTTACAGTATATGTGTAAATAATTTTGCTGGTGGATAATTTTTTTGTACTAAATTAATTTTGTATGACTAAATGTTAGTATTATATCTAATATGATAATTTTATTTTGTTTGACAAAATGTCATTTTTAGATCCTCATCAAGCTTCCAGTATCGCGGATTACGGTGTTGATGGCGATGATAACATAACAGAAGTTGATAGTCAACAAGAAACGAACTTCTTTTTTATATTTCATTTTCTTGGTTATAATATAAAAATATCT